>QLOH01000746.1:0-451190 GCA_026901365.1 Sesbania bispinosa | reverse complement strand
TTCCGTCTTGTCTTGTTTGTTGTCTGCTCTTGTGTATAAGCTTGTTTGAGTGCCAACTTTTCTTGTTTGTCATATCAATTCTTTTGTTTTGTCTTAGGATTTTTTTTTTCCAATCTTCTTCCAGTAGGTATTTTTCTTTGTTAGTGCGCTTCTATTTGGGTAAGGTTAAGACTTAGACTCACGGTCTTTGCAACTTCTAATCAACCTCCAACCGAGTAGAAGAGGCAAGAGAGTTTTCATTATAGAAAAAGCCAAAAAAAAGAGTGACATACACGAGTGTTAACATTCCATTGAGTGTAAACACTTAGTGAGTGGTAAGGTGCAAATTCTTGAAAATCAAAAAAATTTTAACAATGGGTAGTAGGAACTCACCACCCTCCTTCACCTAGAACTTTGAGGTATAGGGCCGAGTTGCAACATGCAATTCAAGACATGGCCAAAATGATGAGGCATGAGATGAGTGAACTTAGGAAAGAACTAAGTGGGAATAGGAGGGAGAGAAGGCATTCTTCTCGAGAAGGAGGAAGTGAGGATAGGTATAGTGTGGTTAGGAGTGAAGATAGGTACCATGCTGAGAGTAGTGAGGGAGAGAGACACTCTAGCCATACCTATAGGAGAAGGGAAAGGGAAAGAGAGCATAGAAGGCCTAGGAGGCGTGAGGAACCTAGAGGGTTTAGAGAAGACTACTATGAGGAAATCCCTAGGAGAGAAAGAGAGGAGTATTATGAAGAAAATCCTAGGAGGCATAGAAGAGAGCATAGGAGAGAAGAAGAGCCTAGAAGGGAACAAGGTTTTAGAGGGGTAAAATAGAAGTCCCAACCTTTAATGGTAGAAATGATGTAGAACAATACCTAGAATGGGAACTTAAAATTGAACAAATCTTTAGTTGCCATAGGTATAGGGAAGAGGAAAGGTTATGATTGCCTCTCTAGAATTCAAGAACCTACGCCTTAGTTTGGTGGCATCAGCTTCGGGCTGAAAGAAGAAGGTGCAATGCTCCTTTGGTTTCCTCTTGGGAGGAAATGAAGTCCATCATGAGAAAGAGGTTCATACCTCAACATTACACTAGGGAGTTGCACATCAAACTCCAAACTCTTAAGCAAGGTTCTAAGAGTGTAGATGAGTACTTTAAGGAAATGGAACTTGCTTTAATTAGGGCCAATATAGTTGAGGATAGTGAAGCAACTATGGCTAGGTTTATCAATGGACTTAATTTCGACATAAGGGACATAGTGGAATTGCATCCTTATGTAGAAATGGAGGACTTGGTACACCAAGCTATTAAAATTGAAACTCAACTAAAAAGAAAGGGTAGCTATAAAAGAGGAAACACTAGTTTTACAACTAGGAACAAGGAAACCCTAAAAGAAGATAAGGGAAAGAGCCAAGAGAAGGAGGAACCTAAGGGTCCTAGGGTTACTTCTAACCCCACTCCTTCTACTAAAAAGGAAGAGCCCTCTACCTCCACAAGAAACATCAAATGTTTCAAGTGTGATGGCAAGGGACATATAGCTTCCCAATGCCCAAATAGGAGGGCAATGTTGGTTAAAGAGAATGGAGAGTACACTAGTGCAAGTGAGAATGAACAAAGTGAGGATGAGGAAAAGAAACTAGTGAAGAAGAGAATGAAATTAAGAAAGAAGTATATAGGACCGAGGGTAAACTTTGCATGGTGAGAAGGTCCTTAGGAAATCAAATAATAAGAGAAGATGAACAAAGGCAAACTGTCTTCCACACTAAATGCATGGTAGAGGGACGGATTTGCTCCCTAATTGTTGATAGTGGAAGTTGCACTAACATTGCAAGTGCGAGAATGGTGGAAAAACTTGGTTTATCTACCACCCCCACCCCAGACCATACAAGTTATCTTGGATATGTGATGATGGGGAAAGGGAAGTAAATAAGCAAACTCTCATCTTTATTTCCATAGGTGATTATGATGATAATGTTCTTTGTGATGTTGTACCTATGGATGCCACACATATCTTGTTGGGTAGGCCTTGGCAGTTTGATAAGAGAGCCGTCCATGATGGATACTGTAATCAAATATCTTTAAACATGATGGCGCTAAAATTACTTTGATGCCAATGTCAATCCAAGAAATATGTGAGGATCAAGCTCACATGAAGAGAGAGATAGAACTTGAGAAAATTAAGAGACTTAAGATAGAAGATGAGGATAGAAAGAAAAGAAAGAAGAAACATCAAGAGTGATGATAGAAAAGGTGAAAACCAAAGAGAGACAAAAAAATAAAAGGGAAGTCATGTTATTACTTCATCAATTCAAAACTGCTAATCTTAATTGTTTTGAAGGAGATCAAGAAAGGGAGATGTTGATTAAGGAAGGAGGGCATAGCAACACTACAAGGGAGTTTCCTCTAACCTTTTCTCCTATTTCTTCTTCTTTTTTCTTCCACTTACCTTCTTTCTTCCACCACTCTTTCTTTCACCAAAACTCCCTACATGATTCCCAAGTACTATTGTTATGAGCATTAGAGGATACATACTTGGGAATAATGAGTCTTCTTCTTTGTTGGCTAGGGTGCGCAAGGATGTCCATGGTTGAGGTCCTAGCAAGGTTTCACTAGTTCTAAAGGGAATTGCCCACCTTCTCTTCTTTGTCATCCATCCCTTTATTTCT
Organism: Sesbania bispinosa; assembly: GCA_026901365.1. Classification (NCBI taxonomy): domain Eukaryota; kingdom Viridiplantae; phylum Streptophyta; class Magnoliopsida; order Fabales; family Fabaceae; genus Sesbania; species Sesbania bispinosa. Next base: position 448,550 of record QLOH01000746.1, on the reverse strand, counting down.
CTTCTACCCCTTATACTTTTTCTCAATTTTCAGATTTGAGGACAAATGCTTCTCAAGGGGGAGAGGATGATGACAACCTGTCAGTGGACTTCTGAACTGACAGCTGATGGCTAAGATCAACTTGGAGCTGCTTGAAGTGCTTGGGGCTAAACCAAGCATGAGTTTTCCTTCATGAAAGTCAACCCTTGATCAAACCTTGATCATTGACCAAGGAGTCAAAGTCAACATGCAAGACTCAACTTAATTAGGAATCAATATAATTAGGATTTATGATGTAATTAGGATTTGTGTTGTAATTAGGACATGATTGTCATTTTTCCTTAATTAGGGGCACTACATGTGTGGTGTTATTGGTTAGTAGGTTGTCTTACTATGGGGTTTAGGAAGTCATGGGTTCTAATCCCACCTAGGATAGGAAATTTACTCATCTTTTATTTTCCTATGTAAAAGGGGCGCTAATTAGGAGGTTTATTAGCTTAAGGCTTAGTTTAGCCATAAACCTTTAGGGGCTTGGGTTCAAATCCCACTTAGGATGGGTTTGCACCCATCTTTTTATTTTTCCCCTTTATTTCCTTGTTTTTGGCCGCCCCCTTCTCCCCTTCATCTCCTATATAAAGGAGTCTTCTCCTCTTGTAATTAACACATTGAATTTTGAAGTAAAGGCATTATGCCAAATTTTCTCCTCCCTTGTGAGTTGAGTGAGGCTTGGTGATTGTTGCTCAAACCATACTGAGACTTATCTAATTCTCCTGAATTAGTGGCGTCTGGCATTGGACTTATCTGCTGCAAGTGGATTCTTGCTTCAGTGGCGTCCTTCCCATTTCTTCCTCTCCACTTTTTCTTTCATTTTCTCTCATTTTCTTGTGCTTTCCCACGCATTATAGGCTGCTGCCCAGCACCTATAATTCGTGATTTTATTGCTTGATTGTGATTCTAATCAGTTGGTTTTGCTCAATTCTAGATCCTACACCTATCCGGCTATCACCAATGCTCCTTTTCTTCTGTTCATTTTCTGTATTTTTGACTCTCAGGTGTGTGTGATTGTCTATCACTTTGCTGTTTGAATTTCATATCATGATCCCCTATTCCTCTTTCCTTTTCTTTCTATGAATCATAATGTGTATGTTAAAATAAACCTAGGTAGTGTAAATGTGATGGTTGTTTGGTATGTTATTATGTGAACCATAGTGTGAGCACCCAATTTTATATCCGGAAATTTTGTTGCAATTTAATTCTTTCTTTTAAGCCTTAATAAAAAAATAAAAAATAACGGATTAATTAATTATCTAATTGATTAACTACCTACCTGGTTGTTGATTGATTGCTTAATTAATTAAATATAAAAAAAAATTTATTCCAAGATAAAATAATTGTTGGGCTAACCTGGCCCATTTTTTTTCTTTTTAAACCAACAAAAAAGTTTAATCTGGCCCAATATCTTTTTTTAATAAAAAAATGTTTGATTGGCCCATTATAATAAATGAATAAAAAAGGGATTTGTCCTGCTGGCTTGAAGAACAAGTTGTCTTTGGCTATAAATAAAGGCGAAGGAGAGGAGAGTATTCGGAAAGATAAAAGAGAGCTTTGAGTTAAAAAAACAACAGAGAGGGTGCAATAGAGAAATTCTTCTCCGTGACCACCACAACACCATTATCCGTTTCCTCCACTCGCCGTTAACCATTCTCTCAGCCATAATCATCACATAGTCACCGTATCAAAACCAATCACTAATTTCAACAAACATCCATCGACACATAATTTTTATCTAAGTTCAGACAGTCCCATTACATCAAAATTATATATATATATATAAAAACAAAAGAACAGCAGCTACTATCACGGTCACCACCCTTACTCATCCACGGCCACCGCCACGGTGCCACCATCTCCGTCACACAGTCCACTTCCCACTGCTATCCTTCGTGCTACCCCTGTAAACCAAAATCAAAATACCATGAACAGAGATGGAAAATCAGTTCAAAAATAAAGAGAGAAAGTGAGCAGAGGGGGCCACCCACCGCGTCCCACCACCGTCTTCCTCTCCCTCCGCGGCCATTGCGAGCGGTGCTTCTCCTCCGGTCTGATCCATCACCGCACACACACCCCACCTGCAGCCGCCCAGCGGCCTGGCCGCGTCGCCTACGGCGGTGCACAGCCGCTTTCCCACAGCCACGCGCCACCTTCTCCTCACAGCCGCGGCCCCTGGCTGCGGCGCCCCATCACCACCGCGCCTCCTCCTACGCGGCCAAAGGCGGCCGCTGTCTCGTCTGTGCTCTCCTTCCCCATGGCCGCCGCCCCTCTTTCTTCATCTCTCCCTCTTTTCTGCAATGAACCTTTTTCCCCAAATTTGATGAACCCTAAAAAAGGAGTCCTAGAACCTTCTCTGTTTCAGCCTCTCTCTTTTCTTCTTATTAATTCCATCTCTCTTTTTTTCTGATAAAATAAACTTGGGCTGAATCATCTTGGCCCATCCCTTTTTTGTTATTTAGTTCAGTTTCTTACTACATATTTTTCTGGTGTGGGCTGATGATGTTTAGCTGAAGCCCACCTGTTTTTTCTTTTTTTTTTGTTGCATGCTTTTTTGTTATGGTTTCCTTTGTGATCCTTTTACTCTGAGTTTGAGCCGGTGATAATATCGGAGACTCGCTCATTTTTATCATATTGTTCATCCATTGTTATTATTGCTATTATTATTACTGTTTCTATTATTACTATTATTGTTTCTGTTATTATTATTGTCATTACTATTACTATTATTGTTACTATTGTTTATTATTGTGGTTAATATTATTATTGTTATTATTCGTTCTTACTGCTATTTTGTTAATATTATTCTTATTATTTGCTATTATTGTCATTATTATTACTGTTATTGTTAATATTATTGTTACTATTATCATTATTATTACTATTATCATTATTATTAGTGTTAACGTTATCATTATTATTATTATTATTATTATTATTATTATTATTATATGTGTCTCACTTCATATTATTATCATCAATTTTTGTTACTTTATGTTCGTTTAATTTATTTAATTTGTCCCTTCGTGGTTGTAAATATTTGTTCACCCTTTTCAATATGGTTTTAATCAAGTCCCTTTTTTTAAGGTTCTTTTTTCAAAATCTCAAAAAAAAAATAATAATGTATTTTCAAAAACATAAAAATCAAAACAAAAGTCTTTAAAAAAAATCTCTTTCAAAAAAATCAAAATCAAAATGTTTTCAAACTTCCTTTTTTCAAAATCAAAATCAATCAATTTTAAAATCATTAGTTTCACGAACTACATGGCTTTGATTTCTCCATTGCACCTGGGGATACGTAGGAGCGGGAACCAAACTTGTCAAGCAAAAATAAAATTTCAAAATGTTTTTCCCCTTTTAATAAAATCATTCATCTTTCTGAAATAATTTTTCTCATTACAAAAATACACAGAAAAAATTCAAAAGTTAAAAATATTAAAAATCAATTTCCCGAAACATCATTGTCCTTTTCATTTATAAAAAATCAATCACTTTCATAAATAAATTCTTTCATCTATTTTGAAAAATACAAAAAAAAATCAAAAGTTAAAATAACAAAAATAATTTTTAATTTCTTATTAATTTTCTTCAAGTAGGGGTAAAATAAATATTTTTCAAGCGTTAACAAAGTTTGCACAATTGATTAGAGGTAACCGTTTTTAAACGGATGTTGTAGGGTGCTAATACCTTCCCTACACATAAATGACTCCCGAACCCAAATCTGGTTTAGTAGACCATTTTTCTTTTAAAGGGTTTTTCTAAAGTTTTCCGTTAAAATAAATTTTGGTGGCGACTCCATTGAAACTCCATTTTTCCAATTTATTTCGGTTCGCCAGCCCATCGTGGTCCCGGTTGCGACACATAGGATAGGAGACTTAGAGGAGCATGTATAGTGATCTTTACACATGTTTATATATGATCATGGGCCTTTGGCCGTCATAGCCATACATTATGAATTAATGATCATAGGGCTTAAAGCCATTTCAGAGCCTCCAGGCTAATTCAAGGGTCTTCAGACCATTTCAGGCCTTCGGGCAATCACGTTTAAGCAAGACAAGGCGAACTCATCGACCTCTCGGCCAAGGGGAAGATGGGGGACCCTCAATCATGATAATAAATCAAGTTATGTGTACATCATATTCAGATAAAACTTAATATCAGGTTTCCCTGGACAGATGTCCTTGAATTCATAGCCGAGCGCTCAATCATAGTCATGTTACAGTGAAAAGACCACGAGCGTCAGGTTACAACACTTCACAAATATGCATTTATCAGCTTTATTATTATTGTGTTGTGATTGATTGATGTGAAGTTATTGTTTGTTTATAATGGTTGTTTGAGAAGCATGATAATTGTCTATATGATCTCCTTGTTATGTCTTTGTTCATGCTTACCAGGACGTTGGTCTCACCCCACTCCGTGGGAACAATATTTCAGTTGTGCAGGATACTTCTCAGGATTATGATGAATAGTAGGAGACTCATGGATGATGCTAGTTTGATGTTTGGTTTGTCTGATGTATCTAACGTTGTGTGGAACCATTACTAATATTAATTAAGATGATCTTAGGAATTTATAAAGTTATTTTAATGCACTGAATTGGAGCCTTGATGGCAAACTTAGCTTGTATTGGCCTTCTTTGAGTTATGTATGTAATGTTAGAAGCTTTAGTAATTGATGGGTTACTCAAGAGATTGTATAGTATTTTGATATGCGAAATGGACGAAATTAATTCACGAATTTAGAAATAGTGCTTCCAACAAATATTATTTCTTAATTTAGAAATTAAGACGTTACATATTTACTACATTTTAAATTGAATAATTGTTAATCCTTTATTATTATTAATACATTTTATAGTTTAAATTATTAATAGTTTAGTATATATAGATTTAATAAATATAAGGACAAAGGGGTAATTATATTTATAATGGTACTTTTCTTTCTCCTTATTTCTCTTCATTTTCAATCAATCCAAACAATATATAAAATCCACTCAATTTGTAATTTTTTTCTTTCTTCTTATTTTCTTTTTTCTCATCTTCTTTCCTCTAATTTTCTTTTTATATTGGAACAAAGCATTAAAGCTTTTGTTTTATATTCTTATGCTTTTAAAACACTGGAATCATAGCTCTTAACATTGGGTTGCAGATGATGTTTACTTTTACTTATATTACTAAATTTTTATAATAAAATTAATTTATGATATATCCATATGAATTTAATAACTATACACTACTAGTGTAAAAATATTTTACACTATCATCCAATGATGTATTTTCACACCAATTAATGAATTTAAAATATATGAGGTGTCATGTTCATTAATTGACGTGGCAACACATAATTGGATGTCAGCGTAAAACTATTTTACACTGACAGTGCATAGTAAATAAATCGTAGTCATTTTTTTGGCACATTTATGATATAATCATATACATCAATCAGTAGAATGTGAATATCATATTGTTGCCATGTTTATAGAAAATAGTAACAAATATATCATTAATATAATAAATTTAAAATATATTGAGATTTGATGTAACATCCTAAATTTTATTAAGTAAAATATTAATTAAATTAAATAAGTAGAGGAAATAATTAAATAAATAGAAGATAAATAATAATATTAGTAAGATTAGTATATTATATGAATAGGTTTATTTAATAAATAATAAGAATAATAAATAGAATAAGTGGGTTGAGAGTGGGCCTAGCCCAATTAAGTATTTATTTAAGGAGGAGTTCTCAGTTCACCCTAATACTTATTCGTAAAATCGTCAGAGAGCGAAACGCTAAGGGAGAAACGACGTCCCAAGAAGGGGTTGCTGCAGAATAGTCATTGAGAATCAAGAACTGTTGCGGTTCAATCTTCACTTCAAGGTACGGTGGGGGAGAGGGTGCTGCTTGTATATGCATGTGGGGGGTGCTTGGGTAGTAACCTAAGACTTTAAATTCGTATTAATAATTGTTATATTGAGTATGAATGATGAAAATTCTAGATTGATGATTGATTGTATGATTCTTGATGAATCTTGATTGTATTTAATGAGAATAATGAGAACAATGAAAATGAATTAAATAAGGGTTTGATGATTTGAGGTTTTGATGGGAAAACCATGTAAAACTATTAAAGGTTGGTGATTTTGATAAGTTTGATGAATATTAATGATTATGAATGATGTATTATCGAAAAGGATTGATTATAGGTTGAAGAAAGGGGTCAAAAGGGGCAAAAATGTATGAACAGTCGTGTCGGCGACACTTGCGCTTCGGTAGGCGCTGAGCGCATACTGAAGCGTATGACCATTGAACCTGCGCTGCACTCGTGCTGAGCGCGAGTGGAGCGTAACTCGCTGGAATGCGCGCTGCGAGTGCGCTAAGCGTGGGCTAAGCGCAGCTCGCGGATTAATTTATTTTAAAAGGTGAAATTGTGTTGGATGCTTAATGATGATTGATGTCGTGTGATGATGTTTTATAATGAGCATGATGCTAATAATATGATGATATTGATAATGTTTTGGTATGCATATTGGTTGGTGAATATTCAATATGATTGATGATGTTTTGGTGTGCATAATGATTGGTGAATATGCAATATGCTTTATGATATTTTGGTGTGCATATAGTTGGTGAATATGCAATATGCTTTATGATATTTTGGTGTGCATATGGTTGGTGAATATGCAATACGATTAATGATGATCATGCATTGAGTATATGAAGTGTGGTACCAAGGATCATAAGCCTAGAGAAGGGCGAGTGCGACTTGGGAGAGTTTGTACTAAGGAGCATAAGCCTAGAGAAGGGCGAGTGCGACTTGGGAGAGTTTGTACCGAGGAGCATAAGTGTAACGCCCTAATTTCTGAACTCAGAAATAATGCCCGTTGGAGACACTATTCCCGAAGTTCTTGAAATCATTTCGTTAAATTTCCGATATCGTCACACATTCGCTTAAACTTTCCAACGATTAGCTTAAGCAATTTCAATACAACATCAATTTCATGAATAATAGTAAATCTTACTTAAAATTTAGGGAAGAATCCACACTTGAAGAATTGTGGTTCAATGAACTCATACCGGAAATCCGGCAAAGTCTCCCCTAAAAACCGGACTATTACCAGAATTCAGCTTAACCTGAAAATCAGCAAAACCAGTACATCTCAATATTTAAACCTATCATAACATTAAAACTAGGCCTCAGTGGCCAAATAAAGAATAATTACATTTATACAAGATACAACAATAGACCTAAATGAGTAACCAAATAACAACAACAAATACATTAAGAAATAATCCTATTTATGAATCTTCCAACCGAAGTAAGATCCAGCACTATCCTCACCATAACTGCCTCAACATCACCAAAGGCACCTGGACAACTAGAGTAAATCCCCGCAACGTGGGGTGAGATAATAATCTCAGCGAGTATAACTAAACATGTATAGAGTGTGGGGAAAAAGATCAAGCTAACTAAAAAATATGTAGCCAAATATCATACTCATATTCATATCGATTAAGGATAATTAACATAACATATTCATGAACTAATTACTCAAATCATTAAAATGCAATAATAATGCAACTCACTGCTGTGCCCAGCAGGCATGAACTTATTACTGAAACTGGAGTTAGACCTGAGCTCAGACTACGGGAAACGTCTTTCCCGGGGACGAATCCCACCCAATACTGGACCGAAGTCAATATCTTTACATAATCAATCAATTTCTTAACTCACAACACAAGGTCAGCTTAATTAACTCACGGTCGAAACCGGTAAACATGAATTGATAACCCAAAACTGGATTTTCCAGTATTTCGAGTGTTTCAAAAACTTACGTAACTTTCGTAACTTCGAAATCCAAGGGATTTATAATCAATTCCTAGCATGAATTATTCAATTCCAGCATAAACTTCATCAATTCCATCATATTAACTAATTAGAAAGGGAATCGAAGAGGTAGGGTTCATACATTAAGCATTTCGTAATCTCGCTACTTTCTTAAATCTCACTACCCTAAGGTTTTCAAAGAAACAACCAACCAAACTACTCAAATTCATGCATACATTACTAATCTAACCACAATTATCATATAAAAGAGGGATTAAAGAGTAGGGTTCATACATTGGGGAGAAATCAAACTCAAAGAGGAAAGTGGGTGTGTGAGTTATACTCACCAATTTCTTGAAAATCTCAAGAGGAATTGATGGATTGGAAGTTCCTTTGGTGAATCCTAGCTTTGATTCTCCTCAACCACTTCAAATTTCTACTTTCTCTCTCTAGGAACACTCTTTCTCTCTCTAGGGTTCGAATGGTGAAGAAGGCAATTCCAAATTCTGAGTTTTGTATGCAAAGGGTATATATACTGGACAGCTGGTAATCGATTACAGTAATGTTGTAATCGATTACCAGAGGTAGAATTTACACTAGGAAACGTTTCTAGGAAACTGGTAATCGATTACAACCCTTGGTAATCGATTACCAAAAACTCAGCCCTCAGGTAATCGATTACACAAAATTCAGCTCTCGGGTAATCGATTACAACCTGTGAGTAATTGATTACCTAAAAACTAGCTCTCGGGTAATCGATTACAAACTCCCTATAATATATTACCAGAACCCAAAACTCTTCATTTTGACCTGAAATAGAATTCTAAGTTAATTTCCATAATCCCCACTCAACCTCTAATTACCAAACACAATAATCTTATTTCTAACCTAATGAGTTATTAAAACTTCTGGTTAAGGCTAATACTTGGTCTTATACTTGAGTTTTAAATCATAGCTCCTCAATTAACCTTAATCTCTTAACTTATTTTCCTTTAATTACTAATACTTAACCCTCTTATTATCAGCCTAATAAGTTGTTTAAAGTTTCTAATTTGCGGGATGTTACAATAAGCCTAGACAAGGGCGAGTGCGACTTGGGAGAGTTTGTACTGACGAGCATAAGCCTAGAGAGGGGCGAGTGAGACTTGGGAGAGTTTGTACTAAGGAGCATAAGCCTAGAGAAGGGTGAGTGCGACTTGGGAGAGTTTGTACTAAGGAGCATAAGCCTAGAGTGGGGCGAGTGTGACTTGGGAGAGTTTGTACTAAGGAACATAAGCCTAGAGAAGGGCGAGTGCCACTTGGGAGAGTTTGTACTAAGGAGCATAAGCCTAGAGAAGGGCGAGTGCGACCTGGGAGAGTTTGTACCGAGGAGCATAAGCTTAGAGAGGGGCGAGTGCAACTTGGGAGAGTTTGTACCGAGGAGCACAACCTAGAGTGGGGCGAAGTGCAACTCGGGAGAGTATTGATGAGGTGAATGATAATTATGATAATTATGATGATATTGATGAGTATGATAATTATGGTGACATTGATGGTTATGATGGTTATGGTGATATTGATGATGTTGTTGGTGTATATGATAATGTGTTATACTCGATGATGATATTGAGTTATATAATGTAATTGATGAGTTTGGTGCATGTGATGATGAGTTATACTTGATGATAATTGAGTTATATTATGATGATGATGAGTTCTGGTGCATACATGATGGATGTATATATGAAATATATTGGATGATTAATCTGAGATAAATAATGATGTTATGAGTATTATTGAGGTATGAATATCATGTGAGTATGTGCTTTCTTTGGTGAATGATGATATGAGATTATATGTTGATATAGGTGAATAACTATATGCTGATTTTATGGATGATTATTATCTGATGAATTATGTGATGTTTGGGCATGTGGTGTGATGTATGATGAAGTTGCTTATATGTGGGTGAGGATAGGGTAGCCTCCTATGTGTATGTATGAGTAGTATTCTTTTCCTCACCGTTATACTATGGATATTTTTACAGGTGTTGATGATGACACGACTAGTGTCGAGTTTTGATTAAAGGGAATGTGCTCTGATAGATGTGACATCAGGGTATAATTTTGGGGGTCCTTTATTATGTTTCTAGATAGGAAGGCTTTTGGTATAAACTGTTTTGGATGCCTTGCACGACAAGTAGGATATTTAGTTGTTTTAATTATTTGGAGATTCCGCTACATGAGTATTGGGTTACATTTGAGTTTATTTTATTTTTATTAAGATTGTTTTTGAACTAATGAGGTTTTAATAAGAGTGTTATGTGAACCTTTTACCCATTGAGGGTCGTTACCTTTTCTACACTTCAATTTATTTAACATATAAGAGTATGGGGTAGAAGAGTGTCACATTTGAGATCCCACAACCCAATCAAATATTTAAACATGTATAAAGTGTATGGAAAAAACCCCTTGCTTGGAGAGTTAACCCCACCATGATATTGATGTTCACAACCGGAGCTAGACTAACTTGTGACACCCTTCTACCCCAATCTCTTATACATTCATCAAATTGAAATATTAAGGAAAAATTGCGGACTACATCGGGTAAAAAGGTTCACATTTCTCTCTTTAAAACGTCATTTGATTCAAAGTCAACTCAATTTAAATAAAAGGTAAAATCAACAGTTTTCAAAAGCTAAAACATCAAAATATCAACATCTTAAAAATCTCACTTGGCCATGTAAGGCACTTAAAACAGTTTTCCTCAACCTCTACTCAATAACATGAATGAAAGTAAACTCCTAATACTAAGCCCTGAATGTCACAAGTATCAGAGTGAGACCCCGCCATTTGAATACTCGACACATTGAGTGCCATCTTCACCACCTATAAAATAACCACAGAGAGTACGGTGAGGAAAAGAACACCAACTCATACATGCAATGCAGAAGGCTACCATATCCTCACCCAACACATAATCATCATCATCAATTTAACCACATAATCATCATCATTCATATCATCTCACACTCTTATTACTCAACATATTAACTCATCACAAATATATATAATTCACACTCTCAAATCATGAAGAACACACTTTTTGCACTTTACACATTAATATAAGTTCACATACACAATAACTCTTCCTAAGGATTATGACTCGGAACTCCGCACAATGGGCGCACCTCATCAATCCTCTTAGTTGTTACCAATGATGGCCCTACCGTTAATGCCCTCTCTGGGCGATAGGTTGCACCCCCTCTATGGGCCCGTGTAAATACATTCACCCCTAGGTTGCACCCCCTCTATGGGCCCATGCATCGAATATCCCCCATCATGGTCATCACCCTATGCTCTAGGGCATATGCTAGCCACGTCTGGCTTATGCATCACACACATCTCATATCTTAATGTTATGCTCAATGCAATCATCATACATCATATCTCTCACACAATCTCTATGCACAATGCATAATCATCAATTCACATATATTTCATACAATCTCTATGCTCAATGCATCTTCATCGATTCACCTATATCTCATACCATCTCTATATTCAAAACATCATCATCAATTTCACATATATCTCATACAATCTCTATTATTCACATCACACCACATCATATAACAATTAGTCGAACATAGGATATCACATAAGACATTCACATCACAATACTCATACCACAATTAATACACTATAAACATTCAATTTAATCTCTCAATTCTACAAACAATTTATATATTCACCATTAACAGATTAAAGGATCACACCATCACATAAACAACACTCTCATACACATTTTTGACCTGGTAATCGATTACCACACAGCTGTAATCGATTACCAGAGACCGTTACTCAATTTTGGAGTCTTCAAGTTTTAAGCTTAATGATCTTGGTGCACTAATTTGGAAATATCTAGAGTTCTAGGTGCCCAATTAAGGTGATTCCACTTCTATTAGAAATTTATGATCCGGGGCTTCAGTTTGATATGCTATATGATAGTATTTCGAGCTCATTTGCACCCTTAACAGACACATTCTTTCTCAGGTGAGAAAGCTGTCAAAGCCTGGTAATCGATTACTGACCCCCTGTAATCGATTACCATCAACTCAACTCTCTGGTAATCGATTACATACCCCTTGTAATCGATTACCAGCAATCCAAACTCACTCATCACTGCCCAGAAAACCCTGTAATCGATTACAGACTGTTGTAATCGATTACCGACGACTCGAGAACGGTGTCCTTGCGATTTTTACCCTTTTAAACCCTTCTCTTCAACCCTTACTCAATCCTTAATGTTCATAACTCAATCCCACACGTTTTTACCGAACAATATAAGTGAAATCATCAATCTTTCCTATAGTTTATCACATTCATTCAATTATGATTCCTCATCGCTAAACCCTTATTCAACCCCTTTTTCGCTATTCTCGCTACCATCATTCAATTTATTAAGAATATCATAATTAGAACTCTTAAAGGATCTTATGGTTGCCCTTGCTACCCAAGAATTCCCACACACACACACAAGCAACATCCCTTCCCCCGTACCTTAGAGATGACAATCCCAAAAGCGAATGGTGGCTCCTCTTACTGATCTACTCTGCAGCACCTTCTCCTTGTGGAGTCGTTTCTCCCCTCCTTATGATTTCGCTCTCTGACGTTTTGAAAAATAAGGATTAGGGTGAATTTGTAACCCCTCCTTACTTAAATACTTACTAGTCTGGGCCCACCCTCAACCCACTCATTCTTATTTTATTAAATAACATTATTCATAAAAATATTAATATTACTAATACTATTATTTATTTCTTTTATTTTATTTTATTTATAAAATTTGGGATGTTACATAACTCGCGTGGAGGGTATCTATAGTTTATTAAAAAAAAGGGAAAAGAGTATATAAGCATCCTTAATTTTTACCATTTTGCAAATAGGCACCGTGAACTTTTATTTTATCCTGATTAATCCTTAAACTTTCATCATTGTTGCAATATGTTATTTTATTAGCATTAAGTTGAAAAAATTAACAAATATAATCTCAACCCTTCAAAATTGTGTTAAAAATATTAAAATTATATAAAATAAAGTTTCAAAAATAAAAAATAGCAAAAAAAACTCTAAATTAAAAGAACACATGGTCATATTTCGCTTTTAAAATTTCAAATATGCTTGAAATTTGAAATAATTCAAGAATAAAAAATATGTAAATTTTACTCTTTTATGTATTTTTAATATTTGAAAAAAAAATCTCGAAAGATTGAGATTGGTCATGGTAATTATTTAACTTGATGTTAATGAATGGACCTTGTAATAATGATAAGAGTTTAAGGGTAAATTGAGACAAAATTAAAAGTTCATGGTGCCTATTTGCAAAAGAGCAAAAGTTCAAGGTGGTTTTATACTCTTTTCCCTTAAAAAATCACTTTGAACCTATAATTGAAAAAATATATTAACCTTTAAACGTACTATACTGAATATATATAATAAATCAAAATACAAAATAATAATTTTATTCAAGTAGAATAAAATAACATAATTATAATTTTTATGATTCTAATTAAAAAAATTATTCATAGAAAATTTTAATCAATACATCATAAATATAATTATTGTTAGCACCCAATTTTGTCCGGAAGCTATTTACAATCCATTTCAATTTGTAAAGTATTTGCAGTTTTTAATTTTACCCAAAACATTTATTAATTAGTTAATTTACTAATTACTCAATAATTGGTTTATTAATTAATTAATAAATAAAAATCATTTAATAAATTAATTAGCTAATTGTTTAATTAATTGACTAATTATTTAGTTAAATGTCATTTGGGTAGTTCTTTTGTATAAAAAATTGACTAAAATTTCAATCCATTTCATTTCATTTCATTTGGGCTATAGGCCCATGAAAATTGTTAAAAAAAAGAAAAGGAAAAGAAAAAGCACTTGTGAGCTGGCAGAGGAGAACCATGTCTATAAATTGAGAGGTGTTCTAACTCATATAGAAGGGGGAAGCTAAATTCATTTGAGGGAGGAAATATTGATTCGAGAGAATTGTTTTGAGTTTGGGGGGAAGCTGAGTTCTGATAAAAAAAGGAGAGAGCTTTGAGTAAAATAAAACAGAGAGGGAGTGCAGCAGAGAAATTCTTCTCCATGACCAAATCATCATCTCAGCCATAAATCATCACACAACCATATCAAAATCAAACAGTAATTCTATAAACATCCAGCAACAAAGTTTTGTTTAACAAATTCATACAGTCCCATTACATCCAATTACACCAAAAAATAACAAAAAGTGACAAAATCTATACAATTTTCTTTATCAAGTTCATACAGTCCACTTCCCACAGCTATCTTCATCCTAACCCCTGTAAACCAAAATCAGAAAAACACCATTAAACAGAGAAGGAAAATCAGTTCAGAAAGAAAAGAGATAAAGTGAGCAAGAGAGGAGTTACCCAACTGCAAGCCACCACCGTCAGCCGCGGCCACTGTCACAGCAGCCTCACCCTTCGTCCGCAGCACACCCCAGACAACAGCCCCTACAGCCGCGACCAACCACCATCATCCAAGCCGCAGCCGTCTCGCGCTCTGTTCCATCAGCGGCCGCGCACCCTTGCCGTTGCGCACCGCGCGCGGCTGTTCTCCCCTTCGCAGTGCCTCTGCACGTTTCTATTGAGTCTCAAAAATATCATAAGGTTGTTTATGATGTTTTAAGACAACTAGATTCCCAAAGTTTTAATGGTTGACAAATTTGACTTAAATTACTTATCATAGATACACACATGCTTTAATGTTTTATCCATGATTTCAGCAAGAGTCACTATGAGCCTACGTAAAAAGACTAAGTGTTGAAGCTGTCTGAAGAAGCAGAACTCGTCTAAAGAGTTGAAGCTGTCTGAAGTAGTTCAACCCGTCTGAAGTATCAGTGCCATCTGAAGTATTGAAGTTGTCTGAAGTCTCATTTATGACGTGGCATCCTCTGCTGAAGTTTGTGAAGACTTTTCTGAACCTCTGCTGCACGTACCTTTTTCAAACACATTTATAGCAAGGAACACAGAGACCTTTCCTGGTGATTTTGAATTTTATACACCACTAAGAAAATCTCTGCAACACAGCCTCTGCAGCAACATTTGTAGCAGCTTTATGGCAGGAGCAACCTTGTACCGTGTCAGAAATATCAGAGCTCTCAGAAGCATATCTCACAACGGATTAAATAGCATTTAATGCTATCTCTAAACGGTGGTATTTCAACGGATTGAAGATTGGGTATAAATACCCCTCCTTTGAAGACCATCGAGAGAGAAGAATTTTTTTTGTGAAAAAGAACAAAAACTCTGCAAGTTTTTCGCTGCAACAGCTCTGATAACACTTATCTTTGTACACATATTGTAATATCCTGAGCATACCTCAGTTTTTCTGTACATCTGTAATTGTTTAAGCTTCAAGACTTATATAGTTTGTAAGCTTAAGCATTTTATCTTCACTGTATTTATTTGTTGAGCCCGGAGAGACTTGTCTATAAAAGAATACTTGGTTGTAGAGCCTGGAGAGGCTTGACTGTAAAAGAATACTAGGTTATAAAGCTTGGAGAGGCTTGACTGTAAAAGAATACTTGGTTATAGAGCCTGAAGAGGCTTGACTGTAAAAGAATACTTGTAATCTTGAAAGATTAAGAGAAAATCCAATTGTCAGTTGGCATTGGGACTGGACGTAGCTCACAGTGGTAGTGAGTGAACCAGGATAAATTCCTTGACTAAGTTTTCTTACCCTTATCTCTTATCAATTCTTTTTATACTAATCAAGGGGTCAGAATAATTAATCTGATATTTTATAAAGGCACAAAACATCTTTTAAAAAATTAAGTTTTTACAAGCCGTCTGAAAACTTCAGACAGCTCCTTAAAAGCTTGTCTGAAATCGTGTTCTTAGTACCTGTTTACAAAAAGGCTTTCTAAAATATTTAGAAACACTATTCAACCCCCCTTCTAGTGTTTCCCTGTGTTCCTACAGTTGGTACCAGAGCTCTACTCAGGGTTGAAGCACCTAACAAGTGTTTGAGGACTGAAAGATCCAAATGGAAGCTTCTAACAACAACAGGCAATACATCACAGAAGGAGCCTCTATCACAAGACCCCCAGCATTCAATGGAGTGGATTACCACTACTGGAGAGATCGTATGAAGTTGTTCATTGAGAGCAACAACATTGATGTTTGGGATGTGGTCACTGATGGAGACTATGTGCTTATGCAAAATGGTCTGCCTATACCTAAGACTGAATGGACCTTGGAGCAGAAGACTAGAGTCCAGATGAACGCTAAAGCCAAACTCTATCTGATATGTTCCTTGAATAAATCAGAATATGAGAAGGTCCATGGATGCACTTCTGCCAAGGAGATTTGGGATACTCTTGCAGCAGCCCATGAAGGGATTGAAACTGTCAAACAATCTAAAATCAACATGCTTATACATCAGTATGAGATGTTTAAGATGAAAGAAACTGAAACGATTGACCAAATGTTTGGGAGGTTTCAGACCATAACCAATGGACTCAGGTCCTTAGGAAGAACCTATGAATCTGGAGACAACAACAGGAAGATTCTAAGAAGTCTACCTAAGTCCCGGAGACCCAAAGTCACTGCCATTCAAGAGGCAAGAGATTTGAACTATCTGAGAATGGAAGAACTGTTGGGTTCTCTCAAAGTCCATGAACTTGAGCTTGGAGAAGATGACAACAAGAAGAAGTCTCTAGCTCTAAACTCCAAGGCCAAACAATCTAGGCATGGCAGCATGAAGGCTATGCAAGCTGAGGAAACTTCAGAAGCAGATGAAGATTCTGAAGACAGCTCAGAAGATGACAATGATCTTGCTCTTTTAAGCAGAAAGATCAAGAGAATGTTGCAGAACAGAGGAAAGTTCAGAAAGAACCAACCTTCATCATCCAAATCAGGTAAGACAGGTAAAGAGTCTAACACTGATAAAATTATTTGCTTTGAATGTAAGCAACCAGGGCATATGAAGGCTGATTGCCCAAGACTGAAGAAAAACAACTTCAAGAAGAAGAAGTTTTTCAAAAAGAAGAAAGGTCTTATGGAAAAATGGGAAGACCTTGATGAACCAACCTCAGAAGAAGAAGAAGACACTTCAGAAGAGGCAAATCTGTGTCTCATGGCAAGTCTACCATCTTCAGACAGCTCTAAAGCTGAGGTATTTCCTCTTACTCTACAAGAAATGTATGATGATCTGGTGGAAAGTTCTCAAGAACTTTTCCAAGAGTATAAGAATCTATCTAAAGCCCACACAGAAATGTGTAACAAATATGAGGCACTTGAGATAGAACATATTATGCTCAAAGAAAAAATTCTTGAGACTAAAAACTGCAGTTCACAAGCTGTGTCTGAAGAAAATGAGAAACTTCAGAAGCAGGTTGTGGAACTGACAAAAGTTCTGGCCAAATTTGTCAAAGGAACTAAAAATCTGAATATAATGCTTGGAAATCAAAGGCATTCCCTTGACAAAACTGGACTAGGCTTTTGTGATCATAACATGTCTGAACCTCCTACTGTCTTAAATTTTTCTAAAGCAAAAAGAAGGGTACTGGGTGTTCTCACTGTGGTAAGCCTGGACACAATGTGGCTCAGTGCAAACACAAGAGAAAAACAAGGCCCAAAGCTAACAAGAAATGACCCAAAAGAATATGGGTACCTAAAAACTTAATTATTCCTGTTGCAGATGTGTTTAACAGGACAAAGGAGACCCCACAAATGGTACCTAGACAGTGGGTGCTCGCGACACATGACAGGAGAAAGGTCTTTGTTCCAAAACCTTAGACCTAGAGCTGGTGGAGTGGTCACCTTTGGTGGAAATCAGCAAGGGAAGATCATTGGAATAGGGACTGTAGGTATATCTCCTTCATCCCTTATTAAAAATGTACTCCTAGTGGAGGGACTACAGCATAATTTACTGAGCATAAGTCAATTATGTGACAGTGGTTATGTGGTATCCTTTACTAAGGAAGTATGCATAGTCAAAGACTCCTCTGAGCAAACCCTCTTTACTTCTAAGAGACACAGCAATGTGTACAAAATTGATCTAGAGGATCTAGCAAGTCAAAATGTAAAATGTTTTATTTCTGTTGAAGATGAAAAACAAATTTGGCATCAAAGACTTGGGCATGCCAGCTTGAGATTAATCTCAAGATTAGCAAAACACAATCTTGTTAAAGGATTGCCCAAGCTTTCATACAAATCTGACATTTTATGTGAAAGCTATCTGAAAGGGAAACAAATAAGACACTCTTTTATGAGTAAGGATGTTGTTTCAACTAGCAGACCACTAGAACTTTTACACATTGACTTGTTTGGTCCTATTAGAACAGAAAGTCTTAGTGGTAAGAAATATGGTTTGGTCATTATTGATGACTATTCTAGATTTACTTGGGTGTTATTCCTAAGAAGCAAGGATGAGACTTTTAGGAATTTCACAATATTCTGCATGAAGGTACAGAATGAGAAAGAATTCTGTATTTCTGTTATCAGAAGTGATCATGGTGGAGAGTTTGAGAATGCAAACTTTCAAATGTTCTGTGATGAGAATGGGATCTCACACAGTTTCTCTGTGGCTAGAACACCTCAACAGAATGGGGTTGTTGAGAGAAAGAACAAAAGTTTGCAAGAGATGGCAAGGACCATGCTCAACTCATGCAGCTTACCAAGAACCTTCTGGGCAGAAGCTGTTAGCACATCATGTTACCTTCAAAACAGAATATTGGTAAGACCAATTCTGAAAAAGACTTCCTATGAACTGTGGAAAGGAAGAAAACCCAACATATCATATTTCCACACCTTTGGATGTGAATGTTTTATACTCAACACCAAGGATGATCTTGGAAAATTTGATGCAAAGTATGATAAAGGATTTTTCATTGGATATTCTGAAACATCTAAAGCCTATAGAGTGTATAACTCTAGAACTTTAACTATTGAAGAAACTATTCATGTTAAATTCAATGATAACAAAGAGACTGATAGGGAACTATAAGATCTAGAGGATGATTTTGCAGAAATGGAGCTGAATGACCACAACAGCCTGAAGGATGAGCAGCTGTCTGAAGTACCTACTGTTACTAAACCTCTTCAGACAAATGTTGAGTCTCAGACAAAACAAACAGATGTGATACCTCCTCAGAAACCTGATTGGAAATACAAATCACATCATCCTAAAGAGCAAATCATTGGCAGCACTTCAGAAGGAGTTAAGACAAGATCAAAATTCAAGATTCTGAATTCTCTTGCTCTCCTGTCTGAAATAGAGCCAAGAAACATTGATGAAGCTCTGCATGATGAAGGGTGGATCCTAGCCATGCAAGAAGAGCTGAATCAGTTTGCTAGGAGTGATGTCTGGACCCTTGTTCCTAAACCCCATGGGAAAACTATTATTGGAACCAAATGGGTGTTCAGAAACAAGCTGTCTGAAGAAGGCAAGGTAGTCAGAAACAAGGCAAGATTAGTTGCTCAAGGATACAACCAGCAAGAAGGTATTGATTTCACTGAAACCTTTGCCCCAGTGGCCAGGTTAGAAGCAATTAGAATTCTTTTATCTTATGTTGTAAATAATGGCATCAAGCTATATCAAATGGATGTTAAAAGTGCCTTCCTCAATGGTCTCATTGAAGAAGAAGTCTTTGTTAGACAACCCCCTGGTTTTGAAGATATTGCCTTTCCTGAACATGTTTTCAAACTCAAAAAGGCTCTCTATGGTCTGAAACAAGCCCCAAGAGCTTGGTATGACAGATTGAGCAGTTTTCTAATCTCAAATGGTTTTGAAAGAGGAAAAGTGGACACAACTCTTTTTAGAAAACAGTCTAACAAAGATCTTATACTTGTTCAGATATATGTTGATGACATTATCTTTGGTTCAACTGACTCTTCATTATGCAAGGAGTTTTCAGAGTTAATGCAATCAGAATTTGAAATGAGTTTAATGGGTGAACTAAAATTTTCTTAGGACTTCAGATTAAGCAAGATTCTGACTGTATATGGATCCATCAAGAAAAATATACAAAGGAAATGCTTAAGAAGTTTAACTTACATGATTGCAAACCCATGTCAACTCCAATGCATCCCTCTGCATCTTTAAATAAAGATGAGAAGGAAGAACCAGTGAATCAAACTTTGTATAGAGGAATGATTGGATCATTATTATATCTAAGAGCAAGCAGACCTGACATAATGTTCAGTGTATGTCTGTGTGCTAGATTTCAATCTGATCTAAGGAGTACTCACTACAAAGCTGTAAAAAGAATTTTCAGATATCTTAAAGGTACTACTAATCTTGGTATGTGCTATAAGAAAAGTAAGGATTGCAGGTTAATAGGTTACTGTTATGCTAATTTTGCTGGAGACAAAATTGAAAGAAAAAGCACTAGTGGTGGATGTCATTTCTTTGGAGAAAATATGATTAGCTGGTCAAGCAAAAGGCAAAGCACAATTGCCTTATCAACAGCTGAAGCAGAATACATCTCAGTAGCCAGTTGTTGCTCACAACTGTTATGGGTGAAGTATCAGTTAGAAGATTTTAACATTACTATATTTTATATACCTGTTTTGTGTGATAATACAAGTGCTATTAATTTGTCTAAAAATCCCATTCAACATTCTAGGGCTAAACATATAGAAATAAAATATCATTTCATTAGAGACTATGTTCAGAAAGGTGTTTTTGATATTCAGTTTATTGATACAGAGCATCAATGGGCTGATATATTCACAAAACCTCTGACTGAAGATAGATTTAAGTTCATTAGAAATAATCTGAACATACATGAATTTTGGGTGTGTGTGATCTGATCTGTTGAAAATGATGTATCTAAAATTTCAGCTTGTCTGAAACAAGTGACTTGTCTGAAATTTTGGGTTGTCTGAAATCTATATGGGTGTCTGAAATCTGTCACTTGTCTGAAGTAAACAAATGACGTGGCTTTATGAGACGGTTTAATTCCATTTATTTTGTCTCTTCCACTTCGCACGTTTTCCTATGTCTGCGCAACCAGTACATGCCATTATTGCTTTATGGATCTATAAATACAGAAGCTAGTGGGTCACAGAACTTCACCGTTCGCTATTCTGTATTCATCTCTTGAGATCCTTCTTCTACAAGCAATTTATTTCTCTCTCAAGTTCTTCAGAAAACTCTTCAATGGCTCCTAAGAAATCTGCTGGAAGCAACATCGTGAAGACTAAGGGTGTAGTCCGGGAGGATCTTCAATCTCTGGGAATGGACTTATTTGCTGAGTTCGATGCAGCTGGGTGGACTCCCTATTTCAATCACAACTTGACACAATGGCATGAGTAGAGTGTGCTGGATTTCTGGGCTACTGCCAGAGGAATACCCAATCCTCAGGGTATCTACACTAGCATCAAGGCCACAGTACGTGGTGTCCCTGTCTTTGTTGATGAAGATATCCTTGCTCACATCTGTGAGGTCAGGACTGAAGGAGTTATATTCACTCCTGGCTGGGAAGCAAGGAATGGTGGACAGAGGCAGTTCACAGAGTTTCTGTATGGCACCTTTGAACCAGTAAGCTTGGATGCAAAGCATATGTCAGACAAGGCTAGGGTTTTGCATGCCATCTTAGGGTGCTCTGTAATCCCTAAAAGTGGAAGCAGAAACCATGTTTCTGAGTTGGAGAGATTTTGTCTAATTCACCTACTGCAGAAGAAGAAGGTGAACCTCTCCAACATCATAATGTACCACATGCAGAAGCGTCTCAGAGACTCTGCTGGGAGCTTCCCTCACAATACCATCATCACCAAGATCTTGCTGCATTTCAAAGTCCCCATTGAGAGGCTTTTTGATCGCCTTTCACAACCTGTGTTTGGTGAATCGAACCTCAAGAGCATGGGAGTGAAGCTGACTCCAAGACCTCCCTCTCCGTCCATGAAGGAGAGCCTTCTTCTTGAGAAAGCTGCAAGAAGGAAGACAACAATGGAGGTTCTTAAGAATGAACTCAGAGGAGACATAAGGAGGCATGAGTTCAACATAAAAACCCTCTCCTCAAACAAAATTGAAGAAGCTACCTGTAAGGAGTGCTGCTAAGGTAGCATCTGCATCTGTGCAGAGTCAGGTGTCTGAACCTGTTTAGAAGGCATCACAAAGGCCATCTGAAATTGTGGGTTAGTTGTCTGAACCTGTACAGACTCCACAACCTACTTCTGAAATGGAAGGACAGGCTCAAGAGGCAGATGAAACTGATGCAGTTGTAGCTGAGCCATTGGCTGCATGCCCATCTGATCCTGAACTCAATCAGGTGGCAGCATTGGCTACTGCTTTGGAGCAGGAGGAGCTGGAGAAGAAAGCAGAACAAGAGAAGACTGATAGAGCTCTTGCTATTGCTTAACAATTGGCCTATGCTGAAGATGATAGGCAAGCAACCATAGCTGAGGGAGCAAAGAAAAGGAAGAGGTCAAGTGCACCTCAGAGAAGGAGGACCAAAAGCAAGCTACTTCAGACTACACCTGAACCTAGGGTGACTAGAAGTATTGCCTCTCAGCTGATAGCAGAAGATGAAGCTGAGAAGTATCAAAATTTTGTTAAAACTCAATAGTATTTTAAAAGGAAAAGGGAAGAAAAACAAGCACAAAGGGAGAAGGAAGAAGCAAAGGCAAAAGAATCTGAGGTAACCAAGCCTCCCTACAAGAGAATTAAGGTGAGATTTGATAATGTAACTCCTTCACCACCCTCCTCACCAGAAAAACAAACACCTCATCAACCCTCTCAACCATCCCCTCAACCTTCACCACAACCTTCACCAAAACCCCTATCACCTGAAAAACAACCATCTTCACCTCTATCACAACCATCACCACCTCCACAAACAGAAAACCTACCCTCTGAACCTTCCAAACCCTCTGAACCTACCTCACCACAACCTTCAGAGAATCAACTCTCTGAACCTACATTACCTTCCCCACGAACCCATGACCTTGCTATGATACCACTTTTACCTTCATCACCTCCACCACCTACACCTTCTCTGGAAGAAGAGCTCTCTGCTGAAGAAGAGCAAGTGCTTGCAGATGCTCTACAGTTATCTCTCCTTCCTTCGGATCCCTGCTCATTGCCCAAGTTTGGCACCCTGTCTGAAGAGCTTCAGTATTTCAGACCAGCACCTGCTGTATCCTTGCATCATGGATTAATTAGAAAAACTGTTGTTGAAGTTAGAAACCAATACAACGCTCTTTCAGGAGGATTAGAAAAGATCAGGAAGGGTGTTGTCCCTCCTGCACATACTTGGGCTCCCATCAATCCATTCTCAAATGATTCCCTTAGGCTGAATAATGATGAATGGAGTTTTGTGAGGCAGCTGAACACTGAGTCTGAGCTGTTTTAGAGGGATCTACACAAGGGAGTTGGGATGAGAGGCTACAGGCCACCTAGAACTTGTTCAATCAGGCCAACCACTAAAATCTTGGTGAAACCTGATAGAATAGTTCCTAGGTATCCCTTAAAGGAAGGTCAGGGTGAGAAATTCAAAGGATCTAGAGTTTATTTTGTATCTTCACCTCTGTCTGAAATGATGAGTCCATCAGAGTGGGAATCTTTACCAGAGTTCATCAGAAACCAAGGAGGAGGCCTGGATCATCTACTTCAAGATTGGATGTGGTCCTCTTACTGGAAGATCAGAGAAGATGTTGGATCTTCTTCGGGATCAACTGGTCCTGATGCTGATTCTGAAGTTGGACTTGGAAAGTCAACCAATGTCAAATATCACTATCTGAGAGATCACTTTCCCCCCACCTGCTGACTCTTTCAATGAAGATTGGGTTCTGCTGAAACCTATTGGCACCTTCTTTTGCCCTGTGTTCAGGCCATCTGAATACAGATTGCAGCCAGGATTTGGAGTTCTTAGATTTGTTTTCCCCTACATCCAGCTCATCTTCTATGAATCTGAGCAAGACTTGTCTGAGGAAAATCTGAAGCTGAAGTCCAAAGTTAAGAAACTTGAAAAGAAGTATGCTGATCAAGAGCAGAAGACTAAGCATCTAATTGCTAAACAAGAGCAGATTCTTCAAGAACAACAACTTATCAGATCTGGTCAGCAAGAATTGAAAACCTCAGTGGAAGCAGCAATAAACAAGGCCAAGGACGACTTGATTTCCTTTTTGACTGAGGCCTTGCTGAAGAAGAAAGATTAAACTGTTAATTTAGCCATTGTCGTTTTCTTATTTTCATGTTTATGACAAGTGTCTGATTGTCTGATTCTTTATCTGAACATTCATTAAATACAATCAGTGGCTTATCTCATATCTTTGTGAGTTGATTGTTAATGCTATGATATATGTTTTATCTGAATTTATTGCTCTGTTACTGTTCTGCTCTGATATTCCCTTTTGATTGATGACAAAAGGGGGAGTATTAAACTAACCAAATCTGAATCTGAAGTGATTACAGGACTCAGGGGGAGTATATAAGCTTTCGAGTACATAAGTAATAATCTGTTACAGAACCTGAACAGAAACTGTTAAAGGACATTTCTATCTCAGGGGGAGCTATCTTATTCTCAAAAACTGATTACATATTTGTATATTTTAACCAAATTTGACATCATTAAAAAGGGGGAGAATGTTGAGTCTCAAAAATATCATAAGGTTGTTTATGATGTTTTAAGACAACTAGATTCCCAAAGTTTTAATGGTTGACAAATTTGACTTAAATTACTCATCATAGATACACACATGCTTTAATGTTTTATCCATGATTTCAGCAAGAGTCACTATGAGCCTACATAAAAAGACTAAGTGTTGAAGCTGTCTGAAGAAGCAGAACTCGTCTAAAGAGTTGAAGCTGTCTAAAGTAGTTCAACCCGTCTGAAGTATCAGTGCCGTCTGAAGTATTGAAGTTGTCTGAAGTCTCATTTATGACGTGGCATCCTCTGCTGAAGTTTGTGAAGACTTTTCTGAACCTCTGCTGCACGTACCTTTTTCAAACACATTTATAGCAAGGAACACAGAGACCTTTCCTGGTGATTTTGAATTTCATACACCACTGAGGAAATCTCTGCAACACAGCCTCTGCAGCAACATTTGTAGCAGCTTTATGGCAGGAGCAACCTTGTACCGTGTCAGAAATATCAGAGCTCTCAGAAGCATATCTCACAACGGATTAAATAGCATTTAATGCTATCTCTAAACGGTGGTATTTCAACGGATTGAAGATTGGGTATAAATACCCCTCCTTTGAAGACCATCGAGAGAGAAGAATTTTTTTTGTGAAAAAGAACAAAATTTAAGCTTCAAGACTGATATAGTTTGTAAGCTTAAGCATTTTATCTTCACTGTATTTATTTGTTGAGCCTGGAGAGGCTTGTCTATAAAAGAATACTTGGTTGTAGAGCCTGGAGAGGCTTGACTGTAAAAGAATACTTGGTTATAGAGCCTGGAGAGGCTTGACTGTAAAAGAATACTTGGTTATAGAGCCTGAAGAGGCTTGACTGTAAAAGAATACTTGTAATCTTGAAAGATTAAGAGAAAATCCAATTGCCAGTTGGCATTGGGACTGGACGTAGCTCACAGTGGTAGTGAGTGAACCAGGATAAATTCCTTGACTAAGTTTTCTTACCCTTATCTCTTATCAATTCTTTTTATACTAATCAAGGGGTCAGAATAATTAATCTGATATTTTATAAAGGCACAAAACATCTTTTAAAAAATTAAGTTTTTACAAGCCGTCTGAAAACTTCAGACAGCCCCTTAAAAGCCTGTCTGAAATCGTGTTCTTAGTACCTGTTTACAAAAAGCTTTCTAAAATATTTAGAAACACTATTCAACCCCCTTCTAGTGTTTCCCTGTGTTCATACAGTTTCTCCTCCCGCTGATGAGCACCGTGCGACCCACCGTCGCGCTCCGCCCCCACCGCGGCCACTTTGGCCGCTTCACCACGTCACCTCCGCCGCGTCAACCGCGCGCACCCCCTCGCCTTCGCGGCCGCTGTTTCGCCGCACCATCCCTTGGCCGCCGCAGATGCGCGGCCTCTCCCTCTATGGCAGCCGCCCCCTTTTCCCTCATGTCTCCCTCTGCAAATTTCCCTCAAATCTGATGAATCCTAACAAAGAAAATGTGCCACCTTCTCTGTTTCAGACTTTCAGCCTCTTTCTTTTCTTGTTTCACTTCACTTTCTTTTTCATTGTGATAAATAAACTCGGGCTAAATCATCTGAGGCCCATCTTTTCTTTTTAGTTCAGTTTTTCTCTACACATTTTTGTGTGGTGAGGGCTGATGAAGTTTACTGAAGCCCACTTCATTTTTTTGTTTTATCTGTTTTTTTTATGTTGTGTTTGGGCCAGTGATGAATATCTGAGGCTAACCCTTTTTTTTCTCTCAGTTTGTTATTTGTTAATGTTCATTTTATTTTTATTCTGTTGGTATTATTATTATTTACTGTTATTGATTGTTATTATTATTATTATTATTATCATTATTATTTCTATTATCATTATTGTCATTATTATTATTGTCATTTATTATTCTTATTATTGTCATTTTTATTATTGCTGTTATTATTGTCATTATCATTTGTCATTTGTTAATATTATTGTTATTATTATTCTTACTATTGTCATTTTGATCACTATTGTTGTTACTATCTTTATTATTATTATCACTATTATTACTGTTATTGTTATTACTATTGTTATCATTATTATTGTTATTATCGTCTTTATTATTATTATTGTCGCTATTATTCATCATTATTATTATTATTGTTGTTGTTATTATTATTATTATCATCATTATTATTAATATTTTTTGTTATTATATTTTTTGTTATTTTTATTATTATTATTATTATTATTGTGTATTATTTATTATGTGTTCCATTTCATATCACTATCATCCATTTCTGTTAATTTTTTTTCTAATATTTTATATTCGTTTAAATTATTTAACTTGTCCTTTTGTGATTATAAATATTTGTTCATCCTTTGCAATATGGCTTTAATCAATAAATGAAGTTCCCTTTTTAAGGTTCTTTTTTCCTAAATTCCAAGAGAAATAAATATATATATTTTCTAAAAATCTAAAACATAAATAATCAAAACAAAAGTCTTTCCAAAGAAAATCTCTTTCAAAAATCAAAATTAAAATGTTTTCAAATCCCCTTTTTAATCAATCAATTGTCCTTCAGAACTACGTGGCTTTGATTTCCTCATTGCAACTGGGGATACGTAGGAGCGGGGTTACCTCGTCAAGCCAAAATAAATAAAAATGCCTTTTTCCCCTTTTAATCCATAATTTCCCCTTTTTTTACTTGAATTGGGGGAAATAGATATTTTTCAAAGTTAATTAATTTTGCACAATTAGTTAGAGGTAACCGTCTTAGGACGGACGTCGTAGGGTGCTAATACCTTCCCTACGCGTAACAGACTCTCGAATCCAACTCTGATTTCGCAGACCATCATCTTTTTAAAAGGGTTTTTTCTGAAGTTTTCCTTTAAAATAAACTTTGGTGGCGACTCCATTGAAAACCATTATTTTTTATTTTCCCGGCTCGCCGCCCCGTCGTGACCCCGATTGCGACAATTATAAATTAAATTATATTGATATTTGAGATCCTCATCCTAGTCACTTAAAACCTATATAAAGTATATACACAAAACCCTTGTTGGGAGAGTTAGTCTCACTATTATGTGGATGTTCACGGAAAGAGCATGACTTTGCTTTCTGTGGAGAGTACTTGGGTTCCTAAACAGTCCACTTTACTAAAGTGAAAATAAAAAAAATCTAAAAATAAATAAACAAGGGAAGTGAGAAAATGTGACGCGTGTACTGAGTGAATAATTTTAATATAAAGTAAATAGAATATTTAAGAGAGATAATGAATGAAAACATTAATTTATAAAACATAGAGATAACTGTTTTAATATAATAATAAAAAAATGAAAGTGTGATAAAAATAAGAAATAAGACAGGAGAATGACCGTCTTCCGTAGAGGATACCTGTATGGTTCATAAAAAATCATTTTACTGTAGTACGAATAAAAAAATAAAAAAATTGAAAGTGAGAAAACATAACATGTGTAATGAGGAACAATTTTAATATAGAGTAAATAGATAAATATGATGGATAAGAGAGATAATAAGTGAAAATATTAATGAATAAAATAGAGGGATACGTGATATATTAAAAAAATCACGTTAAATTTAATGTAAATGAACACATTTATTATATTACTTAAAGTGGGTTTTTATATAATGAAAATATAAATGGGACTGAATAATGAGATAAAATATATTAATATAGTAATAAAACAAAATAAATTTAAAATTTGATATAATAGGAAAAAAATTGTAGGAACAAAACTGCTTCACATGGAGTATACCCATGGTTTATTAAAAAATCACTTTTATAATGAAACAAATTAATATGAACAGATAATGAGAAAAATATTTTAATATAATAATAATAATAATAATAATAATAATAATAATAAATGAAATTGTGAAAGAAAAAAGAAGACAGAGCAAAAGATTGCCATTATTTGGATTGACATATGTTTTTCGCCCGATCCACTTTGCTATGGTCAATGGCCAAGAAAATGTTACCAATCAAAAAAATTAAGGGCATTACTACGGAACCCACTCAAAGTGGAGGGTTTTGGAACCCTCTCTTTTTTGGCCAATAGTTAGTGACTTCAAATTTAATGCGAACATCAACCACTTTGTAGGTAAAGTTTCAGAAATTGTAATTTAGTCCTTTTGAATTTGTAATTTTTTACTATTTATTTTTTTACAAATTTATTTTATTTTTCTTCCTTTTATTATACTTCATTAAAAAAACATTTTTTAAAATGTCATTAACCTAGTCCAGCAAAAACCCTAAACTTTCTACCTAATCCTTCTACCTGAAGTCGTAGCTTAGTTCGACCTAAACCCTTTGTCGTTCAAATTTGTTCACCAATTCTGTTCTTGAACGTATATTTGTGTTTGACGACCATCGTGATTGGCTTTTTATTTTGAACATTTTCGTTCAGACATAAGATCCATTGAGCTCTGAGTGGTGCGAAAGCAGGTTTGTGGTCGTTCGAAGTTGACAATCCGGCCCGTCGTGCCACCGTGACGCAGCTGTGTTTGCGAGTTTTTTGGATTAATTGAGTTCCTTACCCAATACAGGAAAACAGGTTAGCGTTCTGTACCTTCCTACTTCAATTCCTCTTAGGTTTTGTTTTAGATAGTTAATTTTTGTAAGAATTTATGAGGTTCAGCATCAAATTGCATTCTAGGTACATCGTGTTGTTAGGTGTTTACTTTCTTTGATCTATAATAGGTATTGAACATTGTATGTAAAGCAACCTCGGGGGCCTGTTCTGTTAAATTAAATGAACTGATTGTTTGTTTAGCCACTATTCAATTTTTTTTTCATGGCTTGGTTTTTTCCTTGAATTTTGGTTAACCTTATAAAATTACTTGAATAAATAATGCATTGTTTCTTCTGTGTTAAAGTGAGTATTGATGTGGTTGCAGATGGATAACCTTAATGATATATCTGGTGTTAATTTAAATGATGATGCATATGGATATGAGCTTGTTAGTTCTGATGATAGTGAAAGTGATGAGGCGATTGATGATAGTGATAGTGATAGTGATGGTCATGGGGATTGTGATGTTGGCAATGAAAATGAGAGTGAAAATGATATTGCCACTAACCATGATGAACATAAGGGTAACAATAACAAAAACAGGGATCCCTTAATTGATGTAGATGGTGAAAAATTTAAAAGCATAGTAGATTTGACTGAAGAAGATATATTAGGACTTGATTTTGGTACTGAACAAGAAGCCTACGAATTTTATAGAACATATGGAAAATGTATAGGTTTTGCTGTAAGGAAAGATGATGTAAAGAGGGATGTTAGGGGGCAGATTAGAATGCAACAGTTTGTCTGCAATAAAGAAGGCGAACGGAACAAAAAACATTTAATGAGGGTTGATAGAAAAAGAGATCATAGGCCGTTGACTCGTACTTCTTGTACTGCTAAGATTCGTGTTCACTACAATATGAAGACAAACAGATGGAAAGTGGTGTCCTTCAAGCAGTCTCATAACCATGAATTATGCCCATCAGTATATAGGCACCTCATCACTGCAAATCGCTGCATTTCGGATGCTGACAAAGCCCAAATTGATAGCTTGCATGAACATGGGGTAAGAACCTGCCACATAATGGGTTATATGGTAGCTCAAAGAGGGGGGTATGGTAATTTGTGTTTTTCGAGAAAGGATGTTTATAATTATCTTGATAGCAAAAATCGTAATCGGATTAAAGGTGGAGACGCTCGTGCAGCGTTAAGTTATCTTCAAGGAAAGTCTAATAGTGACCCCATGTTATATTGCAAGTACACAATTGATGAGAAAAATAGATTGAGGTCACTATTTTGGGCAGATGGTGCTTGCGTATCAGACTACCTGTGCTTTGGTGATGTTATTGCCTTTGACACTACCTATAAGAAAAACAGATACCAGCATCCTTTGGTAATTTTCTCAGGGTGTAATCATCATTCTCAAATCGTTATTTTTGGCTTTGCATTAGTGCCAGATGAGAGAATTGACACATACAAATGGGTCCTTCAAGCTTTTTCAGAAGCAATGTTCAACAAACAACCAAAATCAGTGGTTACTGATGGCGATGGAGCTATGAGAGAAGCCATTAAGCAAGTGTTTCCTAATGCATCACATAGATTGTGTGCTTGGCACTTGCAGAAAAATGCTTGTGAAAATGTTAAGAGACCACCTTTTTTGGAGGACTTTCAGAAAGCTGTGTACTCAAATTTTACCCCTCAACAATTTGAATATTTTTGGGAGAAGATGGTTTTGAAACATGGGCTGGTAGGAAACAATTGGGTGAGTAAAACATATGAGAACAAAGCATTATGGGCCACTGCATATCTTCGAGATAAGTTTTTTGCTCGTATTAGGACTACATCTCAATGTGAGTCTATTAATGCATTTATAAAGGCATATGTAAGGAAGAAGAGTAGCTTTGTTGAATTAATGCATAATACTGATCAAGCATTGAGAGAATACATAAACAATGAAATGATTGCAGATTATAAGTCATTGTTCACAGAACCTGTGTTAACTACATCTTTGTACAAGGTTGAGAAAGAGGCTTCCAAAATCTATACATTAGAAATTTTTAAAGAAGTAAAGCATGAGATTGAAAAGGCTGGTGCGCTAATTGTTATTGATCGAAGGATAATGGGTGATAAGTTGTTGTTCAAACTCAACCAGTATTGTAAACCTGGGAAAGAAAGAAATGTTCAGTATGATTCTGCAAATTCAATTTTTTCCTGTGATTGTAGTCTTTTTGAATCTCGTGGAATACCATGCTCACATATTTTTTGTGCGATGAAAAATGAGCATGTTGATCACATTCCAAGAAGTCTGATCATTGCTCGATGGACAAAGAATGCGAAGAGAAATTTCAGGATAAGTGATGATGTGCAAGAAGTGCCATCTGATGTGAACAGTAGTTGCTGCATTTAGAAGGTTGTGTACTGTTGTTGAGAAAAATAGTGACGTCTTTAATGACATGATGGATGATGTCTTCAATGTGGTTGGAAAGTATGAAAAGAAAGGGGGTGGACAAACTTCAAAATCATCATCATTTAATGAAGTTCATGATCCTGCAATAGTCAAGACTAAAGGTGCTCCAAGAAAAAAAAATATGAGCATTAGGAGGAAGAAGCATTGCTCAAACTATACTAGCACAGGACACACGATCAGAAGATGCCCAATGCGCAAAGGTTCAGAAATGAGCAACAAAGATGTTGATATGTTGTCAGCAGACACTTCTGATACATTCAAAGACCTTGATAGTGTAATCTTATCTTGTTTATTTTTTTTTACATGTAAATTTTTAATATATTTACTTGTATTCACATTTCTTCATATTGCAGGAAATAGAAAAAAATGAAGCTGACAAGGTAGATGAGCATGAGAATGTTTACCCAGTAGATATTGGAAGCCAAAATGTGAAAGTAATATTGTATTTTTTTTAGTTTAAGTATTTGGTTTTGGATTTGATAATTTTATACTTACAATTTTATAATATTTTCAGAAAGGGAAAGATAAGGTAGAAGGTTCTTCTAAAAGGAAGAAAAAGAAATTAAATGGCAAGTCACCGAAGGTAGACAAGGTTAGTTTTAGTGTGGGTAAAATTTGATTGAACATTTTCTATTTCGGGTGTCATGTTATTGATCTGGTCATGTTAGTGTTAAAGTTTAAGAACCCCATGTAATTCTAATTAATTCTACTTATTCCTTTTGTGCTGCATTTACAACGTCAGAAATGCGACATTGGTGGTACTTCAAGTGGAACTAAGCCAGTAGTAACACAACAACAAACAATGATACCTGAAGTGCATATTCCCCAAAGTGGACAAGGGTTATCGAATAATTCAAAAGTCGAGGCCGTTCCTGTGTTCCCTCAGAGTTCCCAAATTCCGGTTTACCATCATAATTCCCAAGTTCATGTGTTCCCACACAGTACCCATGGTTCTCTGTACCCTCAAAGTCCACAAGTTGCTTTTTATCCTCAAAGTGGCAATATTCCTGTTTACCATCAGAATTCACAGTATCCTACTCACAATCAAGTGCCTCAGGTTTGCTTTTTTTTTTTTGAAATTTTGAATTGGTGTATTGAAAATTTTCCCTTTTTGTTTAATGAAATATGATTTGTTTTGTTTTAGTTCTGTCCTGGAGTTCCAAATATTAACAATCCAACATCAATTACTGATTTGCTTCAACAAGTTATGAAGAATGGAGCACAAAGCAATAATGGTAAGTTAAAAGATTTCTAAGTAGGATATTTATAAACATTTTGCCTTAATTTTGTTCAATTGGTAAGTGGAATTAATTTTTCCTGTGGCTTGTCATAGGTGTGTTTCACCATCAACAATAGTACTATGACAATTTGTGAGCGAAGATTCATGTTCAGTTAAGTCTTAAGTGATCTCATAGATTGTGGTTGTGTAGCTCATGTAAGGGAACTTGAAAAGTATAACATTCATGTATTACACTATTTATTTAGTGTAAAAAGTATATTATGTGTCACTTTGGACCTTAATTTAATGTAATTCATTTGTGAATAATATCAGACATTCGGTGCTACAATAGTGATTTAATATAATTCATGTGTATAATAGCTTTTACAGTGTTACATGTGATACTGTACTCCTTTGTTTATAAGGTCAAAGTGATATAATTCATCCACATGCACTCGTTTTTAAGTTTTAAAACCCTACCCAGAGTTTAGAAAGTTTATTTTACATGAAAAATTACATCATGCACCTATTTATTATCGGATAATAAAATAAGAAATTGTACCCAAAGAAATCCAACATGTTTTTTTCTCTATTTAGTCAAACTAGTATAAAAACAAATGAAAGTTTTTTTATTTGTAAAAAACATTATATGTTTTTATACTCAACAGTCTTGTAAACATATTTTAAAAATAATCATGTGGCCCTAAAATATGGCTATTCTTGCACGAGTAGAAATTAACAGATATACCAAATTTTTGTCAAAAAGCATGTTCTTGTTTTCTTTGCTAAATAATGAAAACAAATCATGACCAATACTAAACTCTAGTTAGAGGATGAAGACTTATATATTGTCGGATGCCTAATAATTTGGCTAATATGTGGCTCCGATCCTTAAGCA
This sequence comes from Sesbania bispinosa, assembly GCA_026901365.1. Lineage (NCBI taxonomy): Eukaryota > Viridiplantae > Streptophyta > Magnoliopsida > Fabales > Fabaceae > Sesbania > Sesbania bispinosa. Next base: position 414,982 of record QLOH01000746.1, on the reverse strand, counting down.
GGGCACAATAATTGAAAATTAAAACGATTTGCAAGTGCAATTAACTCAAAATTTACTCTTTCCTTTATTAAATTTTAAAAATAATCCAATGTGCCATATGTTTATCAATTAATTAAGCTTGATCAATATCATTTTTTCTCCTAATCAATGTTGGAGAAGAAAATGAATGACAAGAAAGGCATTTAGAAAACCAAAACATTTCATATGTTTACGCATTCAAACACAGAAGTTATATATGTATATTAACCTCAAAATTGAAGTAACAAATCTACATATATGTACCTTAAGTATACCACATTAAATATTGTTCATTTTAAAATTAAAAACTAAAATATAAGCACATGATAAAATAATAGTAAAGATAAAATTAAACAAGAAATATAAGCACAGCAACACAGTTAAATAAGTAATCCTGATCAAAGGTTCAAATTTGTGGCTCCAACCAATACCACATCAAAATACCCAGTGCAAAAAATGACCATTAAAGATGGTTCCTAGTTACAGTCATCCATAAATACTTCCAAAAAACTAAAACAAGTGAACAAAATCCCCAGGGCAAAAAACGACCATTAAACTGGTAATGACGATGGGCATTCTCAACTTTGACACCACTTCTTGTGCAGTTCAACCCATTTCCAAGAAGCTTTGCTTACGATCACATTTTTGAGTAAGTTGTAATCATGAAGCACCAAGTCGATAGCAATGCGCATTCTAGACTCGTCTGTGACCTTTAATTCATTAACAAGGTCAACCAAGTTAGTTAATAGTCAAGTCCTGAAAAAACATAAATCAAATAACACATTCAAATGTTTCAAAACTTTATTTTTTCTACATAAACAACATTACCTTCACATTCTCATAATCAGTCTTCCAGATACAGGTTGACATCCAAAGAGCAACCCAAACCCCACAATCATTCCTTTAAAATATATAAAAAAAAGTAGTATAAGTGGTGTGTAGTTGAAATGAAATACTAATTTAACATAAATCACTTACGAATCTACAAGTTGTTTTCCAATTCTTTTTGGCTCGTCCAAAACAAAGTCCTATATAAGAGGCTTAATTGCAGTTGGGGATTCATACATAGAATTGTCATCCAACATTTCTTCCAAACAGATTGCCTATACAAAATTTGGTTATATTAAAACTTAACTCTAGTTGAAACAAAATGCGTTTAAAAAGTTATATTACTTACTAATTTCTTGACACTCCTTCTCCTCCACTCACTCCGATCCAGACATGGATATGAGTCCAGAATGGTAAGCTTTTTCTCAAACATATTAACCACCAGCAGATACCAATGTGTATTATCATCATTAATTGGCACAAAGATCTACATATATGTAATCAAATTTTGAAATCAGTTAACTTAGACAATTCTAACTAACACACATTTAGTTTTAGCAAAAACTATAAGTAATGTAAAACTTGTACCTTTCGAAGACGATCCCCTTTCCCGATATACCCCCCTTTTCGATAAAATGTCCTCATAGCCCTTGCAATTGCTCCACAGTCTAATACAGAATGCTGCAAAAAGAAATAAGAAGCATGTGGTCAATTTTTTATTAGTAACATTAAAAAATTAAAAATCTTTAGTGAAGGGTATACCGCAAAAGTAGTTGGAAAAAACCAAGCAGAAAAGTACGAGGACAAATTATCTTGAATTGTAGTCAGCTTTGTCACAAGGTGGTTAAGGACCTGCAGGTAAAATTAAATTAATTTATGAAATAGGTTAGGGTACTTTAGGTCTTAATAAGAGCCATTACCAGTCATTTTTATAAAACCATAAGTTGAATGTCTCACCTCACTATTGACTTTACCACCAAGCATGAGACAACTTAGGGTGTGTCTTTTTCCTATCCCCCAAGAAGAATTGATGAGTTCTTCATTCCTACAAACAAGGAAAAGTTTCAAAAACTAAAAAAAAAACAATATCAAAACACCACTATTTTTTTCAAAATTTAAAGACAAATACCCATGATCAAGATCTTCATTGTTCACCCAAAAAATATATGCAGCCACATAAGCCTCCAACTCATCCAATATCATGTCAGTAGGTACTCTGTAATTGACTGGATACCACTGGAAAAAAAAACAGAATTCATAGGCTTAATATACATTCATCATTAAAAGGGTGATGGATTGGTGTTCTAAAAAATGACATTAAAATAAACTTACAAAAGGTATTTCTACTCCCCCAGTTCTGCCATCATATCTATGAGTGTTGAACGGTTGGTTGTTGATGAAATAAGTAGAAGTGTTCCCATCATTAACATTACTGAAGAGACGCCTTCCAAGGTAAAATTCCTGGTTTCCATTGCCTTTTCCTTGTTCAACCTTCTCATCCATGTAAGGTTGTGAATTTGTTTGTTGTTCACTAGATGATCCTAACTTGGCCATGATGGTATCAGTATCATTTTTTTCACTCACTGCAGATTTTCGTGGAGTACCAATATTGTTAACAAAAATAATTGGAACTCCTGCAGCATTATGACCGACCATAACAGGGCTTGCAGTCGCAATCATGTTTGTTAGGTTGTTCATTCCAAACCTAATTTCTTTAATTTCAGACCTGACTTCTTTTATTTCTTGTCTTAAATCCCGATCATCTTCGTTTGAATGATGCTTGGATTGAACCGGTGTTGTGAGTTCCACAACCTTTGGCGTGCTTTCATGGAAACTGTGTTCATCCATGCAGATTAATTACCGGAAAAAAAGGTCACTATGATTAACAAACCTAAGATAAACACGTTCATAAAAAAAATCATTCAACTATGAAAATAGAAAGAAAATGACACTAAACAAACCTTGATGATAGCTCGATAATTTATTGAATCTTATTCTTTCTGCCGCGAGCAGTTTTCGGTTCTCGACTTTTCGGGCTTGCCTTTTTCCCCTTTTGTGAACGGGTTCTCATGTGTAAACCATTTCCAGCCATTTTTTAGTGAAAGGATACTTTGTGCCTTGTTGATGAGACGGAAATTAAGGTGTGAAAGACGAAGAAGGAGAATATATAATCACGGTACGATAATGGAGTATAAATGCTTCGTTTCTTGTGACAGTGGTCGAGAAAATGAAAAATCATGATTATATCTGGGGAAAACGAAGAGACGCAGGCTAAACAGTAAAAAGATATTGAAGAAAAGAGAGAAATAATGGCAGGGGTGTCGTTAGAAGCTGGATAGTCACCGGGTAATTTATGTAGTAATTTAAATTAAAACTAATAAGAAATTATTAAGGTTGGTCGTTCTTTTGTGTGGAAGAGCCTTGCCCTTACTACTCGAAGAGAATAAGTCTGAAGGAGCTTAACACCATGCACTCAACACGAACAACTGCACTCTAAATGAACAGTTATATGGGACATGTCTAGATGATAATATAAAACCATAGGTTATATGGGACATGTCTAGATGATAATATAAAACCATAGGTTATATGGGTTATAATAAGAAGGGAATATAAAACCATAGGTTATGTGGGTTATATCAAAAAGAGAATATAAAACCATAGGTTATATGGGTCATGTCTAAAAAAGAGAATATAAAACCATAGGTTATATGGGTTATGTCTAAAAGAGAATATAAAACCATAGGTTATATGGGTTATAATAAGAAGGGAATATAAAACCATAGGTTATGTGGGTTATATAAAAAAGAGAATATAAAACCATAGGTTATATGGGTCATGTCTAGATGATAATATAAAACCATAGGTTATGTGGGTCATGTCTAAAAAAGAGAATATAAAACCATAGGTTATATGGGTTATGTCTAAAAGAGAATATAAAACCATAGGTTATATGGGTTATAATAAGAAGGGAATATAAAACCATAGGTTATGTGGGTTATATAAAAAAGAGAATATAAAACCATAGGTTATATGGGTCATATCAAAAAGAGAATATAAAACCATAGGTTATATGGGACATGTCTAGATGATAATATAAAACCATAGGTTATATGGGACATGTCTAAATGATAATATAAAACCATAGGTTATATGGGTTATAATAAGAAGGGAATATAAAACCATAGGTTATATGCGTTATAATTAGAAGGGAATATAAAACCATAGGTTATGTGGGTTATATCAAAAAGAGAATATAAAACCATAGGTTATATGGGTCATGTCTAGATGATAATATAAAACCATAGGTTATGTGGGTCATGTCTAAAAAAGAGAATATAAAACCATAGGTTATATGGGTTATAATAAGAAGGGAATATAAAACCATAGGTTATGTGGGTTATATAAAAAAGAGAATATAAAACCATAGGTTATATGGGTCGTGTCTAGATGATAATATAAAACCATAGGTTATGTGGGTCATGTCTAAAAAAGAGAATATAAAACCATAGGTTATATGGGTTATGTCTAAAAGAGAATATAAAACCATAGGTTATATGGGTTATAATAATAAGGGAATATAAAACCATAGGTTACGTGGGTTATATCAAAAAGAGAATATAAAACCATAGGTTATATGGGTCATGTCTAGATGATAATATAAAACCATAGGTTATGTGGGACATGTCTAAAAAAGAGAATATAAAACCATAGGTTATATGGGTTATGTCTAAAAGAGAATATAAAACCATAGGTTATATGGGTTATAATAAGAAGGGAATATAAAACCATAGGTTATGTGGGTTATATAAAAAAGAGAATATAAAACCATAGGTTATATGGGACATGTCTAGATGATAATATAAAACCACAGGTTATATGGGACATGTCTAAATGATAATATAAAACCATAGGTTATATGGGTTATAATAAGAAGGGAATATAAAACCATAGGTTATATGGGTTATAATAAGAAGGGAATATAAAACCATATGTTATGTGGGTTATATCAAAAAGAGAATATAAAACCATAGGTTATATGGGTCATGTCTAGATGATAATATAAAACCATAGGTTATGTGGGTCATGTCTAAAAAAGAGAATATAAAACCATAGGTTATATGGGTTATGTCTAAAAGAGAATATAAAACCATAGGTTATATGGGTTATAATAAGAAGGGAATATAAAACCATAGGTTATGTGGGTTATATAAAAAAGAGAATATAAAACCATAGGTTATATGGGTCATGTCTAGGTGATAATATAAAACCATAGGTTATGTGGGTCATGTCTAAAAAAGAGAATATAAAACCATAGGTTATATGGGTTATGTCTAAAAGAGAATATAAAACCATAGGTTATATGGGTTATAATAAGAAGGGAATATAAAACCATAGGTTACGTCGGTTATATCAAAAAGAGAATATAAAACCATAGGTTATATGGGTCATGCCTAGATGATAATATAAAACCATAGGTTATGTGGGTCATGTCTAAAAAAGAGAATATAAAACCATAGGTTATATGGGTTATGTCTAAAAGAGAATATAAAACCATAGGTTATATGGGTTATAATAAGAAGGGAATATAAAACCATAGGTTACGTGGGTTATATCAAAAAGAGAATATAAAACCATAGGTTATATGGGTCATGTCTAGATGATAATATAAAACCATAGGTTATGTGGGCCATGTCTAAAAAAGAGAATATAAAACCATAGGTTATATGGGTTATGTCTAAAAGAGAATATAAAACCATAGGTTATATGTGTTATAATAAGAAGCGAATATAAAACCATAGGTTATGTGGGTTATATAAAAAAAGAGAATATAAAACCATAGGTTATATGGGTCATATCAAAAAGAGAATATAAAACCATATGTTATATGGGACATGGCTAGATGATAATATAAAACCATAGGTTATATGGGGCATGTCTAGATGATAATATAAAACCATAGGTTATATGGGACATGTCTAAATGATAATATAAAACCATAGGTTATATGGGTCATGTCTAAATGATAATATAAAACCATAGGTTATGTGGGTCATGTCTAAAAAAGAGAATATAAAACCATAGGTTATATGGGTTATGTCTAAAAGATAATATAAAACCATAGGTTATATGGGTTATAATAAGAAGGGAATATAAAACCATAGGTTATGTGGGTTATATAAAAAAGAGAATATAAAACCATAGGTTATATGGGTCATATCAAAAAGAGAATATAAAACCATATGTTATATGGGTCATATCAAAAAGAGAATATAACACCATAGTAATACAGAGAGTAGCCGACCTAATCAATTTAGAACTTTCCCATCCATGATGACTGTAACCACCGGTACCTTTTAGTTGTTGATATGGGCCAACAAAATTTAATATTATTGGATTCCAATCGTTCTTCTACAAGAAGAGAATGGAGGAGGCTACAAGTCAGAAAAGTGGTATAATTCGTAAATCATAACTGCGTTAGTTAACCAAATCAGACTACTGATTTAAATTACAATTAATTACAGGCATTGTTTTTACAAGAGATGCTCATGGATAGTTCATTTTATGATTACACCTCTGATGAAAAACCAGAAGTTGTTGGATTTACATTACTTGAACCAAACCATATTGCTCAAGAGATACCTGGATCGTAAGATATGAGAAATGTCAATTTTAAAATCATTTTTTTATTCTTATGTGAAGTTTTAGCATCAAATTTAATTCATTGTTTGTAATTATAATCTACTTTACTCTGTTTGATAGTAATGATTCTGGAGTGTGGGTGGCAAATTGGATGAATGACTACGATTGGGATGATGAATATGACCAATTAAGTGAAACAATCATAAACTCTGTAAGAACCATATTTCCTAATTACAAATAGTGTATTCACAATACATTATTCCATTTTTTTCTTATGAATGATTTATGTTAACAGATTATGAGAGCTTCCAGGATGCGCCTACCTTTGGAATTAGTGCTGCATGGTTTCAATGAATTAAAGGGACAGGTTATAGGAAGAGCAAATAAAAATTGGAGTGCTTTCAAAAATTACCGAGAGAAGATTATGAAATCCTTGTTTGGATGAGTACAACAAAAAAAAAATCTTCTGATTGTAACTTTTGCACTAGGAATTTTAATTTAAATACTGTTCAACTCTTGCACTATTATGTAACAAGTAGGTGGGTTGTTCTGATTTTTTTTTTGCTAAAGTTTCCTGTTATTTCCTTGAACTATTAAGTAACAAGTAGGTGGTTGGGAAAACGAATCCAGTTTCAGGTTGGATTCCAAAAAAAAAAGGGTCATGTTAAGTTAAAATATCCATGAATTAAGAATTGGACATGTGGGATCCTTTTTTTTTGCGATCCTTTTTTGTGCGATCCTTTTTTTTTAAATTGTGGGATAACATTGAAAATTAAAGAGATTCAGAAGCTACATCAAGGTGGAACACAATTCCACCAAGTATTGTCTGAGAGATCAAAAGCATGAGATGCTACTTTATGAGTTGAACAAAAAGAAAATTGGAAATATTAATTGGATGCAATCCATGTATAATATGTTCAATGATAGGACAAGATGTGGTTCCATAGCTGAAGAAAATCGGACTCAAGTACCAGATGATCAATGTCCCAAAGCAAAGCTGATTGTAAGTAGCTACTTGTGATTCTCCAACATGATTTCTGATGATTAAAGCTAATCCTGCTCTTGTCTACTAATATATGCATTTAAACGGGAGTTATAAATATTGACGATAGATAATAACTCGTTTAAAGATGATCATTCAATCGAAGTTGATTATAAACCATGCAGAATATATACCCATGTCACATGAATTGAAGTCAACACCTTAAATTTACTTCATTACCAACACAAGTAAGAATTATACTCAAAATGTCTACTAAATTATAAATTATCCACAAAAACGCTAAACTAAAGATCTCAATACATTTGAAGACAAATTGCAATGAGAACAATCAAAATAACACAAAACATAATTCTCTCCTTCCATGACATGGTCTTATGTTGCTCAATTTTCTCTACAGACAAATTCTTCTCTTCCTTTTCTTGCTGCTCCAACTTCTGTACTAAGAATGCAAACTCTTCATTTTTTGCTTTCAATTTTTCATTCTTCTTCAACAAACCAATAATAACCTTCCCAGCAAACTTAGGTGTAGGAGGATTGTACCAACAGAAGAATCCACAGTGAATGGATGATCCATCATACTTGCCACACCCAATGAACCTCCTACCAGGGTTAGTTTCAGTCCATGATGCCTGAAGCTTGCTGCGAATACCACATCGGCATGTTTCAAGGTCTTCATTCTTAGTAGTTGATGAGACTACGCCACTATTGCCCAAAGAAAATGAATCTTCCATTGCAAATTATTTATAATCTATGATTTCATGAAAATGAACTTAATTAAACATGTTCATGGACCAAACAACGTCTACTGAAATATACGGGGTAACCAAACAACTTAATTAACCAATGACCTAAAACTTGGTCATGGACCATCATAGTGCGTAAAACACTAAACTAAAAAAATGAACAAACATGACTTTCAGCCAAACAGGTAGAGTTACTGTAAAATTTACTTCAACAAAAACTATACTTGGAAAAATTGAAACCTAAGATGAACAATAGTGCATTTCAATTATACTAATAATGACATCAACCAATCAATAGGAAGATTCTTTCACACAATGCTTCAAATAATCCTTCCTAGGATAACCACTGTTGCATTTACACAACACTAATACTCATATCAAGCAACCAAGACTTAAAAAGAAAGCATTCATTGGAATTTTTTATTCAGGGTGATTCCTTCAAACAAACCTTTATGGGATGATAATAGTGCATTTCCAGAAGACTAATAGTAAGATCATCCAATCAATAAACTTTAACATAACCAGTAATACTCAAATAATTTCTTCAAATAAAGCTTCCTAGTATGAACACTAGTGCATTTCCAGAAGACTAATACTAAGATCATCCATTCAATAAACCATAATTAATCAGTAATCTTAGTCATTTCAATCCATAAGAACATTCTTTCAAAAATTTATTTAAATAAACCTTCCTAGGATAAACGCTATTGAAATTACATAACAGTAATACTCAGATCAACAAGTCAAGACTTAATAATGAACCATTCCATCGAAATGTTTTTTCAGACTGATTTCTTCAAATAAAGCTTCACAGGATGAACACTATTGCATCCCTAAACCATATAATGAAAAGTAAATTATTCCATATGAAGATTCTTTTAAAAATTTCTACAAATTATCCTTCCTAGGATGAACACTATTGCATTTAGACAACACTAATACTCTGAACAGCAAAACAAGACTTAAATCTAAACCAATCTTTGGAATAGTACCGCTGAAATCAATGAATCAAGCAACCATAATTAATCATTAAACTTGGTACTTTCAATCTATACTGCAAAAGAAACTATTCCATACAATGATTCTTTCATAAATCATTTCACCTTAAATCTTCCTAGCATGAAAACTATTGCATTAACAGAATACTAATTCAAAGTTAAACCAGTCCAAACTTAATACTAAACCATTCCTTGGAAATGTTTTTTCATGAATTCCTTCAAATATTCCTTGCTAGGATCTCCACTATTGCATTTCCAGATCACTAATACAGAGATCAACCAATCAAAACTTAAAAGTAAACTAATGACCATAATTAGTCAATATTGTTGAGCAAGTATTTTACAAACTCATTGAAACTAAATAACCATTTTACAAGGAAATGACATACTCAAATTGAGAGATCTTCAAAAATCATATCTAAATTGGATACCTACCACTAACTAGCATATCGAACTACCACAAGATTGAAGATCAACAATATAGAAATCAGAACATGCAAAAGTCACAGACACGGCGTATTTTTTACCACAAATTAAATCTAACACAATAGTCCAACATAAAAATTTCTACCAATGAAATTCTATAAACCCTAACAAGGGAATGCCATCAATGGCAAAATTCGAAAGAAAATATATTTATCTAACCAAATATACAGAGTTTGGATAGAAATTTTACATTACTTGCGTACACCTAATCTCAGCCGCCTAACAAAGGTCCTTCACCGTTTGACAATGGGAACGATAATCTGCAGAACGAGGAACCACCAAAACAGGAAAACATAAATTTCCCTAACAGAAGCAACCAAATCCAAAAAGGTCAATCGAACATTTAAGAGCGTGATTGCCATCGAAGAACACATATTAACATATATTACTAAGGACAACTAACCTTTTAATCGAATAACAACTTCACAAATGACAAATCAGGATGAACGACGGTTAGGGGTTCAGCAAACATTCCAAGCAGGGGGTCTTCGACTTCTTCGCTAAAAGGATAAGGGTATCATGACGCATTCAAACGAAGGAGAAAATGACGAGCACTGGGGTCTTCGAGTTCTTCAATACTAAGATTACGGTATTTTCAAGGTTTCAAACGAAGGAGGAAATGATGAGGTTCGAGAATTGGAAGTGTCTGGGTTACACTATGTAATTGGGAAAGTAAATTGAATTTCAAAATGTATATTTTCCAAAAAACATTTTTAATTAAAAATGACCAAAATAATTTAATGTAAAGACCAAAATTATAACGGACCAAAGTGCAATTCATAATAAATATCGGTACAATTATGTAAAGACCGAAAGTAAAGCCTTTGACTGCCATTGACTAAAACAGCCACCGCTATTGGCCAAAAAAGAGAGGGTTCCAAAACCCTCTACTTTGAGCGGGTACCCTAGAATTTGCCAAAAATTAATACCCGAATGAACAATGATAAAAAATCTAATCCTGTGTAGTATTATAGATTCTTAAAACACTTACTACTTCCATTAGTATTTAATTGTCCATTTTTGAATTTTTTTGTTATTATTTAATTGTTCACTTACAAATTAATGCAATAATACTTCTTTTCCATTTTACTTTTATGTTAATAAATAATCCACTATTAAAAATTAATTTATCATTTTAACTCAATAGTAAGAGAGATAGAAAATAAAATAAAAAATTCAAAATTTTATTTTCATAAAAATAAGAATAATGATTATATTTCTTAATTTATGTATTTTTTTATCTTAATATACAATTAAATAAAAAATAGATATTATTTTAAACTAAAAAATAGAACAAGCCCGCCAGAGAAAAAAAGATATGACCAATATAAGACATCAAAACTTTGACTAACGGGGTGGTTCATGTTACCCCGCCCATAGAATGATTAATTTATTTAATGCCATATACCACAAATTGCAAAATTTTATCATATCATATATACATGGTGTTTCTGCTTTTTCTGACATGCAGATGACAGCCTAATACATTTTAGTTCCACTTGACTCAAAGCAGTGCACAGATGCAATGGAGAAGGTTTATAGTATTCAAAGGCATGTGGCAGGCACGCGTTCCTGAATTTTATATTCTTCAAAACATGAATTTAATAATCACCCCTCTAAAGATTTTTCATTTTTCAAAAGCTATTAGGACTTCAAAATTAAAATAACCCATTGAACCGCGTCTTAAGTCATCATCCACCATAACTTTAAAATTTTCAGTTTGACTTCTTCTGAAACTTGGAAACCAAGCCCCAGAGGTCTTCTGAATCATCATCATGCACACAGGAATTCCCCATAACGCTTGCCATATAAGAATTACAGTATTACACGTAACAAATAAGTTAAACAATTAATTAACTTTACAGAGCAGCAAAAGAGGTATAATTTGTCACTTTACTATTTGCCACTTGAGGAGATTGATTCCTTTCCCACTCCTAAGTCCTAAAGGGACCCTCTTACATTTTGTGTACTTAATTAATTATATTTTTATTCCAAAATATTTTCATTTTCTTATTTATTCCCTCATTTTTATTTTTATTTTGAAAAAAATTCTCAAAAATGATTTTTTATCAAATGATTCCTCTAAATTTTTTATCATAAAATGCTGATGTGACAATAAAAATAGATGAATTATTTGGAGAAATCACGATATTTTGAGAGACTAATTTGGAAATCATGATATTTTATAAGGATTAATTTAGAAGTCGTGATATTTTTGAGAAATCATTTAAAAAAAGAGAGACTATTTGGAAATAAATTATTTTTTGGAGGATTACTTTAAAAAATAAAAATAAAGAATCGAATGAAAAAATTGTGATAATTTAAGAGATAAAATAATAATTAAACCAAAAATTAAACGTTAAAATATTTCCCTTTGACTGCTTAATCACATAGAAGAAAATTGACAGCTATATATATGCAAGTGTCATCTTACCTCACTCAAATTCATACCCAAAGTAAAATTACTATCTTTGCATCTCTGAATGCTCTGAGTCATGTCAAAACCCCTGTATTCCCTGTTTGCACTATTCATCATCCTTGTAACATGTTATGCTGATAGCTCTAACACTAACACATCATCACTATGTACTCCTTCTGTTTGTGGTAACGTTTCCATTCGTTACCCCTTTTGGATGCGATCTAACACCACCGTTGCCGGAGAATATTGCGGTTATCCTGAATTTGGAATTGAATGCTCTGAAGGCAACAAGGCCATCATCAATTTGCCAAAAGACAAATACTATGTGACAGATATAAACTATGAGATTCATTCAATTACACTTATTGACATAGATGTATTGAGCCAATCATGTCCAAGGGCACGGCACAATGTTACCTTAGACAACCTCCCTTTGGATTTCAACTCATCATTAGACCTGAAACTGAATTTCTACTTCAACTGCAGTTCTGCCCCTTCATCTGTGGAGCCTATAGGGTGCTGGGAAATTAGAAATGATAGCAGGAAGTCTTATGTGTTTCCAGAGGGGAATGAATCTGATCATGGCTCTGATTGGAGCTGTGGGGATCATGTTGTGGTTACTGTGAAGCATAATGAGATTGATATTAGTACCACCACTGGTTTGCTCAATGGATTTGGTGACGCTATGAAGAAAGGGTTTGTGCTTGATTGGAGGAGGGCTGTGGATTGTGCTGATTGCGAGCTGTCTGAGGGGCAATGTGTATACAATCAAACAACTAGGCAATCCATGTGCCAATGCAGAGATGGCAGATTTGCTGCTAAAAGTTGCAAGAAAGGTACACTCTTTTTAACTTGTTCAAAAATGTTTAGACTTTTTTGCATAATCTTTTGCTCATCACCAAGGTAAGAAGAAAATAGAATGAGTTAATGAGATAAATAAGTACTTACTTCTATACAAATTTATCCAAACTATCGATAACCACAAGCATATATTTGCTGCAATGATAACCACAAGTTCAACTGGTTTTAATTTGTTAGAAGTTGCTTATTAAGGTTCATGGCCTTGTTCTTGTAACTGCGTGGTTGCCTAGTTGGATGTTGTGTTTCGTACGTTGAACGCTTGGTTTGATTGATATTTTTCTTTACAGTTAGTGACAGGCTGGAAGGTTTACAAGTTTTTAAATTAATTTATTATTTATAACAGTGATTTTGCATTGGATCCAAGTTTACTTCTTCAATATCTTCCTAAGATATTTCATATTATTATATCTTTGTTGGTTTTTGATTTTAACTTATTGTAATTTAGTTGAGGAAAATACTTCTTTGACATTCCAAAAGATTTAAGAAAAGAAAGAAAGCAAAAGATGTGATTGATGAGTGCTGTGATAAAAAAAGAAAATAAGGGGGAAAAGTGTGTATTTGGGTAGCCCTCTAGAACATGGATCCGCGACTTTTTAATGTATATTTTTAAAAAACAATGTGAGTTGACGCAAAAAAAAAACCAATGTGTTATTTTTTAAAATTGGCTCTTGGGATATGGTATTTGCACATATTAAGATTTTTTTCTTAAACTATCCTCCAGTCCAATATGTGAAAGACTAACCTCTAAAAAAAATTAAGATTGTTTAGTCTATTATATATTACATAAAGTATAACAATTAATTGTCGCGTAAGTGTACATTACCTAAATTATTAGAAATATGCTGGAATGTTAACATATTTTTAAATTAATTTATTATTTTATTGGAGAAAAATACTTCTTTCACACTCTAAAAAAAATGTAAGGAAAGAAAGAAGAAAGAAACGAGGGAAAAAAAATTATGTTATAAGTGATGAAATAAAAAAAATGAAATGTTAAAAGATGTTAGAGAAAGGAACGTAAAAAATAAAGATTGTTTAATCCATAGTAGATTACATAAAATTAAATATAGCAATTAATTGTCACATCACTATATATTATCTAAATTATTATAAGTAACAAGCTGGAATATTTACATATTTTAAATTAATTTATTAATCTATCGTAGAATTTTCTCATAGAAGAAATTGAATAAAACAAAAATAATAAATCAAAGTCTTTTTTATTATATGGGATTAGTTATTATGTGGATAAAATAATGTCATAATGTACTATTATGAGTGTACCATCATAATGTACTATCATGAATCAAGTCTAATTATAAATAATTTAAATTTAAATATATTTTTTAATGATTTGACTTATTTCCTTCATTTTCCCTTATTTCAAACTATTTTATTATATACCCTCTTCTTAGTGCTTTCAAATCTCCTTCATATACGTCAAAATAACAAAATGAGCTCTATACAAAAGAAGCCATTAATGATTTTATTTGTAATTCTATTTTGTCTTGTGTAACTATTTGTTCATCATAATATTCTCATCTCTAAAATATCAAACTTGCCTTTTCTGTTAATTTTTTACCGCCTAACATACAATTCCACATCACACATTACAAATCTTATAGATATGTGTTATACTTTGTCTTTAAATTTAAGTAGTACTTTTTCGGTCATAAATCGCACTTAAAATATTCATTCATTTCACCCACACTCCTTAAATCTTTTTAATATACCTCTCTTTATCTCACCATCATTTTGTATTATGGATAAGTTATGTAAATAATGAGACTTATTATATGAGATATGCTATTTAATTTTTATTTCAAAGATAAAATTTATATATCTCCTATTATAACTTATATTCTTTATATTTTATTTTATTTTTACTAATTGAAAGTAATGTGTTTTCACATATATATATATATATATATATATATATATCTTGTCTTTGAAATTCTAGCTTTTTAAGACTTTGATAATAACTACTTTATAAAGTTATATATATGAAAACACATTTATAAAGTTAAAATTAAATAGGTATGTTGAAATTAGGTATGTTGAAATATATATGAAAACACATTTATAAAGTTATTTATAAATAGGTATGTTGAAATTCTAGCTTTTTAAGACTCAACAAAAGTAATGTGTTTTCATATATATAACTTATATTCTTTATAAAGGATTGGGTCATGGCTATGTTGGTCCCGAATGAGGAACTGACTTAGGGCCTGGGCTTAGGAAATGAGTCACATGACTACTGGGTTGCCCATATATGATGATTAAGTAGACAAAATTGAGTAGCCCAAAGTTGCAATGGAAAACTTTGGACCCAAAGGAAAAACTTACTAGCCCAATTAGAAACATAGAGTTTACTGAAAAAAAAAAAATAGAAACATGAGAAATATTTCTTTCTTTTTTATCACACATATATAATATAACCAAACACCTAACATCAGAAGGGTAAAAGTAGTAGACGACTCATTCCTTTATTTCAAAAATAGAAGTATAAAACAAATATTCTGTTTTTAAGAAATAATAAAAATTGGTAGGTGGAGAGATATGTATCTAAATTAATATTGCGCAATTAGTTTTGGACAACGGTTTTCCAGCACAGCACATGAGTTGTTTATGTTATGGTCAATCCAAACTTGCTTGCAGTGCAATTTCCCTTTCTAGTTCTAGCTTCTAACACTCTTCCAAATTTCCAGTGTAAAATAGTTTTACTCTATCTTCCAATAAGATGTTGCCACATCATTTAATGAATATGATACTCCATGTGTCATTAAACTCAATAAATGATATGGTAGCACACCATTGGATGACTTTTTCACCCTAACAATTTATACTAATTAATTTTTTTTTCATTTTCTCTTATTACTACTCCGTCCGTTTTTTTTAATAGTTATTTTAGAGTATAAAATTTGTTTTTAAATAAGTTTCGTTTTCACATACCAATTCAACAATAAATGCTAATTTTCCAACTTTACCCTCTTCCAAATTTATTAAATGGTGAAGTATTTATTGCATATGACTAGAAATGGTGGAGAATTTTAAATGCTTTAATGAGAGAAAGAAAGGGTACATTTGTAAACAATTGAGCTTAAAAGACACACTTATTGCATTCCTTAATTTATGTGCAAAAAACCTTAAACAACAAATAAAAAGAAACGGAGGGAGTGCTTTATTAGTATCATTCGCCTTAATGAAGTTTGTCTTGAAGTCATTAAATAGAGTTGGAAAAATTCCAGTCACCGAATCCTTTATGTGACAAAAATACACACACTACATTCTCTAATTACTATGTTTATGTTATGCTTGCAAAACCAAAATTTATCTCTTAGACCACTCCTTTGTATGTCCTTCCAAATGGTCAAAACCATTTTTATGAAGCCACCAAACAAGTTATATATGTGATTTAGTTTGACTTTGCTATATCATATATAGATTGTGGTAGCGCACTTAATCATTCGCCTCCTCCACAAGGCCTAACAAACAACACAGTATTCATCTCCTAGTAACTAATTATGCCCTCTCACAATTCTATCATCACCCACTTTTCATCATCCCCACACATGCCTCCTCTTCCTCTTCCCTTCATCAACACCTTTTTCTCCCTCTTCCTCTTCTTCTTCTTCTTCCCAACATATGCCGCTAGTGATGCTGAAGGGTACACAGCTTGTGCACCTTTTAGCTGTGGGAATTTCAGTAACATTAGTTACCCGTTTTGGAGTAGCAACCAAGCAGATTATTGTGGGCATCCAAAGTTCAAGCTTGATTGCCAGCAAGATAACGTGACTATTGACATCAAGTCCCAGAAGTTCCAAGTCGTTGATATAATTGAAAAATCTCAAATTTTGAAGATTGCAAGGTTGGATTTATTGGGTTTGGGTGAAAGTGGGCCTTGTCCTGACCAAATCAATGTCAGTTTTGATTTGGATTTCTTCAGCTACACCTCCAATGATCAGAACTACACTATATTATATGACTGCAGTTCTGATCCATACACGTCACCTCTTCTGAATTTGGTTTCTTCTACACCTTTTACTTGTCTCATAGATGGTGCTCCTCATGATGCATACTTAGTATTAAGTTCAAAGGTGATGAATTCCAATGATGTGGGGTGTAAGAATGTCATCACAGTTCCTGTTCAGAGTCCCACCTCAGATTCCTCCTCTGTGGGGAATATTTTAGGTAAAGGATTTGAGGTTAAATGGAGTGGTGTGAATGGAGACAAATGTGATAGCTGCACAAAATCTGGTGGGAGATGTGGATACAATGCATCTATAAATGCATTTATGTGTCTCTGTCCTAATCAACAATCTTTTGCTGGAATTTGTAGCAAAAGCCCTGCACCCTCACCATTACCAACAACAACATCTAGACCAACACCAACACTGGCAATAGTACCACCAACACCTATTGCTCCATATTCAGAATCAGAACAGCCTCATCGGAATACCAGTATGTACTCTTCCTTCCCCTGATTTTGATTAGCCCGTTTGTTTCCGCGTTTGAACAGAATGAAACCATGGTTTTATGTGATTGATTTTAAATCACTTCCATGTCCAACCTAGTATTGCTCATATCAACTATTGATTTCTAAAATCAATTTCACTCGGCTGTAAATCAAACGAATTCTTCTGGTACTTGATCTTACTATTCTTCAGTGATCCAAATAACTTACGACTTAGATCAACTCTAGCAGGTTAGGTAGAGCCCAATTTTCTACACATGGAAATAGTTTGGGTTGCGTGTTCAAAAGTGCTCATTGGCTTTAGAATAATTCCTTTTGATCTTTTGCTTCATTCTATGTAGAAGCTTTCTAAAAATATAGGATGGAACTGTTTAAGATAACGTGTTTGAGTTTTCTAATGACATATATAGGATTGGTGTGTTTGGCTCTGTTTGCTTACTTTGACTTTTGAAAATTAAAAATACACAAGTAATAATAAGCATAGATATTTATAAAGGCTGTATACTGAGTATGATATTGTCACTTTGGTGATTAGATGTTAAAATTTAGAATTTCATTAATAATAGATGACAGCAATAGTTACCAAACTTGAAGTACTAATTTTTTATTATTATAATTTCTCAAATAAAAAACTGCTTCACATGTAGCATTGATCCCAGATGACCGATATCATTGCTTTGTTGCATATGGTTTGGATGATCCATTGTGGGGGCGACACCTATAGTAAAGTGGAGCATTATAAATCAACACTGAAATAAATAACTTGTTAAAATACTAACAAAGAGCAAGGGATTATCTTAATGGTGCTTTCCTCAGTTTGAAGTGGAGCTTAGGGATTTCTATACCTGAAAAGGGTGATTCTTCCACCTTCATATTATTTTATAATGTGGTTTTAGCCATTTTATTGTGATTTCTGTGGGCTGCCAATAATTTGCATTCAATGATCAATTTTCTTCCTTACCCAACAACATTCATAGGCAATAAATACTTTCCTTAACTCAGATCTATTAACATGAACTGAAGAACAACATACAACATCTTTTCTCCATCAACACCACCTCATGCAGCTATTTTACTAACACAAATTTCTCCAACATATATATAACTCCTCCATCCATGACCATATATGTCTACCTATATCTATATTCCTTTACTCACATTCATAGTCACCTTCTTCATGTGGTAAAGAATTGGATTTAATATAATCAATTTACACAAATTTTGTGAGCCAACTTGAATTGGTGCCAACTGATATCATCAAGATGATTGTTCTTCAGATTTTAACAATGCTATGATGTCTGCTGGAAGTGCAGAAAATCTAGAGGAATGTGTGGCTTCTTCCCTTTTTCCTCTGTTCTCATTCTCATTTTCCTTGAATTGCTCTTGAGTATGTATATAACTACAAGTGTCCTGTTTAACAGGACAAAGATGAAGTTTCAATTAGAAAGAACAGAGTCAATTCCCTTCCTTCCATCAAAAGTGTTAGGGATTTAAAACCATTTATCAATCTTAGCCTCATAACTTAAACTTTTAGGAGACTTGGTCTTTAACAAATAGAATAGAGTAACTCGCTTGCTAATTGCAAGCAAGTTACACTAGATTGGGACCATCAGAACCCACTTTTGGATTGGTTCTTAAAACTTCCAAATTGTTATACTTCTCAGCTAACTCTTTCAACTTCCTTCTTCCTGTAATGTTGAGGTCCTAGCTACTCTTTTCTTCAGAAATTTGACAGAGGTGATTAACTTAATAGATCAGAATGTTATTGTCACTAGGTATATGCTAATCTAAACAATTATTGAGTAGTAGGTTGATGATGATGCAGTACCTAGGAAAAAAAAAAAAACAAAGATTGCAATATGAAATATGCTATTGCTGCATAAACAGTGTCAGTTTAGTCATACTAGAGCTTTGGAATGAGGAGAGATAAGAGTCTCCTTGGAAGTCAACATAGCCAACATCCGGTAAATTTATTTAGATAAAAAAAAAAAAATGTAATACTTGTTTAGGTTAGGTTACAACTCTAAATTATTTTGGATTATTTAGAAGAATGGACAGGAAAACAAATAGTGCAGGACAGAAATGACGCGGTAACCATGGCCATACATGGATTGAAAAATATGAAAGGTGCCATTGCTGCATAAGCTGTTACTTTTGCGGTTTTGAATGAAGTTCACATGTGGTAGTAGTTTACTTAGAAGTCAGCAATTGGTATATTTATATAGTTGGCAGCCACTAAAAATAACAATTGAAGAAAAAAGAAAAACTTGAGACAATAAAACATAAGAAATTTAAAATCCATTGACTCAGTTTTGGTCCGTCAATAGAGAGAAAGAGAAATAGGAAAGAGAGTGGTAATTTCGCGGGTGACTCTTCCGTTGATTATATGGTCGTGAGAATCGCAGCCATCACTTTCTTAAGAGCATCAGTCACATGAACTGCTTTTGAATCTCCATTAGAGTTTCAGAGAGAGAGAGAGAGAACACTGAATATTTGTGTAACTGTAAGGGCCTTGGATTGGAAGTAAGAATGGATGAGCTGCATATCCATATTGATATGTCCATGCTCCTTACAAACATAGTGACTGTCTCTTTCTTGTTATTAACCACTTTACCACAATTCCATTGTCAACCACCGCCACCGGGTTACAATTATTCGTTTTGTAAGGAGGAGTCATACATGTACAACTGTGGAAAACTGTACAACATCTCGTATCCTTTCTGGGGACAGAACCGACCCTCTTACTGTGGCGGCGGTGACCCATTCTACCTCAACTGCCACCAGCAGGGTGATGATATTGATACTACTACTACTACAATTCAAATTGGCTCACAAAATTTCACAGTGCTGGGGATTAACACCACCAATTACAGCATGAGAATAGTGCGAACCGACCTTGTTAACGGTGTTTGTTCTCCGCAATTCGGAGATACTTATTGGAGTCCCACTCTGTTCAACTATCCCGATTCTGTTTACAACATCACCATATCCTACAATTGTTCCCAATCCCAAGTTGATTCCGCTTTTCCATACAACTTCACGTGCGGACATCAGATCAATGTTACCTATCATTTAGATAATTGGGGAGAAATTCCACCACCAGCATGCGAGCGACATGTCCGAGTACCAGTTGACGCTCTTCTGGATCATGCTCGTGGTGGATTAGATGGTCTGGAAGAAGTTCTTGAGAAGGGATTTGAAGTGAAGTATATTGTTGCTCCAGAATGCGTGAGTTGCCTCGGAAGTGAAGGGAAATGCTTCACCATTGATTTTCAGAAAAGTATATCTTCTTGCTATTATTGCCCAGATGGATCTCACTGTTCCGATACTGGTAAAAAAAGTACGTCTTCTATTTGTCCCATTTCCTCTTTTCTTCAATTCTCCTCATCTCATTCTCATAGCCGACAGCTCCTCTAATACATTATATCATGATTTAAATTGAAATAGTCCTTAATTAAAAAACGAACTATTAAGATTTAAATTATTTCATGATTTTATTATAGTTATGCATCTATATAATTGTTAGAGAAATAGATTATGAATTGATCAAGAATTGCAGATGAAACATATCTTAAGCTTAGGAGTCCGATTACCCTTAGGATGTAGGAACTCTCCTATTCAACATATCAGAGGCCGATAAAATTTTCTTAGCTATGGTATAAGATAAAATTTTCATATTATAATATCTTGCTAATGGTGTGAATAACAAAAAATAATTAAAATGGAGATAACTAATAATAGTAAGTAGTAATCTATATATTATACTAATAATCAATAATCTCTATAAGGTTTAAGTGACGATTACGTTTGTTGACCCTAGCTTTATAAAAGCCAGAGTCGTTGACTGCTCATTTTTCTTTTTATAAAAGTCTTGTTGTGTTCTTCTCTACTGCTCCCCTACGTATTCGACGGTTCTTTCTTCACAGCTTCACTTTGATTAGACCCAACCTCTATCTTTGAACTGGTCAATGATCCAATTAAAAGGTCCCCAGAAATTTTCTCCAGCTATTCATCATTTGATTTTCCTTCTCCCAGAAATTTATTCAGCAGGCTTAATTAAAATTAAAACAAAGCGTGACGTGACTTTTTAGTGTATATACCATCTTTCAATGTTTCCTGTAATTTTCCTTTATAACCCTTCAAGCTTCAATTCTATGACGTTAGCAGATTCATGATGGCTAACAACATTTTTATTTTCATAATTCGTACTTTTAATTCATATATTTAATTTAAAAATCGTTTGCTAACATAAACAGGCATGCCATGTCTATTAACTTAGATAGATCCTTTTTCTTTTCTTTTCATACCTGCATATATTATTAACATATATAATTGCGAACAAAGACATGGAACACAGAATGCTTCAAGACGAAATTATCTATGCTTGAAATTATTGTTGGTATATATATAATTTACAGTTCTAGGATAAACGCTGTACATATTTATGTTAACTTCTTTTACTGTATAACATTTTCCAGGGACATAAACTATAGTTTGTCGTCACCCTTTTGTTTTTTATATTAATACAAAACTATGAACAAAGTCCTTTAGATAAAAATAATGATACTAGGCTGAAAAGCATGATCAATCAGTTTCCTTTCATTTCACTAGCTTCTATACCATTAATCAACCATCTCACTGCCACTAGTATAAACTTAGTTTTTTAGGATTTGGTTCATTGAAATTCTGCACATGTTTGTGTGGGGTAAAGCAATCAATCAACTGAAACTTGTCTCAGATAAGTGATATATAAGGGTATATTGGTGATTTTCTTTGTCAACGGAGTTGTTGTATCGCATTTGTATGGAAGTGCAACACGTCTTCACTTTCCCTCATTCCGGTCCAACACGTCTTTCACCATCATGGACTTCATTTTCAGCTTTCTTCTACTTTTTGATTTTGGAGTATTGATTTGATGCTGAGAAACAAACTTTCTTTCTCCACTTTCCATTACAAATCCCCTTACAAATTCAAACCACCCATTCATTCTTTTTTTATTTTCCTCACAGAAAATATTAATCAATATTAAAATATTACTATATATTTGCATAAACTTTAGTCATGACTGTGCAAAATTTACATACATGACTTTATCTAAATTTAAATAAGTGCAGCCAGCAATTTTCAAATGAAGCCAAACATACAATTGGTTGCAGATGTCACAGCAACATCTATGTAATTGCATCCCATTGTTACTTCTTTAATTTGTTCTGTAGGTATGGAAGTAATGGGGCCAATCAAAAGACAACTAATTTTTTGCTGTTGATTTGTATTGTAATGTACGAAACCCCTAAGTTACAATTGCTCACTAATTGATATATTAATTTATTACTCGTAATTTAATGATTGACAGTCATGTATTGCCTGCGGAGTATCATTGTGATGTCACCATTACCAGGGATGATGGTAGTTTCATTCTCATCAGTATAGGTTTTGTGTCTATATACTCATTATATAACTACAAAAAATGGAGTCTGCATACTTCTGTTGCAAGGCTCTTCACCTACTTTCCATTGTGGAGCTTCAACTTTTGACTAGGTATTATGGGCACCCACCTATGAAACTACAAAAACACCCTTAACAAGTTGATAAAACTGCTACTTAATAGTTCAGGAAAACAAAGATTGGGAGTTGGCCTACTTCTCATCTTTGTAAATGAGCCAATCTTTGGTTATCTGTTTGCTTGAACTTTTGTCTTCTCTTCTTCTATCTTTTCAAACACCAATCATAAACCCCATTGTTGAAGAGTGGCATATTTTCTTAAAAGTGTTTCCACAATACACACCTACCAACCCCCTTGAAATTTCCTCTAAATGCTTCCCTAGGACCGTATTCAAGCACTCTACTGCTCTCTTCTTTTCTTCTACCTTTTTAAATCTCAAGCACCAAATGATGCTTCAAATCTCCTTCCATTACAACAAAACTCAACTATATATTATCAATATCATCTTCTTCTTGGTTACCACTGTTCTATCTGATAATCCAAAATT
The DNA here is from genome assembly GCA_026901365.1 of Sesbania bispinosa. NCBI lineage: Eukaryota > Viridiplantae > Streptophyta > Magnoliopsida > Fabales > Fabaceae > Sesbania > Sesbania bispinosa. The sequence goes on along the minus strand of QLOH01000746.1, from coordinate 391,519 downwards.
TGAGGCATGCACACCTCGAAGCTGTGGAGCTGGCCCAAAAATAAAGTATCCTTTCTGGATTCCTTATGAACAGGAATCATTTTGTGGCTATCCTCACTTTGAGATCACCTGCAGGGACAACAATCCAATTCTCAGAACTTCTAATTATGACCTTTTAGTAAAAGATATCTCTTACTCTAACTCTTCATTTACTGCAGCCAACATTGCTGTCTATGAGGACAAGTGTCCTGCTCCCATGTACAATTACAGCCTTGATCAAACTCCATTTTCCTATAGTTCTGAAAATTCCAATCTCTCTTTCTTCTACAATTGTACCACAGAACCTATTGATTACCCCACTTATGAAGTAAACTGTGCTAAAAATGCTACACATTATTCTTTTGCTGTTTTTCATAAGGAGGCACTGGAGCACAAAAACTACTCCTTGAATGAGTGTCAGTTTATGGTCAATGCCCCATTGAACATGAATGCTGCTGTTAATTTCACTAGCTTGTTGCGAATGAATTACACTGAAATTTTGAAGATGGGGTTTCTTTTAAATTGGACTGCACCTGATTGCCAGCACTGTGAGAAAAGTGGTGGACGCTGTGGATTTGATGATTATAAGTTCCTCTGCTTCTGCAAGGATAAGTCCTACCTAAAAAGTTGTGGTGATGGTAACACGTTTGGAAATATTCTGTTCATAGTTTTGTATGCAGTTTCTTTTTCTTCTTTTTCTCTTTTAGGTACAAATGTAGTTTCTATTCCAGTATATTCCATTTCAGAATATGCTAACCAAATAAGTATGCCCGATTTTACCTTTTCCTTTTGGCCTCTCTGACTCGCCTTAAAGTATCTCTTTAGGTAGGATGATTATGGATTCACTATTTCAAAGTGTATACCATTAACTTAATGTGCAGCCAGGGTTATAGCCATGAGAACTATTTGTATTTTTATAGACATGGTAACAAAATCGGCTATGTAGTTCACTGATAATCATCAATTGTCCCGTGAACAAATTGAGCTACCTATAACATTTGTTGTTGTCTCAATGTGATGACATCTTTCTCATTGTCAGGCATTATATGTTTACCTTCTAAATATGCAGAACATTGCTGAAATTGTATATTCTTTATGTTTAGATTTTAAAAAGGAAAAAACCCAAATGATCTCCATTCAGAAACTAGTCATATCATTAATTTGAAATAGAAAACGAATATGGTAGGTTAAATTTTAAATTCTCTGATATTAGTGCAGCATAGTTATTTTTATTTCCCATTCTGCCTCTGTTCAGGGTGTCATGCAAGTTTTAGGACATAAAGTCATAGCAGTTGTTGCTTACTTTCTTTATGAATCATTTGGTTAAAGTACATAAATATACATGTTTATGTTTGTTGGCTTCAAGTAGAACATTCTCCTTGAATTGGCACATTGCTAACTCATCTTTGCTTTCACTGTAACTGTTACAGACAAATGGAATTGGGAGAGGAAACTCGCTATAGGTAATAGATCCAATTTTCCTTGATATATTATTTGTCATGTAATTATTTCATTAATGATGATATACTAACTGAAATTTCCTGCTGGTGTTTTTAGGTGTTGCTTCTGCTGTGTTAGGAGCACTTGTAGTGATTGCTGCCTTGTTTTTCTATAGGCGCCGAAAGAATAATTATTCAATATCATATATGCAATCTCGGAGCCTCTCTTCTGATCCATCTTCAAAAGACCCTGAGAAGGGAAGTCAACACTTTGGAGTTGGAGTGCACCTCTTCACTTATACTGAACTTGAAGTTGCCACAAACTACTTTGACCCATCTAAAGAACTAGGAGAAGGGGGCTTTGGGACAGTGTATTATGGTAAAAATCAAGCATCCTTTGTTGTGTGTAACAGCATTTTTGTGTTCTCAATGATCATTGACTAAGATTTCTGTCATCTAATGTTTCTTGTCTAGGCAAACTGCGGGATGGCCGAGGTGTTGCAGTGAAGAGGTTGTATGAGAACAATTATAGGAGAGTTGAGCAATTCATGAATGAAGTTGGGATCCTAACTCGGTTAGTCCATCCAAATCTTGTTTCACTATATGGATGCACTTCTCGCCACAGCCGTGAACTTCTGCTTGTATATGAGTACGTTCCTAATGGAACAGTTGCTGATCATCTTCATGGTAAACAAGCCAAACCTGGAAAACTCCCTTGGCATATTAGAATGAACATTGCTGTGGAGACAGCAAGTGCATTGAAATATCTGCATATCTCTGACATCATCCACAGAGATATAAAAACCAACAACATTCTTCTTGATAATCACTTTCGTGTCAAAGTAGCAGATTTTGGACTTTCACGTCTTTTTCCAGACCATGTTACTCATGTTTCAACAGCTCCACAAGGGACTCCAGGTTATGTGGATCCAGAGTACCATGAGTGCTACCAGCTTACTAGCAAAAGTGATGTCTATAGCTTTGGAGTGGTGCTGATTGAGCTGATATCTTCCTTGCCTGCTGTTGATATCACAAGGCATAGGCATGAAATCAATTTGGCCAACATGGCCATTAACAAGATTCAGAATCAAACACTGCATGAGCTTGTGGACAAATCCCTTGGGTTTGACTCAGATTTCAAGGTAAGGAAAATGATAAATGCTGTGGCTGAGTTAGCATTTCAGTGCTTGCAGAGTTCCAAAGATATGAGACCTTCTATGGATGAAGTGTTGGATACTCTCAAGGATATACAGAGTGATGGCAAATATAAAAGCCAACCTGAGGTAATGGATATCACAAGCTCAGCTGATGATGTTGTGTTGCTGAAGGATGACCCACCTCCACCATCACCGGATTCAAATGTTGTAAGCAAGTCTACAACACCAAATGCTAGCGGATAAGTGTACCTTCTTTTTTCATTTCAACAAGTTAACCTTATCTGAGTTCATATAAGCATAGATAGCATCAAACTGGTAGCATCCACCCAGTTACAGCCTGAGTTCTGTAATCTACTGATGCGGTTAACTTTTGAGATTGAGATGTATATATAGATGATAAAGGTGCCTTGGTTATGAAATTACATCTTTTTAATAATTCTGATTAGATTTTTTTTTTTTCAACCAGTCACAAGTTCAGCTACAATGACTTTTTCTTTTTCTTCTTTTAATAATTTTTTTATGCTACCAGAAATTGAATTGTGAGCTTCACTCAATCTCAATTCTCAACTACCAGAAATTCCCAAGTAGCTATTCTTATTTCTTTTCCCTTTAATATGGATTATTTTAGAAACATAAACTTGCATTAAGTAAATATGTTAGATACAATTAAGTTGTATTAAACATGCATGCCTCTTTAATTTTGTTGAAAGATAGATCATGAAATCAAAATTTTAGTACCTGGTCTTATGCTCCTACCGCATTTCTATGAAAATTATCAGCAGAGAAAAAAGTATTTTGACAGAAAAATTGCAACCATCTAATCATGAACTTTTAAAGTATTCATTTGCAGTAGGGAAGACTATATGACAGATTTATCAGATGTTAAAATGTTAGCTTTTACAACTGAAATTTCATATTCTTAAGAAACGAAAGAAGGTTTGATATGTCAATAAACTAAGCCTTTTTAGGTGTAATCTTTTTTCTTAAGATGTACCGGATATTCACTCAAAAAAAAAAAAAAAGAAAGAAAAGAAAAGAAAAGATGCATCCAAAGCATGCTGCATAGGCAGTAGAAATATTGCAGTACAGCAAAAGTCATAAATGCTATATTTAAAAGAATAAGTAAATTCTAGTTAATCACATTAAACAAGACACACACACATACTGTCTAAATATCATGAATTCCCATGGAAAAGCTCAAGTTTTACAATATACCAATAATAACAACAACAATAACTAATGTGCTTTGAAAGCGCTAATTTACAATTTAAGTTTGAGACAATAGATATGACTTTCTTGACTTGTGATGAAATTAACTTTCAAGGACTGGAAGATTCTGCTTCTGATCTTGGAGGAGAAGATAAAAAAGGTTTTGGTGGCATTTCCAAGGAATTTATGTCACCTTCCAGCATATCTATCACTTTACTCATTGTGGGTCTATCATTTGGAATTGTTTGAATGCACCATAAACCAACCATAGTCATTTTCTTTGCAACCACATTTTCTTCAAAGGTCATGAGCCCATCAAGTCCCAAATCAGTGCCTAGCTCAAGCCTTTTGTATACCCAGTAAGGGAAGTGATCCGGACCTCGGCCGACGCCCCCACATATGGGGCGAGACGATCGTCATAACCATGAGACCGAGCGGAGGGTCACATATCAACCAATCCCTGGTTTGACATACTCAACCTCGAACCTTCACTATCCGTTGACCCCGGACCCTACCATCCCTACGGGCCAGACATAGGTCACCTAACAGGTCTCATCGCATTTAATGCGCCCCACGCCGTCCCCAATAAAGCTGGGAGGCTCTGTCACACGCAAACCGGGAATTACGGCCGGAGCTGGCAATTACGGCGGAGGCATACCTGCTCCACCTGCCATGTCCCCTCCTGCCACAACACAGCATGGCTATATAAGGGGATCACCCCCACTCACCTAAGGTAATCTTCAACCCTGATCTACCTCCATATTATCCCTCTCGCTAACTTGAGCGTCGGAGTGCCTTCGCAGGTACCCCCGCCGCGCGCCTCCGCACCGAAGCGGCCACCAGAACGTCCTCAGGGAACCCAGCCGTACCTCGGACCACCACCTTAGATCTTGGCTACGATCATTTGACACCGTCTGTGGGAAACTGGTAAAAGAAACCCCACCAACTCTACCACTTGCGCTGAGATCAAGGTTTATACCACGAAGAACCAAGGATGGACGCAACCACTAACAACCAGCCACCGCAGCTCACCGGAGCTGCACCAGAGACAGGAGCAGAGGTTACGACGGACCCCCATCACACCTTGAGAGCTACCCCCCAGGAACCACCCCCATCTGCGCATACCACTGGGTCATCAGAGAGTTATCATTTGAGGCCTCCCGGAGACATCACTAGGAGAAAGAGGCACTCCAGGAGAACCAAAAGAAAGAAGGAAGCCATTTCCGGCAGTAGGGAGGAGACCTTCTCCCCCCCAAAGAGAAGGAAGAAGGATAGAACTGTGAAAGAACTGGAGAGAAGGATCAAGTACCTTGAATCCTTGCTCCCTGTTGCGCCACGAAGGAAATCCCACCGGAGAGAAGTGAGTAGAAGGAGTACCACCTCCAGAAGGACGTACCACACCAGGGACCTGCCATCCCAGGAGTCAAGTTATACTTCCACTGAACCCTCGTCGGACGAAGTCTCGTCATCCGAATATCACACCGAGCGGATGAGCCGGACACGCGGAAGTAGCCGACGTGGAACTCCCTCAGTGCGCGCCGACAGCCATGGAGCATCGGCCAAAAAGGACCAGGAAGAAACACCAAAAACCGTCACCCCCCGGCCCGATCAAGGAAGCAGAGGGCGAACCACAAGCCACCCCAGTTACGGTACAGGCAAGCCCGACTGTCACCCTAGTCACGCCCCAGGCAACCCCGGTTGCAGTTGCTGGAACGCCCATCACGGCCACGCCTATGGTCACAGCATCGGGAATCCCGAATCTCATAACTTTGTATCGGCCCATTACGCACCCTTTCACGGCGGGACTTGCCCAGGTCGAGATACCCGATCGTTTCCTCCGTCCCTTCAGCACCATCAGTTTGTACACTGGAGAGACTGACCCGGGCCAACACCTAGACCGATTCTTCAAAGAGATGTTGTTCTTAGGCGCCCAAGAAGACATCATGTGCAGAAGCTTCTCTCGAACATTGGACGAAGAGGCCTTGACTTGGTTCAGAACACTCCCCCAGAACTCGGTGGACAAATGGGACGACCTCGCGGCAACATTTGCTAAGATGTTCAGTATGGCCAACCAGATACCCCGAGATTCCCACACACTTGCGAAGGTCAAGCAAGGGGAGTTCGAGATGTTGCGGGATTTCTTGGCCCGTTTCTACAAGGAGACAGCCCTTACGCCCAATGTTGCAGATGAAGTGCAACTACATTGTGCGGTCAAAGCGTTGCGCAAAGAAACACCCCTTGACATTTCACTCAGAAGGATCCGAGTTCACAACATGACGACCTTTAGGGAACGAGCGACCCAATTCATAAATGAGGAACTGCATCTAGAAGGGACGAGCAAGTCGGTAACCCCGAAAGAGGGCCGAGCGCCTGAAAAAGAAGAAAGGAGCAGGAAGGAAAGGAAAGAAGAAAGGAAAAAGTTCAGGGGACGCTACGAGGGAAATTACACCCCTCTCAACAGTAGCCTTTCCAGGATTTGGCAGGAGGTACACAATGCAGAGTTAACTGAAGTGAAGTGCCCTCCACCTATCAAATCAACCCAGGGAGACAAGAACCGATATTGCGCCTTCCATAAAGGCCATGGACATGATACTGACGATTTTTACCAGCTCAAAGATGCCATTGAGCAACTAATCCGAGAGGGAAATCTGGGACGGTATGTGAGAAGAGACAAACCCGAGTGGAGCAGCCGCGGATAAGGCGAGCGGCGGCAAGACCGACACTCCCCCCCGGGGCATGAAAGGAGACGACACCGTTCCCGATCACCAAGAAGCCATGGGGCGTCGGACAAGAAGCCTCGGGACGGCACTCCGCGGAAGGATCGAGACCAACCCCAACCTCGGATCACCATCAACATGATTGCAGGAGGCTTTGGAGGTGGCGGAAGCTCGTCCAATTCCAGGAAAAGGGCGTTAAAAGAGGTACAACACATGGAGGACGACCACCGCAGATCCCGCCGACATGAAAAGCCTCCTCCAACCCCAACCATCACATTTGACAGCAGCGACTTCGGGGACACCGTGCCCGGACACGATGACCCGATGGTGATCACTACAGTAATCGCCAACGCCGAGGTAAAAAGAGTGTTAATAGACCAGGGAAGCTCGGCCTACATCGTCTATGAAAACTGTTTCGAACAGATGGGGATCAGTCGAAGTGACCTGTTACCCTATGACAGTGACCTTGTCAGCTTCTCAGGCGATCGTATTCAGCCCCTCGGCTACATGGAAGCACTTGTCACTCTGACAGGTAAGGAAGGAAGCAAGACAATCAAAACTAAGTTCATTGTGGTCCCGTGTAAAAGCTCATACAACGCCACAATGGGGAGACCAAGTCTCAATGCGATGGGAGCAGTAGTTTCCACCTTGCACCTCGCAATGAAATTCCCTACAAGAGATGGGAGAGTGACAACAGTCAGGGGAGACCAGCAGATGGCAAGGAGTTGCTACAACCTAAGCTTGAAGAGAAACCCCCCACCAAGTGCGAAACCCCCGGTCCGCCAAACAAGACACAACGTTTCCCTCGTTGATCTAGATCCGAGGGTTGACTCCGGGGAAGAAGGCCGAGGAGCGGAACGACCTTCCCCAGAGGGAGAGACTGTCCCGATAAACGTCGGGAAGGAAAAGGGGCAAATTACCAAGATGGGAAGTTACCTCCCACCAGAATTCAAGAACAGGATGGAGAAGCTTCTGATGGACAATGCCGACTTGTTCGCATGGACAGCAGCCGACATGCCGGGAATCGACCCGAATTTCTGCTGCCACAAGCTGTCGGTCGACCCCCGGTTGAAGCCGGTTGCCCAGAAGAAAAGGAGAATGGGACCAGAAAGGCAACAAGCGATCAAGGAACAGACGGCCGAGCTGCTAAAGGCAGGGTTCATCAGAGAAATCCGGTATGCAACCTGGCTGGCCAATGTCGTCCTGGTCAAAAAATCGAGCGGCAAATGGAGAATGTGCGTGGATTACATCGACCTCAACAAAGCATGCCTAAAGGACTCATTCCTGTTGCCAAACATTGACAGGTTAGTAGACAACTCCTCTGGCTACCGTTTCCTTTCGTTCATGGATGCCTACTCTGGTTATAACCAAATTCCCATGCACGTTCATGACGAGGAAAAAACGGCATTCCTTACGGACGATGGAACCTACTGCTACACCATGATGCCATTCGGCCTAAAGAACGTCGGGGCAACATACCAGAGGATGATGACAAAAGTATTCGAAGGTCTGATTGGGGAGGTCGTAGAGGTGTACGTGGATGACATCATTGTAAAAACCCCAGAAAGGGCAGATCCTGTAGCCGACTTAGAGAAGGTCTTCCACCGGTTGAGAAAACATAACATGAGGTTAAATCCCCTCAAATGCACTTTCGGAGTTCCATTCGGTCACTTCCTCGGATACATGCTGACAAGCAGAGGAATAGAAGCTAACCCAGAGAAGTGCAAAGCCATCCTAGAGATGAAAAGCCCAATGTTGGTGAAAGAAGTACAACAACTGACAGGGAGAATAGCAGCCCTAACCCGCTTCCTTGCCCGATCGGCACACAAATAACTTCCCTTGTATCAACTCTTGAAGAAAGGACAGCAGTTCGACTGGAGCCCTGCATGTGAAGAGGCTTTTCAAGGCTTTAAAGTCTCTCTAACTAAACCACCGATTTTGGTGAAACCCCACCCTGGGGAAAGACTGTACCTGTACCTGTCGGTAGGAGAAGAGGCCATCAGCTCTGTTCTAGTAAAAGAATCAGTAGGCAACCAAAGCCCAGTGTACTTCACAAGCAAAAGCCTTCAAGGACCAGAACTTAGGTACCAAAAGTTCGAGAAAGCGGCATTTGCAATCATCTGAGCTGCACGACGCCTCTGACCATACTTTCAAGCCCATCCCATCACCGTCAGAACAGACCTACCCATCAGGTCAATCCTACACAAACCCGACCTAGCTGGCCGGATGATCACCTGGGCGATCGAGCTTTCAGAACATGACATTTCCTATGAACCAAGAGCAGCTATCAAGGCGCAAGTCCTATCCGATTTCATCCTAGAGATGACGGAGAATCATAAGAACAAATCTAGGGTCTCATGGACCATCTATGTGGACGGATCGTCCAATACCAAAGGAGCTGGAGCGGGAGTGGTATTGGAAGACAACACCGGGGTGACCATTGAACAATCACTCAAGTTCGAATTCAAAACCTCGAACAACCAAGCCGAGTATGAAGCCTGTCTGGCAGGATTAAGCCTCGCCAAAGACCTCGGAGCCGAAGCAGTTATCTTGTGCAGTGACTCTCAGCTCATGATCTCCCAGGTTAACGGAGAATACCAAGCTCGTAAACCCATCCTACAGCAATACCTGAACAAGGTCAAAGAGATGTCCGACTCTTTCAAGATGATCGAATTTCGACATGTGCCGAGGGAACAAAATACCAGGGCCGACGTGCTATCAAGACTAGCAAGTACTAAGAAAGTCGGGAACAACAGATCAGTGATCCAGGAAACACTTGCTGAACCAAGCATCAATGAAAGGAAGCAAATCATGCAGGTCGACCAGGATACCAACTGGATGGACCCGATCACAAACTACTTGCACGATGGAACGCTGTCAGAAGAGCGAAAGGAAGCAAAGAAGGTCGAGCGAACCTCGGCATGGTACACACTGGTCAACGATCGCCTCTACAAAAAGGGCTTCTCATGCCCCATGCTCAAGTGCCTATCCCCCAGCGAAGCAAGCTATGTCTTGGCAGAAATCCATGAAGGAAGTTGTGGCCAACACCTCGGGGGACGGTCGTTGGCCAAGAAGGCATTAAGGGCCGGCTACTACTGGCCCACGATGGAAAAAGACGCAGCCGAACACGTCCAGAAGTGTGGCCCCTGCCAAAGACATGCGGACTTCCACAATGCCCCAACAGAAGAAATGACCACCACCTCAACCCCATGGCCCTTCTTCAGATGGGGAATGGACATTCTCGGACCTTTTCCCTCAGCACCAGGTTAGGTGAAATTCCTGATTGTGGCTATTGACCATTTCACCAAATGGATCGAGGCTGAGCCCCTGGCAACCATCACCTCTGCTCGGATTCAGAAGTTCTTCTACAGAAGTATCATCAGCCGATATGGGATCCCAAAGGCAGTGGTCACCGATAACGGCACTCAGTTCACAGACAAAGGCTTCAGAGAACTACTAGAGGGGTTGAAAATAAAACAACACTTCACATCGGTGGAACACCCACAGACAAATGGGCAGGCCGAGTCAACAAACCGTGTCATTCTGCGAGGACTAAAGAGGAGGCTGGACGAGTCAAAGGGAAGGTGGGAAAAACAGCTAGACCACGTCCTCTGGGTGTACCGGACAAGCCCACACTCGTCCACCGGAGAAAATCCTTTCCGATTAGCTCACGGGGCCGAGGCCGTTATTCCAGTCGAGATAGGAGAGCCTACTTGGAGAACCAGCACCCATGATGAAGACAACAATGATCACCTACTCAGAAAAGAGTTAGATTTCTTGGAGGAACGACGAGCCATAGCTCATGTCCGAGAAGAGGCGACCAAAATGAGAGCAACGACCAAATACAACAAAAAAGTGATTAAAAGGAAATTCAAGGTCGGAGACCTCGTCCTATGAAGGGCCGACATCGGAGGAAAGAATGCGCAGTAAGGAAAGCTAGCACCCAACTGGGAAGGACCCTATCGCGTTATTACTTCAACAGGGAAAGGAGCATACTGCTTAGAAACACTTGGGGGTGACGACATCCCTCGACACTGGAATGCCCACAATTTACGAATGCATTTCAGTTAATTACCTTTATCAACTACGATCCGACCATTGTAAAACTAATTTGTCTCTTCAATGAATTGGTCGAGGTATCTACCTACACAGAACTCCCAAGAGCAAAAGCAAACCACGACCTGAAAACCGAGGTTCTATATATTAAAAAAACAAACCACGGCCTGAAAACCGAGGTTCTATATATTAACAAAGCAAACCACGGCCTGAAAATTGAGGTTCTCTACATTAAGAAAGCAACCCACGGCCTGAAAACCGAGGTTCCCCAATAAAAAGTGGTCGAACAAGCAACAGCCTAAAAGCCGATGGTTTCAGTATTAACAGGGCGTAAAAGAAAAACGACCAAGCAAAAATATGCAAAGGCACGATGCCACGCGATCGATCACACGAACGAACAAATATACAAAATTCGAGGCACGTTGCCTCAACGAACAAACCACACTAACAAGCAGATAACCAAACCAATCAAGACTCAATAGAAGGAATAGACAAGTTTAGTAGATTCTGGACAAAACTAAAATTCAAATTGTCATTACAAAACATGGCCAAGGCCGAACGGAAGGAAATCAACAAGGTATGCAGTCCTAAAGAAACAAGGAAGGAGGCTTCAAGCATCAGTCTGAGCACCGGTTGCCGAGGGAAGACCTTCTGGTGGAACCTCGATCTTGTTTCCCTTCCCATCGTCCACAACGACGACACCATTGACAACCTCGTACTCATAGGAGAGGCTGTGAAGGTCAAGATTGTAGGCTGGGTTACGAGCCTTCACCTGTTCAATGGTGACGTCAAAAGTCTTCTCCACATATTTCAACGTATCAGCAACCGCTTGACGCTCCCCCTCCACAGCCACTTCCAGTTTCCTCTTAAGCTCAGCAACCTCGGCATCATGCTCTTCCTTCTGCTTCCTCAGATCCTCCTTCCTTTTTTCCTCGGCCTCCTCCAGATCCTTGCCGAGGCTCTCTACCTTCTTTTCCAGATCCTGTTTCTCCTTCCCCACGGTCCCCAACTGAACCGTGAGGGCCTCCTTCTCGACCTTCAGCTTGGCACACTCCTCAGAGGCCGACGTAGAAGCCTTCAAGGCCTTATCATACTGTTCTTTCGCCCTCCTAGCCGCAGGGACCATGTCCTTCTCAATAAACTGAAGCAAGCTAATCTATTGAAGATACGTGACCTGGGCATCCCAGACGACCGCATCAATATCAAATTCCCCCTTCACAAACTTCTGCCGGATCTCTTCCGTGTAAAATTGAGAGGCTATGGCAGGATGGTCCGGGGTAAAACTGTCTTCAAAGATCACTGCCTTGGTTAGCACCGGAACCCCGGACGAAGATCCCCCATCGGACTTAGGACCCTCGGGGGACTTTACTGTAATAGCCCTACTTTTCTTCTTCTTCCGATCGCCCTCCACCTGAGCAGGTGCACGATCGGCTTGAGGATCCGAAATTTTTAAGGCCCTCGCGACCGATTGAGGAAGAGGCAAGCTCTGGCTGTTAGAAAGTGATGTGGCCGACCCCTCAACAACCTTCCTCTTCTTGGAATCATTTGCCTTCGGGTCATCAACCCCAATGGCCTTGGCCTTCTTCAAAAGATCAGAAATCTTCATTTGTTCCTCCTCTGCAACAGAAAGCAAAAACAGAAGTGATAGATCCAGAAAGAAAAACATAAGACAAAATAAAATAATGCCCCAACCGATCTAAGGCCACCGTCAGCTGGCCGGGCAACGTATCTATTAACAGTCGAGATGAAAAACGCTCACCGCCTCTCTCCTTAATAGCTTCTTGGAGGAGGTAGAACGCCTCTTGCGCAGAAGGAATCAGTCGCTCGTACGTTGTAGCATACGTCTTCGGACCCCAATCGTAATGGCGACTGTCCCAATAGATACTAAAAGTCGGCTCCTGCTCCTCCCAAGAACTTCGCCAAAATGGAAGGACCCCCGCCCTTAGAGACGACCTTAAAACAATATCTCTTAAAAGAAACTCCCAAAGACTTCGCCGAATCCACGTACAAACTCAACAGCGGTCGGCCATTATGGCCACAGAAGCTCACCCATCCTCTTTCCCCAGCCTTCCTCGGACAAACGTCAAAAAAATGAGAGAAGAGCGGAACGGTCGGCGTAATGGCCAGGTTGTCACAGAGAACTTCAAAGGACTTGACAAACGCCCAGGCATTCGGATGGAGTTGGGTCGGCGCAAGGCGATAATGCTTCAAAATTGACCGTTCGAACTCCGAGAACGGCAACCTCACCTTCAGTCGATGGACGACGAAGGCATACAAGAACATGAACCTGGCATTCGTCTCCCCGCGGTGACATACCCGGTCCGAGGCCTGTGGAGGTGAGACGGTATACAACTCTTCATAATCTGGGTCCAACACAGATAAGCTCGCTCGAAGAGTCGCCTCGGACTCCCCACAATAACGGGATACAGTCCCGAGTACCTCGGCATTGACCCAGGCATAACGGTCCTGAACCCTCATCTCACGACTAGTAACTTCTCCGCTGGTGCTTGCAGCGTCCATGTAGCAGTACCTAACATCTTCAGAAAAGGAGCCTAAGTTAGAGACCTCGGCACCCTCATCAGTCGAATCTAAGTCGGTTTCTGAAGAGGATGCGCAAAGGTCTCTCACAAAGGCCGACCTTTCATCCGACGAGAGCTCGCGGACCTCTTCACGAGCCGAAGCCGCCACACTCTCGTAGCGGCGGATCATAGAAGGGATAGTAAGGGCACGACGGACAGTTCGGACGGTCGCTCGCCTTCTCTTAGGTCTCGACGTTGGCCAAGACTTCGGAGGCGCATGAAGCACCTCCAGAGAGTCACCATTATCCTCTCCACCACCCCCTCCCTCAGGGGACATCATTATAAACCAAAACACCGTGAAATGGAAGGGAAATGATGAAGATAGAGAGTAGTACCTGAGCTTTGCGAAGAAGCAGCGGTGGAGACGCGGCGAAGCACGACACCGGATTCTGGAAATGACCTGAAATGAGCTTCCCTTGATGAAGCAGCCACCGTAAAGAAAAGAAAAAATGTGCCACGAGAAACCGTCACCCTGGAGAGCCCTTTAAATCGTAGCAGAAAGCACAACTTGTGCTTCACAGCGCAGCAATGAAGGGAACCTGAGAAGAAATTTCAGAGAAAAATGGAGACAGAGAGGGAGGAAAGCGGTGAAATATGAGAAAGATGGAGGGAGCGGTTAACACCTCCCTCCTGATACAAATTTAAACAAAGGACAAAAGATTCCTTTCACTCCCCAAACCAAAGGTCAAGAGCAAAATGAAGGGGCAACCCCGTCATTTCACGAAGGGACAAAAGGGGTTTAATACGCTAACCCAAGGGCAACCGGGGAACTTCACACGAGCCCCAAGGGGCAAAAAAGGAAGGACGGTTGAGACGTGCGTAACGCACGTCTCCACAATGATGAGCATTTAAGGGCGCACGTCTCAAGGGAAAAGCCTCCAAACAGCAACAACCACGTGCCCCATCACACCCAAACGGTCAGGAAAAGGAACTGATAACGACAGGACGGCCGCAGACGAAGGGACAGGCGACAAGACGCGACATGAGAGGTCGGAAAGAACCCCCGTAGGCGTCCATACTTCGTCCCACAAAACAACATCACACTGAACCAAACACAATTAAACCTCGAACACGAAATCCCTAGTAACCTGCATCGCCGATTGGGAGCCGATCGCTTACCATCACGCTTAGGGGCATCTGATCCAAACGGACTATAGGGTCGAAGCACACCTACACTCTATCACATCGAACCTGCACCGCCGATGGTGAGCCGATCGCTCACCATCACGCCGGGGGGCAACTGATCCGGACCTCGGCCGACGCCCCCACATATTGGGCGAGATGATCGTCATAACCATGAGACCGAGCGGAGGGTCACATATCAACCAATCCCTGGTTCGACATACTCAACCTCGAACCTTCACTATCCGTTGACCCCGGACCCTACCATCCCTACGGACCAGACATAGGTCACCTAACAGGTCTCATCGCATTTAATGCGCCCCACGCCGTCCCCAATAAAGCTGGGAGGCTCTGTCACACGCAAACCGGGAATTACGGCCGGAGCTGGCAATTACGGCGGAGGCATACCTACTCCACCTGCCATGTCCCCTCCTGCCACAACACAACATGGCTATATAAGGGGATCACCCCCACTCACCTAAGGTAATCTTCAACCCTGATCTACCTCCATATTATCCCTCTCGCTAACTTGAGCGTCGGAGTGCCTTCGCAGGTACCCCCGCCGCGCGCCTCCGCACCGAAGCGGCCACCAGAACGTCCTCAGGGAACCCAGCCGTACCTCGGACCACCACCTTAGATCTCGGCTACGATCAGGAAGTATATCTCACTTGTATGATTGGCTTCAGCATTAATGTTCTTTCTCCCTCCAACCATTTCTAGCAACATCATTCCATAGCTATAAACATCAGACTTATGTGAAACTCCCCCAAAATTTCTATTCCACACTTCTGGAGCTACATACCCCATTGTCCCCCTAGCATCTGACATGGAAATAATGCTCTTTTTCCCAGGACAAAGCTTTGCAAGCCCAAAATCTGATATCTTGGGGCAGAAATTCTCATCCAAGAGAATATTATGTGGTTTTATGTCAAAATGTAAAATTCTAGTGTTGCACCCTTTATGTAGGTACTCTAACCCACGAGCTATCCCAATTGAGATTTCATACAAATTATCCCAACTCAAAGATGCAATGGTTTCAGGCCCTTTTTTTATAAATAAACTTGTCAAGGGAACCATTGGGCATGAACTCATAGATGAGAGCTTTCTTGCGACCTTCCAAACAAAATCCAAGAAGGGTGACAACATTAATGTGAGGGTTCTACTGATACTAGCAACCTCATTGATAAATTCTTCTCCCTTTTCTTTGGATGGGTTCAATATCTTAACAGCCACAGGAGTACTACCTGTAAGTAACTTTCCTTTGAATACATTTTAAAGTAAAGGCTCCTTGATTTTTTAAGAATGCTTCAATGTCTTGGTTACTTTCGGGCACCAACCAAAAGTTTCCATTCGATGCTGATGACTTGTGTTTGAAACAAAACATAGTGATACACATCAACAATCCTACAAACACTATGCCTGCACTACCTGTTAGCATGTAGAGTCAATGAATCATGGTTAAGAAACATTTGATATATTTCTATGGAAAATATTGTGTTTGGTTGGTTAACAACATAAACATTCATAGCCTCCCCTTAATGCTTACAAATACTTGCAAAAGTTG
Source organism: Sesbania bispinosa (assembly GCA_026901365.1). NCBI lineage: Eukaryota > Viridiplantae > Streptophyta > Magnoliopsida > Fabales > Fabaceae > Sesbania > Sesbania bispinosa. The sequence continues at coordinate 375,658 of QLOH01000746.1, read as the reverse complement.
AAGTGAATAGAGAAAAATATTACAATGTGACTATTGAAGTTCTTAGAATAAAATATTATGTTTTGAATTATGTTTGTCAATGGATGCTGAATGTTATGCTTATATTTCAGAGTACTTGATATTCTTATTTTGTGTCTTATTTTCTATTAATTAAAATCCAAACGAGTGTCAGCAAAAGTAAGCAAAAATTAAGACTTCATAAACAAAAGAAGGATAATGATATGTATGGTCTACACTTGCCTATATCATGGATTAAAAACATCTCATAAATAATGTATGAAATAATGAAAGAGAAAATATCATAAGAAATTTGATTTATTATCTATAATGATTTTCCTTTTGAAGTCCCATTGATTACCTGCAATAGTAATAGTGCGAAGGAGAGTCTGTTAGAGCATTGGTGTCTCTCATTCTTGTTGGCATGCTTTAAGATTCAGAGGAGAGAATATTCTACTCGATCCAATTGGGAAAAAATCATGACTTGATAGTTTTTCAGTTAATTTTTTTCATTAATTACATCATCTAGACATTCAAAGTATATAAATTTATTGGGTAAAAAATTAGTGAAGCTATGAACAACCTAACGTTTATAATATTGGACCATCATAGAAACAAACAAGACTCGAGTGAAGTAAATAGTGGTGATTAGCAAGACACTTGAGCTCAAAGGCATCATTATTTGAATTGGGGGCATTGTGGCAAAGTTATATAGGTAAAAAGATTTTTGTTAGTGAAGTAATTGCAGAAGGTGTTGGTGGAGAAAATACATAATACTATATTGTGACTCGCAATTTGCGCAAATCAATTTTAATATATTAATGTATATAGAAATATTGATGTTATAAAATATGAATATTAATATTGTTGTATAGATGTTATAAATTATGAGACATGAGTCATTGATTTTAGTCAAAATAACTATATGTAAGAAATATTGACCAATTTATATATGTAATTTGATAGGTTAATTTTTAAATTTCATATTATATATGTAAATGCTTCTTCTTTGTAAGATGTGCTTGAAATTGGAAAAAAAAATAGAAATACTACACGAAGTTGAGTTTCTCGTGAAAAAACAAATAAGAACAACACAAACTGAATTGGTTAGAAGAAAATATTTAATTGTGGTGATAATATTAAATATATGAATAAGTATTAGGGTCAATGGATGTAATAGGTCATGTTTGAGAAAAGTTATAGTAACTAACGTAGGTCAAAAAATTTACATTTGAAATTTATTGTTATTTAATAATATAGGGTATGATATAAATATAATTTATAGTGGAAGGTAATAATAATATATTAATTAAAAAACTGAAATATAAAAAAAATATTATTTTGTTCCTATAATTATTCTTGTTAAATCAACAATACTAAATTTGATTTAGTACTATTTAAGAATAAAATAGTTTGTGTTAAATTTGATACTTGCATTAGAAATGATTTTGTTTGTTACTTTGTTTTTAAAATATGTAATTATAAAAATAAAATAATTAATCTTACTTGTTTTTTGTTAGATATACATTAATTAATGAAATTCAATAAAATTATCATATTAAATTATAAACAAAAAACACTCTGATATTATTTTTGTAGTTGTGAATCTCTTGATAAGTTAGTATATATTTTAATAATTAGTTGATATTTTTTTTAAAATTAGAATTGTCTTTTTTTTAGAATGGAAATGTCATACTGAAGTCAATGAATAGTTGGTTAAAATATATAATAAATTCCTCAAAGTAAAATCGCGTTCATATATTATGTAAATCGAGTTTATATGATTACTGAAGAAATATTAATTTTCCCTAGGAATAAATTTTCATTGATAAAAGTGCAATATATTATGAAATGTTAAGGAAGAATCGATTATTTTAATTATAATATGAGAAACATTTTTGTTATATTAAAAACAAATATTTTGAAAAGTTTTTTTAAAGCATTTTTATAATAATTTGTTTACAATTATAATTTTAGTTCATTTTCCAAGGCTTCTTAGTAATTTATTGAGTTAGGGTGATTAAGTTTTCACACAATCCAAAAAAAATTAATTATCTTAAATTTATTTTTCAATCAACATATTTAGCATATATAAACACAATTTAATTGATTAATTATAAAATAATAATTACACATAAAGTTGATTATTAGTATATTTTTCTACAAATAATTTATAGAACAAAATTATAACAGAAGTATAACAATTTATAATGGGTTTGGATTATGATTAAAATGTTATTGTTTATTAAATTTACAAATCATAATTTGAACTTCTTTTTTATTTCTACTCATTTCTTGATATTTGAAATGGTTTTGATTTAAGTATTATATGAATGTAATATATATAATCGTCTAATTTTTTTATCTTATTCAAATTATAAATATAATAGAAATTTAAAGATTTAATGAATTTTTTGAGTTATTGTGAAATAAAAATTTGTTTATTAGAGTAGGATAATAGAATGACAGTTTTATTGTAGAAGTTGTTATATTTGGCTTTATGGATGTGTATGTAGGTTTATATTAAATTATAGCTAAATTAAGAATTTATATTAAATTAATAAGATTAAAGATGTTAAATTAAATTTAATGTATATAGTGCATAAGCAATAGTAATAATAGGAATACAAATGTAATAAAAGAGGAATTTGTAATATGATGAGTGTTTTTGGATTATCACATATGTAACTATTTTGTAACATAATACTTTATTAATATGTGTTATTAATGTGGAAAGAGGGCTTTGATGTGTGTATTTGGAGATTTTGGATAGTTTAGAATGGGTGAGTAAATAGCAAGGAGAGACATGATACATCATATATTATTCTTGATGTGGCACAAATAAAGGCATGTGGCAATAATATAGATGACATGGCAGCGTGTAAGCTTGCTACTCAACTTTTATATATATTGTACTCTCCTGATTATTGGGCCGACTGAGTAGGCCCAATGTCGACACTCCGAGACCCCAAAACAGGTGATTACTTGGACAGTTACTTGGGGAGAAAAGATGGTCTCGTGCACGTCCTAGCAAGAGGCAGACGTGGATGGTGGGGCGTAGAGACAAAAACTTATAAGTAAGCACCTAGGGGACGAGAGTTCCTCAGTTCATACCCATCAGTAGAGCACGAAAGGTCGAGATCTAAAATAGACTTGGTGACAGATCGATTTTAGTACTCTGCTGAGAACATTTGGCGCCCGTCGTGGGTCGACGGTAAAACTTTTTCCGCCGACCATCATCCTTTATCATGGTTACAAGAAGAAAGACAAGAGGATCAAGAAGTCAGGAGGATAATGAGGCAGCATCCGAAGGTCCGGATATTGAGAATAAAGGTGATGAAAATCCAATGCTGCAACAAATATTGGAGCAGATGGATACAATTCAACAACAGAACCAACAATTACAACAGCAGAATGAACAATTACAGACTCGGGTCAACAGTTTATCCCGCGGACAATATGATGACGAAGACTTGGAGGGAGTTTTGGGAGACTTTCACCCCTTTTCAGCGGAGATCGCGGGTACCATGTTCCCGACCGACTTCCAAGAACCCCCATTACCGATGTATGATGGCATGTCAGACCTGCAAGTTCACGTTACCACTTTCAAGACTCAAATGTTGAAAAGGGGGTTAGAGGATGCTTTACAATGCAAGCTGTTCTCGGGTACACTTACAGGGGCAGCAATGATCTAGTTCTCAAATCTTCCACCATTGTCCATTACAAGTGCTCAGGACTTCATTAAAAAATTTCTGGTACAATTCTCAACCCGGAAGTCGAAGATGATGACTTCAGGGAAATTATTCAGTGTTAGGAAAAAGAAAGGCGAACCGTTGAGGGATTATCTGGCGTGTTTCAGTGATGCGTCTTTATTGGTGGTGAATCCTAATCCAGAGCTGTTGGTTTCTGCGTTTGAGGAAGGACTTCAACCTGGTCCTTTCAATGAATCTTTGGCACAGAGGCCGGCCCAGTCAATGGACAAGATAAGGAAGAGGGCAGACTGTTATATAAAAGGGAAGGAAAGTAACGCTAATAACTTGCGCGTAAAACAGGAAAGGATCCTGTTAATTCAAGAGGTCTGGGGCACGCATATCAGACTTCAAGAAATCAATACGGAGAGCAGGAGAATAGGGGAGAAGATGGAACCAAGGTCATTCTGGTGGAGAAGGAGTTGGAGGCGTGTGGAGGTCAACATGTTTGACACCTTTGAATACAGCAAGGGCTAGAATTTTGAAGGAAGTGTATCAATCATACTTGATTAAGTTACCACCACCAGGAGAGGGAGTTAAAGGTCCAGATGCTGATAAATGGTGTGATTATCATAGAGCTCGTGGTCATGATACCGAGAATTGTTGGACTTTGATGAATAAAATTGAGAGGTTGATTAAGGAGGGCTTCTTGGGTAGATATGTGGAAAGAAAGCAGAGTGGAGAAGGTAGTGGTCAACGACAATACAATTACAGAAATGAAGACTTTAAGAAGAAGAGGAGGGATGACGATAAGGATCAACAGGATGAAGATGAAGGTGTAAAGGGTGTTGTAACCACAATTGCGGGAGGATTCGTTGGCGGTGGAGAAACTAGTTCAGCTTGGAGGCGTTATGTCAGAACCGTCATGACAATAGGGGCTGATGTCGATGAGAGGAGGGACTGTTATCCAATGATCTCTTTTCCTCAGAGGGATTTCGAAGGGATCCAGGCTCATCAGGATGATCCAATGGTGATTGAGGTGAACATAGCAAAATATAAGGTGCAGCGAGTGTTGGTTGATCAAGGGAGTTCGGCTGATATCCTTTATTGGGAGGCTTTTAAGAAACTTCAGATACCCAGTAAGTGGTTGTTGCCTTTTTCAGGATCTTTGGTAGGCTTTGCTGGTGAGTCCGTCGAGGTAAGAGGATATGTGGATTTGTTGATCACTTTTGGAGAAAACAGAAATGAGAAAGTAGTTCAGGTAAAGTACTTGGTTATCAATGCAGCTTCGTCTTATAATGTAATCATTGGTAGAGCAGCTCTTAACGCTTTGGGGGCAATAGTGTCCACAATACATTTAACAATGAAATATCCTTTGTATAATGGAGGAGTTGGGGTAGTGAAGGCTAATCAGGAAGTAGCTAGGAAGTGCTAATATATTTAGAAAGGAGGAAATAAAGTGGTGAACTCTGCAGCTGCTTGGTCTTGCTCAACGGGAGTTTGCTACTGATGGAGGATGCATAATTGCTTTTGGGTATTATATATAGTATTATAAAGTTTGCTAGCGTATTTTAATCATTTGATGTATGTACGAGAACTTCCTAATAGTGTGAAGAGTGTTTTAAAGAGTGAGTTGTTAGACTTCATCTTTAAATAAATGAATTAAATGAGGTATAAGAGTTACATGTGTTAAACTAACTCAATTAGATGCATGTTTGTTTCTGTCATTTTAAAAAGAATAAACATTTTTTAAATTTTTCTTAAAAACTATAAAAGAATTTTTAAAATAAATTAATTTAAACAAGTCATAAATCTGTTACATATTGCAAAAATGTGAACTAAAGCTTTTGTCTTTGTTTTTTTATCCTCTTCTTGAGCAAAAGATCAAAGATACAGAGCAACTTGCCATTAGTGGCTAAACTCCTATTTGTAAAATACTGAACCAGTTGCTTTATTCAAATTCAACGAACTAACTTGAAATATATTTTTTATCTGTACAATCAAATAAAAAAAAACTTGTATGCAAATTTTTTTTGTAAATCCAAATGCAAAGTAAAGCCATAATTCAAACTGATTTGTTTTGATTTAATACCAAGTCTTATTCAACGTGAATAATTCTTCCTTAAGCAAGAGTTATTTAGGGGGCATGCAAGTCATTTAGATCATCCAACAAGAGTTAAATATATATTCCAAAGACATTATTATTATCAAGTGTATGGAACAGGTTGAAGGGAATCAAGCATGTGGTCAGGGTGCAGCGGAATAAATGGATTCTCTCCCTTGTTATGATCGTTAATGCAAAAACACAAACTAAGGCATATAAGGCATGAAATATAATGACATACCTTTTGAGGATTGTAAATGAGGCAATAGCAGCCACGTCTCTAGAGGTGTCCACGCCAACAGCCGAACTAGGAAACCCTCCTCAACTCTGCTAGTAGTGTTTTAGAGAGTAAGAGCGATTACTCGTTTGTCTAGGGTAATGCATCCCATGCTCTATTTATAGAGTGGTGGCTAGGGTTTTACCCTCCGCCCACTTATCCCTAACACATATGGGCATGGCTCATTAGGTTATAATTCTAATCAAATTAGAATTATTATCTTTTCCTAGCGGCTTATGTATGCGTGTGACCCAATAGGCTTTTAATATTTGGTTATGATATTAAAATAAAACCCTCTTTATATTTAATATCATAAATAATGAGCGGTATCTAGCAATACATCACTACCCAAATATTGAGATTATCAACAACTTTGATGAATCCTATTTTATGATAATTTATATGATCTATCCCTTTGTCCAAATATCTAATTAACACAAGGGCATGGAATGTGTCAACCTTGTATAGTTCAATTTATGTTTTCTTGATCCCCAAGTAGACTATATAGAAAATAAACATCTCATGTTTATCCTCCTGAGCATGGCCATGCATTTTGCAGTCTCACTTTATCAAGAGGCCTACAGATATAACTCTTGTTACATAGGAGGGACAAATCCCATCTAGGTCACTCACATCCCACCACATAATTTATTATATGTCCAAATACCAACTTTATGATCATCTTGTTACAGGCAACGTTTGATGATATTTAAAACACATAATTCCTTATGTAGGAATTGTAATGGTTTCAGGTCAAAGGACTTCATATAACATTTATCAATTTAAGAAACGCTCATGACACTTATGTAACAATCCATGCAATGTTCTTAAGGTGGGTCTGTCCAGTACACTATTACTCTTAATATGTACTTATGTGAGCACATGATATCTCATATCCATGATCCGTGAGATGTGATCATCAATGAACTCACATACTAGTTTAAATGCATCTTTGTCCTAAGATGATACTTGACCAGGGACTATTTAAGAATAGTTCTTCATAAGATCTTACAATCAAGTCATCTACTTGATTTCTTATGAAGTTTGAGCTTACTATTCTAAGGACATTAATTGTATTCTTAAAAGAATGAATTGCCTTTATAAAATAATATGATAAATGTGATGGATGTTTCAAAAACATATAAGTCTCTAGTGCATATACTAACACAGGTCATTATGCAAATCAAAGAAGCTTCAGTAATAGTTGTAATACACTTGATGTCATTAATTCTTTCTTTGCTAACTTTCTGATATTTTTACGGTGACTGATTATCAGCACAAGAAAGTAACAGTCACCAGAAGTGTTGGTGTTGAGACACTAATAAGGAAACTTGCTAAAGCTGGCCGGAAAACATGCAGAGGTTTGGCCGGAGAATCTCGCCATGAAGGGTACCTCCGGTAAGGCAAAGAAGAAGAACAACAACGAACAAAAAGACCCAGAAAGCGAGAAGAACCGTTCTGCAGCAAATGTAGAATCTAAACCCAGCTTTGGCAAAAACAGGGGAATTGAAAGTGAAGGAGGGACCGAAAAATGTGGTTGATGTGAATCTGCTGGCTCTGGTAAGCACCCACTGGTATACTCTGTGCATGGCCAAATTTGGGGAAGTTGTAAAAAAACTTTCACTTTGGTCCCTACTGAGTGACACCTTAGCAAGGTTTAGTGACAGCTCATCAAGGAATTAACGGACGTTTGGGTTTTGGACCTAAGTGAAAGACGGACGTCAAAGTCAGGGACTACGGGAGGGGTTTTCAAAATCTAAGGGACCAGAGTGAAAGACGCGTACAAAGTCAGGGACGAAAGTGACAATTTACTCATGATTTATTTGCTTAGTCGGCAGCAGATATGCCCGGAATCGATCCAAATTTTGTTTGTCATCATTTATCTATTGATCCAAAAGCCAAGTCGATTGCCAAGAAGAAAAGAAAGCTAGGAGAAGAAAGAAGGAGAGTAGTCGCCCAAGAAACCGAGAAGTTGAAGAAGGCAAACTTTATCAGGGAGGTCAACTACCCTACATGGATGGAAAATGTAGTCTTGGTAAAAAAGGCAAATGGGAAGTGGCGCATGTGCACAGATTACACAGATTTAAATAAGGTATGTCCAAAATATCCTTACCCTTTACCTAATATTGATAGATTGGTGGATGGAACCTCAGGGCACAGGATGTTAAGCTTGATGGACATGTGCTCGGGGTACAATCAGATTCGTATGCTTCCAGCGGATGATGAGAAAACAACGTTCATGACAGAGCATTCCAATTAATGTTACAAAGTCATGCCTTTCAATTTGAAAAATGCGGGGGCTACTTATCAGCACTTGATGGACAAGGTCTTCTCAAACAGATCGGCCACAACCTGGAGGTTTACATAGATGATATGATAGTGAAGTCAGTAGACTTTGATGTACATCTGAAAGATCTGATGGAAGTCTTTGGGGAGATCAGAAAGTACCAAATACGCTTAAACCCTCAGAAATGCGCATTTGGAGTATCACCTGGGAAGTTCCTGGGATTTATGCTAACAGAAAGGGGTATAGAGGCTAACTCGGATAAGTGCAAAGCCATCATGAAGATGAGGAGTCCAATTACAATAAAAGAAGTACATCAATTGACCGGAAGAATGGCTGCTTTATCCAGGTTCTTATCCAAATCTGAAGATAAGCATTACCATTTTTTAAGTGCTTGCAGAAGAATGAAAGATTTCTTTTGATAAGGAGTGCGAGGAAGCTTTCAACAGCTGAAGAATTTCTTATCTCAGCCCCCAATTTAGTAAGGCCTCATCCAGGTACACCTCTACTCTTTTATCTTTCTGTTACTGATGAAGCGTTGAGTGCAGCCATGGTGCAGGAGCAAGAGGATGGACAGAAACCTGTGTACTTCATTAGTAAAGTACTTCAAGGTCCTGAGAAGAGATACTAGAAAATAGAAAAGTTGGCATTGGTGGTGGTGACTGCAGCCCGAAAACTGCGGCAATATTTTCAAAGCTTCAAAGTGATAGTGAAGACCGATCAACCAATAAAGTAAGTGTTGCAGAAGCCATATTTAGCAGGGCGGATGATGAGGTGGTCGGTGGAGATATCCGAGTTCGATATAACTTTTTAACCATTAGGTCATATCCAGGCCCAAGCATTGTCCGATTTCATAGTGGAGTTATGTGCCCCCGACAGTTCAATTAGTGATCAGGAGCGGTGGTGGATCTTATCGGTGGATGGAGTGTCCAATATCAAAGGAAAGCGAAGCAAGAATTATTCTGGAGGGGCCTGGGGGAGTTCTCATTGAGCAATCCCTACGGTTTGAATTTAAGGCCAGTAATAACTAGGCCGAGTATGAAGCTTTGGCAGCAGGATTGAAGCTGGCTCAAGAAATGGGAGTGAGGAGTATTCAGATCAAGAGCGACTCCCAGCTGGTAGTCGGACAAGTCAATGGTGAGTATCAAGAAAAAGATGGGCAAACTAGCAAAGTATTTAATTCTAACAAAGCAGTTGATGGAGCAATTTGTTGAAGCAAGATTGGAGTTTGTCCCAAGAGATCAGAACTCAAGAGCAGATTTGTTATCCAAACTGGCGAGTACAAAGCGACCCGGGAATAATCATTCCGTAATTCAAGAGACACTACTTGTCCCAACCATTGAAGCAAGGATGGAGGTCGGATGTGTTGAAACAACGCAATCTTGGATGGAGCCTATTTTGAAGTATCTGATACATCATAGCCTACCAGAAGATCAACAGGAAGCCTAGAAAGTTAGGAGGGATGCAGCTTATTATGTAGTCATCGGAGGGAACTTATTCAAGAGGGGAATTTCTATCCCCTTATTAAGGTGCTTGACAGAGGAGCAAGGTCAGAAGGTGATTAAGGAGATACATGAAGGAATCTGTGGGAAGTCATATAGGAGGTGGAGCCTTAGCCTTGAAAACAATCCGAGCAGGATATTTTTGGCCAAAATTGAGGAAGCAGTGCATGGAGTATGTTCAGAAATGCGACAAATGCTAAAGGTTTGCTGATTTCCATAAAGCTCCTTCAGTTGATCTCGGCTCAATTTATTCTCCGTGGCCATTTGCCATTTGGGGCGTGGATATTCTGGGACCTTTTCCCCAAGCTCCAGGGCAACCCAAGTTTTCTTCTGGTTGGAGTGGACTTTTTCACAAATAGATAGAAGCCGAACCACTGACTACCATTTCGGCAGAAAAGGTAAAGAAATTTTATTGGAAAAGAATAACATGTAGATTTGGCATTCTGAAATCAATAATTTCTGATAATGGTACCCAGTTTGTGGGGCAATCAGTTCAAAGTTTTTTGTAGAAACTTGGGTATCCCTTTGGTTTTCTCGTCTGTAGAGCACCCCCAAGCCAATGGGCAGGCGGAAGCAGCTAATAAAATAATATTAAATGGACTGAAGAAAAGGTTTGGACATGGCAAAGGGAAGATGGGTGGAGAATTTACCTCAAGTACTGTGGTCCTATCATACAACACCACACTCCACTACTGGTGAATCCCCTTATAGATTGGTGTATGGAACATAGGCTATGTTACCTGTGGAGATCGCGGAGCCTACTTTAAGAGCTATAAATTTTCAACAAAAGAACAATGATGTAGGACGGCGAGGTGACTTGGATTTGATAGAAGAAATAAGGGAAATAGCACATATCCGTGAAGTGGCTTATAAAGAGCGGGCAGCTAGAAAATATAACTCAAAGGTGGTGCCTTGATCTTTCCGAAGTAAATGACTTAGTAATGAGGAGAGCAGCCAAGGATATTCAAGCAGGTAAATTAGCACCGAATTGGGAAGGCCCTTTTCAGATCAGAGAAGTGAATGGCAAAGGAGCATATAAGCTGGAAACTTGGGTGGACGAGAAGTGCCTAGAACTTGGAATTATGGTAATTTAAGGTGTTATTACAATTAGCAGATTGGGGTAGCAGTTTTTTAGATTGTTTATTAGGAAAATGTTGTCAATTTGATGTTTCTTAAGATGTTTATGTTGTCAAATTGATGTTTCTTAGGATGTTTATGTTGTCAATTTGACGTTTCTTAGGGTGTCTGTTAGGAAGGTTGATAATTTGACATCATTTGTACAAAGTTGGGTAGAATTTAATGTATCAAGGAAGATGGGTACTCTTTTCTCTTCTACACTGGGAGAGTTTTTAATGAGGCCTATCTTTTCCTTTATTTAATTTGGAGACTGCAAGCCTTCAACAACCTTTATTACTAACTCAAGAAAATTTTTCTAAGTTACTAACTCAAGAAAGAGCATTAGTAACTCGACTACGTCGACCTAAGAAAGGGCATCGACTTCAAAATTTTTCTAAGTTACTAACTCAAGAAAGAGCATTAGTAACTCGACTACGTCGACCTAAGAAAGGGCATCGATTTGAAAATTTTTCTAAGTTACTAACTCAAGAAAGAGCATTAATAACTCGATTACGTCGACCTAAGAAGGGGAAAGAACATTAGTAACTCGATTACGTCGTCCTAAGAAAGGGCGTCGACTTCAAAAATTTTCTAAGTTATTAGGAAGGTGTACCATTTTAAGTCTACCTAGTCGACCTCGAACAGGTAAGATTTTCAAAGCAAGAAATCCTAAGGTATTTTACAAGAAATTTCTACAGTAGATAGTTTATAAGAAAGATATGCGATAGGGGAAAGGTTGTATTAAATAGCCTTACATAACCAAAAACCAGAGTCAATAAGTAATATAAATGTTGCATACTTAAATTGAAAAGCTAATAGAATACTACTAATCTACTCTTCATCATCCTTAGACTCATCAACAAGTTTCCCATCAACGATCTTTTTGAAGACCCCGATCCTTTCTACGTCCACAGTAGGGTTTAAACACTACACTTGAGCAATTTCCTTGTGGAAGCCTCGAGCATGTTGAATAGCAATCTCTTTTTGCAGGGCATCAACATCAAGATCGGATTTAACTTTTTCCTCAACAAGCTGTTTTTTCTGTGCACAACTTCTGCCAAATCTCGCGTCAACTTTTCCTTGTTGGCAACAACATCATCTAATCTTTCTTCAACTTTGTTTGCTCAGTAACAGCGGTAGCGTACTTAGTTTCAATTTCAGTATACTTGACTTCATAGGACTTGTTAGTTTCTTCAGCAGCAATCAAGCTCATCTTAGCCTCAAGTAAAGCCTGTTCAAGAGTAGCTATGGTTTGGGTCGAGGACTCAACAGCCTTAACTTTCTCTGATAATTCTTTTATCTTGAGAGCACGATCTTTCAGCTCTTTGTCCAAAGAATTCAGCCCGCTATCAAAACAATAACCAAGAATGCAAGTCTGCATTCCATAGTCATTAACTGTTTCCCTACATTGCGCATCCCAGCCTTGTTCACCCTAGACCGATCTTCCTTTTTATTGAAATCACTAGCTATCAAGTGCTCAACAGGGAATCTTCGGTCAAATATGGAATTAACTTCACACGCCTTCAGGGCCCTCAAAGTTATTGAATAAAGCCCACCATTTGTTAACCACGGAAGGAGGAAGTGAGAAAGAGGGTAATTGAGACCCTGATAGAGCATGTGCAACCAAGTTGCGTTTGGGGAGCAAGAGGATTCATGTTGGATTGTGGTTGAGAATAGGGGGAGTAATTTGAACGTGGGCTATTTTTCCTCAGTCGACTCCATTTAGACTGAGCATCACCTTGAACATCCAATTTCCTGTTTTTTACCCTCCTCTCATTTGTTTGATGAAGCGGCTGGGTTGCTTTCAAAAGCTTGTGCACCGGGATCTCCGCCAGCTTTCCTTCAGCAAACGTCTCATTGCTTTCTCATTCACTAGAGTTCGAGGGACGTCAGCTTTAGGAGGCATTTTATCTGCACAAGGCAAAAACAAGATCAAAACAAGTTAACATATACAAAAGTGATGAAGTCAAAGTACGAAAAATTTTCAAATACCCAATGATTGTCGTAACCGAGCTGGAAGGTCTTCATTTTCCAATAGAAAACCATAATCAATGGGGGCACTGTTGCGAAGAAAAGCTACGTCTATTTTTTCATCAAAGGGTAATTGGTTGAAGTTGAACTTGAAAACCCTTCTCGGTTCCAGTGACCAAAATAAGGGGAAATGGGGTATCCGTCCTCACCCCACGAGAATGTTAGACATTTCCTCGGAACCCCTAATCTGAAAAATTTTGTTTCCATTTTTTATAGGAAGAAGTATACACACTAAGAATTCCCTTGCGGGGGATGCTATTGAATGAGATCCAACCGACTTCATCCCCTGTCGGAAGCTTAAACTTGGAAGAATCAGAAAAATTTCTCTAAGGACAAGGTTATATTATAAAAATGGCATAAGATTTGGTAACTTCTCACAAAGGCCCAGCTGTTGGGGTGGAGTTGAGATGAGGGAATATTGAGAAATCAGAGTAGTTGTTTTTCAAAATTTGAAAAAGGTATAGGGAGATGTAACTTTAGGAAAACAAGTATCGAACATATAAGTGAATGGAGCAGAGGAGCCTTGGTTAGGCGTGTTGAAGCAAATGAGCTTGTCTTTTTGGCAGGGGTCTAATAATTAATTCCTCAGAAGCCGGACTAGACACAGGGGTGGATTACGAAATCGTTCTATGTCAACAAGGGTCATATATTCGGAACCATTATGACGCACTTCGGTAGCGAAGGTTTTATATACCTGCATGTTTCTATCTTCCCTAACCAGAGAATCGAAGTCACTTTCTATTTCTTCTGAATCAACTATTGTTACTATGGGTATTTGATTGGTAGTTGGGGATGGATTTTCACCTAACAAAAGAGGAAAAGAACTAGAAGAAGAACTACCCTCAGTATCTGATTCGGTTCCAGGCTAGTTGAAGAAATACTCTTAGAAGAAGACATTGTGTAGCGTGTTATTAAAGAAGGAAATAGGAAAGGAGTAAAAGCTATGAAGAGGTACCTGGAAGAGGAAAGTAGATTTATGAACTCCGCGACAGAGAAGGAAAGGATTTCTGCAGTACAGGGAGAATTATCACAGTGCAAATTTTTCGGATGGTGTTGTCTGAAAAGGATGAGGGGGTATTTAATAAACACAGGATTGGGGTGCGACGTTTCCTATTTTCGAAAGTAATGGTTGGGATTTTTTAAATTACGTTCTACGAAGCGGGCCAATGATGAGACGTTACCTTTCAGCGCCACCGTTTGGAATGTGAGCAGTCATCTCAGTTCGCGGGCAAAGGAACACCCATTCAAATTTTTCGTTTCATAATTTAAGAGTGCTAACGGTAGTTTTAAATCTGCGGATATAAATGTTGAGCCAATCAAAGCACATAAATACTGTCTTAAAGGCGTGAATGATTAAGGGGAGTTTCCCATAAAGCGACTAATTTATTGTTTTGGGACGCGTAATACCAAAAGATGGGAATTGGGAACGCGTTTCGTCAATAAATGATTATGTTAAGGAGTTTAGACAACAAAGGTATCTTGAATACAATCAAATTTAGAGCATTTGAGGATATGTTGGGCCGAGCATTACAAGCCCTACGCAGTACCCTCCGGATACGCTCAGGCTTGTGGGGCTGTGTACTCCCCGGATGTTGGGTCGATCATTACAAGCCCTACACAGTACCCTCCGAATACGCTTGGGCTTGCGAGGCTGTGTACTCTCCTGATTATTGGGCCGACTGAGTAGGCCCAATGTCGACACTCCGAGACCCCATAACAGGTGGTTACTTGGACAGTTACTTGGGGAGAAAAGATGGTCTCGTGAACGTCCTAACAAGAGGCAGACGTGGATGGTGGGGCGTAGAGACAACAGCTTATAAGTAAGCACCTAGGGGACGAGAGTTCCTCAGTTCATACCCATCAGTAAAGCACGAAAGGTCGAGATCCAAAATAGACTTGGTGACAGATCGGTTTTAGTACTCTGCTGAGAACTATATAAATAATATAATAATAGATGAGATTAATTATTCATACAACAATAAACATACAACAACTCATACAACACACTTTTTCTCTCTATATCCCTCCATCATATCACCTATCACATCCAACATTTCTCTCTCTTCTTTTTCTTTTCTTTCTTTATCTATCTTAGTTGTATGGTTGTAAGATGTATAGATGTAATTTCTCATAATAGATAGATTCTATAACTGTTCATCAGTTCTTGCTCATAGACCTGACTTCCGAGTAATGGAAATTAGTATTTATTTCCTATTAATGTTGGTTAAGAAAGAAAATCGATCATTGAATATTTGAATCCAAATTACTAGCGGGCCATAACACCACAAATGGCTAAAACACATTAAAAAACAATGAAAATACAGTGAGGGGTGACAGAGTAATTTTCGACTAACAAGTTCCTGGTTGATCAACTAAAAGAAGACATACATGCCCTTACTTACTAAATTGGACACTAGCAAACTAACAATGACCTTAACTATATATATATATATATATATATATATATATATTCTTTCTCCTAAATTATTGATTTTCTTTTCATTTACATTTTTTTAATTTTATATAAATTTAAAAACACCCACGAAACGCGAAATCCTTAATCCAAGTCAATGTTCTAGCCCATTGATAGGAACACATCAAACCACATTAGAAACCTCGAACACCTTATCTTATTATGTAGCAGGCGCCGACCTAACATATATATAGACCTAAAGTAAATTAAAAATGGAGGCCTAAATTTAAAAGATAAAAAATCAGAAATGTCATATATATATATATTTTTTTTTTTTTTAAAAAAATGAGCCTATTTTTAAGAAAAGAAACTTATATTAAATTGAAATTTTTATTTTTTATAAGAAAAACTTATTTTCAATTATTATCTATTAACTAATAATCAGTAATATTTTTATATTTGATATAAATATTTTATTATTTTTTGGGTAAAATATGTTTTTAATCCTTATAAATTTAAGCATATTTGGGTTTGGTTATCATAATTTAAAATTAATGTGTTGAGTTTCTCTTTTCTTAAAATCACCTCAAATTAATCCTTAGCACTCCTCTTGCTACGAATTAAAATACACATGATAAAAGAAATACTAAAGATTATAAATATACCTAATAAAAGTTAATTTGAGATGATTTAAGAAAGGGACTTAACACACTAATTTTACGTTTATGAGAACCAAAATCAAATTTATTTAATTTCACATAAACTATAAATATATTTTATCCTTAATTTTCATATATTAAATATATATAAAAAAATTTGAGGCCTAAAGCGGTTACTTTACCGGCCTCCCCGGGCCGGCCTTGTTACGTAGACAGGCTATATATATAATGCTGGTCAAATTGAATGAATATATAAATAAATTCTCTATACTAAATTTGAGATCTCGTTTTCATAGTGACACATTCATTTTGTTTTATTTTATTATTATTTTCTTTTTTTTAAATCATAGGTATCTTTCATTTAAGTTTGGAATATTCACATTAAAGACGTAATCAAGAGGCTAATAACAAGAGCCACGATCCACCAAATATTTTTCAATTTTCTATTAATTATATAAATCTCCAATAAAATATTTTATTAACTATTAATTTCACCCTTTCAAATATTTTATAAATTTTATAGTATTACCTCTTTATTAATAACCTTCATAACTATTTTATAAAACTTATTTTAATTTTTTATTTCTCTTTTTTATATTATTTCTACTAATTATTTTTCCTTATTTAAAGATAATAAAGTGACATTTAAATTAAAATAAGGTTTTATTTTATTTAAATGTGAAATTTAGATGCTTAGGAAAAAAACGTATTTTTTAAAATTACATGATAAAAAATAAAAAATATATTTAATTTGACTTTTAGTATTATTATTAGGTAATAAAATTAAAAATAATTTTTTTGTCTTCATTTCAATTTTTTTAAAATTATATGATAGGATTATACAATAAGAGTAAAAAGGACTAAAAATTTCTTTTATTTAATTTAAGTTTATTTTTAAATATTAGGTGGTAAAAAAGAAAAAAGATCTTTATCTTTATTTTTTTAAGTCGAATCTTTATCTTGATTTCATTTAAAATAGTATAACATAATATAATATGTATTAAGGAAAGATGTTTTAATGTATTAGTTTTTTAATTATTCCTGGACCTTCCAAGTTTACTCCTATTTTCAATCAAACTCTACTTAATTCCTCCACATTAATCAACTTGAAAATTAAATTGTTTAACATTATGAAGGGTAAAGATGAAAACAAATAATTAATGCTTTTAAAATTTGTAAAGGATCTCAAAAAAGACAAATAAAATTTTCAAAAGGGTTATGTAAAAAAGACTGGAGGGAGCATTTGATTCCAACCCTCCAATAATAAAATCCTGATTATACACCAATCTACATTATGGTAGGGTTAACTCTCCTACATTGGGGATTTTTTTTCCATAAACAAGACTTGAACTCAAAGCTTTGTTTAAGGAAAAACAAGCATGTACCACTTGAACCAACTCATATTGGTTAACTACTTTTCTTTGAGAGTGTCTTTTACACACCCTTTTGCAAAAGTTTTAAATAATTTCTCTCAAATACTCTAAATTTCTTTAATAATTGATATTTTAAATTCAAAGGGTGTTTTAATTTTATTATTTTAGTTTTACAAATTGTTTTAGAGAACATTTTTAATAATTATTTTTTAAAAATAAAATAATTTATTTACAGCATTATTACCACAAAAACAAGAAAACTAAAAAAAAAATCAAACTACTCGGAGTTTTTGTGAATTTTAGTTTTTTATAAAAAAAAATAGTCACCTTTTTTCAATTTTTTTTTAAAATTATAAACAAAACATGCTCTATTTTTTTGTTTGTTTTGATTCTAATTAATCCTTCACCTATTCGGCTATTCCTATTATATTCCAAATCTTTTTTAATTCAAATTCAAAATTAAATTCTTATCATATCATTTTTCTGTGCGAGGTACCACGTGTCCTCTAATGGAGGCATATCTAGCGTTTCAACTCAAAATCACTAACTATAAAATATCCTCATGTCAGCTAATGCATGTACTCGTTGGTTAATTTATAATTATTATTTAATAATATATATAATTTAATTATTATAATATCATCTATTAATAATTATAACAACACTAATCTAATTAAAAATTTTGCATATGATCTTTTCCCTTATATTCTACGTTGAAAATCCCTTTATTTTTTCTGCCTTCCCTCTTCCATTCACTCTCTTCTTTCTCTCTGTTTTCCTTTCAATCTCCTCCCCCCTTCTTATTCTTATATTATATATTAAATTTAAATTATTCATTTTAAATTTAGTATATATTTCATATTTTAATATATTTATTTAAATACGTTAATTCTGTAAAATAGAAATTAAAACACTAAAGGGGTAGAATACGTACTCGGAGAGTGTTTTGGTGCTGAGGCGCTTTTGTAACAATCCCACCAAAAGATTGCTGATTAGGACAGAGACACATAAATGCATTTTCAGACGCATTGTAGGCACATCTCCCACAGATTTTCAGACGCCCTGGTGGAACTCTGTACAGCCACTCTTAGGACACGAACCTTGATTTTGTTCTTGCACCCCACATCATTGAAATCCTCCACATTTGTACTTAACACTAAGTATGCACGATGAGGATTACCATCTATGAGGCAAGTAAAGGGCATAGAAGAATCCGAATTCAGAGTAGATATGTTTGAAACAGGACAGTCATATAATATAGTACAAATAACATCACCGAACGTGTAGCTTAAGAAAGATGAATCGACGGTGACATTGATATACTGTGTGGGACAAGTCTGACTCAATAAATCCAACCTCGCAATCTTCAAAATTTGAGAATTTTTGTTCATATCAATAACCAGGAACTTCTGGAGCTTGGCGTCAATAGTCACGTTGTCTTGGTGGCAATCAAGCTTGAACATTGGATGCCCACAATAATCTGGTTGGTTGCTACTCCAGAAGGGGTAACTAATGTCACTGAAATTCCCACAGTTAAAAGGTGCACAAGCTGTGTACCCTTCAGCATCAGTACTAGTGACATATATGGGAAAGAAGAAGAAGAGTGAGAGGAAGTAAAAGGCGTTGACCATGGAAAAGAAGGTGGAAGAAGAAGAGGAGACATATATGTGATAAAAAGCCTGCTATGACAGAATTCTGAGGGGGCCTAATTATTTAGCAGATGAATACTGTTGGGAGCTGAATAATTATGTATGTGCGCTATTACAATCTATATATTAAAGGCAAACTAAATGACGTATAGCTTGTTTGCTGCAAAGCATGAGTCTACTACTGCATTTACCTTTATGTTTATTGCAAGCTTCCCCGAAGAGATATATTATTTTCTATAACATTTGAATAGAGGATAAAGGATAATTGTAAACATACATAAACACAGTACCACCCATTTTTACCACACAAGCCCCTCCTTCCCTTTTTTTCGGCGCTCTTCTTTGAGCCCATCCTCCCTGTTTTCTGAACCTTTTTTCTAAAAAAAAAAAAGTTTTTATTTTTTATTTTATTATTATATTTATTATTTTTATTTATCTAATTAAATAATATAGGTCAAGAAATATAATAAATGATCACATAAAATTTGTGTTAATCATCTATGTTAACACGAGGTTAATTATGTGTCCCGAAACGGTGAACATATTAAAAAATGAGGTTAATGGTGTTTTCATTTGTAGTTAATTGAAATAATTTTTTGTGAATTGATTTTGTAAGATTAATTGCAATCCCGGTTAACACGAGGTTAATTATGTGTCCAGAAACGGTGAACATATTTAAAAATGAGGTTAATGGTGTATCCATTTCTGGTTAACACATGATTTTTGGTTAATTGATTTTGTGAGGTTATTTGCAACTCCTGTTAACACGAGGTTAATTATGTGTCCAAAAACGGTGAATATATTTAAAAATGAGGTTAAAGGTGTATACATCGACGGTTAACAGAGTGAGATTTTTGGTAATTGAATTTGTGAGGTTAATTACAGCTCCTGTAAACACGAGGTTAATTATGTGTCCAAAAACGTTGAATGTATTTAAAAATGAGGTTAATGGTGTATACATTGGCGGTTAACAGAGTGAGATTTTTGGTTAATTGAATTTGTGAGGTTAATTGCAACTCCTGTTAACACGAGGTTAATTATGTGTCCAAAAATGGTGAATATATTTAAAAATGAGGTTAATGGTGTATACATTGGCGGTTAACAGAGTGAGATTTTTTGTTAATTGAATTTGTGAGGTTAATTGCAGCTCCTGCTAACACGAGGTTAATTATGTGTCAAAAACGGTAAGTATATTTAAATATGAGGTTAATGGTGTATACATTGGCGGTTAACAGAGTGAGATTTTTGGTTAATTGAATTTGTGAGGTTAATTGCAACTCCTGTTAACACGAGGTTAATTATGTGTCCAAAAACGATGAATATATTTAAAAATGAGGTTAATGATGTATACATTGGCGGTTAACAGAGTGAAATTTTTTGTTAATTGAATTTGTGAGGTTAATTGCAGCTCCTGTTAACACCAGGTTAATTATGTGTCAAAAAACGGTGAATATATTTAAATGAGGTTAATGGTGTATACATTGGCAGTTAACAGAGTGAGATTTTTGGTTAATTGAATTTGTGAGGTTAATTGCACCTCCTGTTAACACGAGATTAATTATATGTCAAAAATGGTGAATATATTTAAAGATGAGGTTAATGGTGTATACATTGGCGGTTAACAAAGTGGGATTTTTGGTTAATTGAATTTGTGAGGTTAATTGCAACTTCTGTTAACACGAGGTTAATTATGTGTCCAAAAACAGGGAATATATTTAAATATGAGGTTAATGGTGTGTACATTGGCGGTTAACAGAGTGAGATTTTGGGTTAATTGAATTTGTGAGGTTAATTGCAACTCCTGTTAACACGAGGTTAATTATGTGTCCAAAAACGGTGAATATATTTAAAATGTGGTTAATGGTGTATACATTGGTGGTTAACAGAGTGAAATTTTTGGTTAATTGAATTTGTGAGGTTAATTGCAACTTCTGTTAACACGAGGTTAATTATGTGTCCAAAAACAGGGAATATATTTAAATATGAGGTTAATGGTGTGTACATTGGCGGTTAACAGAGTGAGATTTTGGGTTAATTGAATTTGTGAGGTTAATTGCAACTCCTGTTAACACGAGGTTAATTATGTGTCCAAAAACGGTGAATATATTTAAAAATGTGGTTAATGGTGTATACATTGGTGGTTAACAGAGTGAAATTTTTGGTTAATTGAATTTGTGAGGTTAATTGCAACTCCTGTTAACACGAGGTTAATTATGTGTCCAAAAACGGTGAATATATTTAAAAATGTGGTTAATGGTGTATACATTGGTGGTTAACAGAGTGAAATTTTTGGTTAATTGAATTTGTGAGGTTAATTGCAACTCCTGTTAACACGAGGTTAATTATGTGTCCAAAAACGGTGAATATATTTAAAAATGTGGTTAATTGTGTATACATTGGTGGTTAACAGAGTGAGATTTTTGGTTAATTGAATTTGTGAGGTTAATTACAACTCCTGTTAACACGATGTTAATTATGTGTCCAAAAACGGTGAATATATTTAAAATGAGGTTAATGGTGTATACATTGGTGGTTAAGTGAGATTTTTGGTTAATTGAATTTGTGAGGTTAATTGCAACTCCTGTTAATACGAGGTTAATTATGTGTCAAAAAACGATGAACATATTTTTAAATGAGGTTAATGGTGTATATATTGGCGGTTAACAGAGTGAGATATTTGGTTAATTGAATTTACGAGGTTAATTGTGTGCACAGAAATAGTAAATGAAATAGTATATTTGGTTATTAGCATCAAAATAGAATAATGATGATAAAAAACTTATGTCAACCCTTAAAAAAACACACATTTATTATTTTTTTTGTCTATATTTTTATTTAATAAAATAAATAAATAATATTAAATATATTAATAAGTTAAAAAATAAAAACTATTTTCTTAAAAAAAGAAAAAAAAAGAGGAGGGGACTAAAAAATGAGCGCGGGTAAAAAAAAAGGGGAAGGGGAGGCTCAAAAAGTTAAAAAAAGTCTTGTGTGGTAAAAGTATTGTGCGACTCTGTATTATGTACCTCAATCGGGATCGGAGGATAAATACAAGTCACAAGATAGATAAGACAACAAGTTTATGAAAGAAAATAACCGCAAACGGTTGGTTAAGTGGAGTAAGATAGAGTCTCGCATGTCGCAAGTTTGAACTCCCACTTGTTCCTTGGGGTGAGGTAAATGTAAGTACCTCTATAAGTGCTCTTTACTCGAAGGCATTCCTGCCTTAGACTGAGAGACCATCCTCTCACCCTAAATTTTTGTGTACCAAAAAAAAAAGTTTAGGAAAGAAAATGAAATTGTCCAAAGGGAAAATAATTCTCAGTCTTTAACCTATCAATCAAGAGCCTTCTTTCTCAACCTTTAATCGTTTTAAGTCATATCTGCCACTTCTTATGTTGAAATTAACTTTGGAATTATTTGATCAGGAATAGCTACCATAATTTGTCCTTCTGCAATAGCAACAGATTTATCCAACTCAACGTTTTATAATTTTATTCACCAAGCATAACCTATAGTTGATCTTGTGAGACTTAATAATGGCTAATATATATATTGAATGTGAAATTCAAACCATTTGTAGAGCAATTTCATGACAATTGAAAAGTACAGAATAGCTAGGTTTAATAATCCATATTAGTATTACACTATAACATGCAAGATTTACCTACAAAAAGTGCAATAAAATTAATTTCAAGAAGTGGAAGATTCTGGTACTGATCTAGTAGGAGAAGAAAGCAAAGGTTTTGGAGGTACTTCAAGGGAATTCATGTTGCCTTCCAACATATCAATCACTCTACTCATTGTAGGTCTATCATTTGGAAACGTTTGAATGCACCACAAACCCACAATGGTCATTCTCTTTGCAATCTCATTTTCTTCTGTGATCATCACCTCATCTGGTCTCAATTCACTACCTTGCTCAAGCCTCTTGTACACCCAATGTGGAAAGTATATCTCACTAGTGTGACTAGCTTCAGCATTAATGTTCTTCCTCCCTCCCACCATTTCTAGCAGCATCATTCCATAGCTATAAACATCAGACTTGTGTGAAACTCCTGCAAAATGTTTATTCAACACTTCTGGGGCTACATATCCCATTGTTCCTCTAGCATCAGAAATTGAAATAATGCTCTCTGTCCTGGGACAGAGCTTTGCAAGCCCAAAATCTGATATCTTGGGACAGAAATTCTCATCCAAAAGGATATTATGTGGTTTTATGTCAAAATGTAAAATCCTAGTGTTGCATCCCCTATGCAGGTACTCCAGCCCTCTAGCTATCCCTACAGCAATTTGATATAAATTATCCCAAGTCAAAGACATAATAGTTTCATGTCCTTTTCTATGGATAAATTTTTCAAGGGAACCATTAGGCATAAACTCATAGATGAGAGCTTTCTTTTGGCCTTCCAAACAAAATCCAAGAAGGGTTACAACATTAACATGAGAGGTTTTACTGATGCTAGCAACCTCATTGATAAATTCTTCATCATTTCTTTTGGATGGATTCAATATCTTTACAGCCACAGGGGAACCAGTGAGTAGATTTCCTTTGTATACAGCACCAAAACCACCTTGTCCTAGTTTAACTTTGAAGGAGTTGGTCATCTTTTTGACATCTGAGAATTTATATCTTTTTAGAGGCAGGGCTCCTTGGTTTTTCAAGTACACTTCAATATCTTGGTTACTTTTTGTTGTCAACCAAAATTTGCTCTGCCATGTTGATGACTTGGATCTAAAATAAAAAATAGTGATACATATCAACAATACTGCAACCGTTGCACTGGTAGCACCTGTGAGCAAAGAGGTGTCAGTGAATTAGTATTTAATAAAATATGTTCTCATTTTATTTTTCATAAATTTATTAATACGTGTTGGAGAAAAATCAGATCTAAATTAAAAAAATAAGAGGTATAGTTCTGGGATCTTTCCCATTCATAGCTTCCTGACCCTGTTGCTAAATTACGATCCCTTAGAAAAGTTGAAGTGAATAGGCAAAAATAGTTAAAATGCAACCGTTAAGTATTAAGAATAAATATCATGTTCTTAATTCTGTTTTTTTGGGTAAATATCATATATACTTTTTGAGAGGCAATCCTCCTCAAATCAGGAACATTACCTGGTGAAGCTAACTCTCCTAACGATATTTTTTCTATTCACAAACTCAAATCCGAAACATTGCTTAAGGTGCATATACCACTTGTACCAATCATTGTTGGTTCTTAATTCTATGCTTTTATTTTACCATGATATTCATATATGTGGAAGTTATTTTCGATTGAAATTTGAAGTCCAAACAAGTTTGTGATGGGTGGCATTAATGAAGAGAGACAATGTCATGCATGGATGGATTATACATTAATTTCTCTTTTTCCAGAAATTTTCTCATAAACATTACATTACACAAACATGCATGTAAGGAGAAAATATAATAAAAATTTGATCTATTACCTATAATGACTTTCTTTTGCCAGTCCCATTGATTACCTGCAGCAGTAATAGTAGTGTTTAGTGAGAGAAAATTAAAGAAGCGCCTGTTAGAGTATGTTAACTAAGCTTTTGAAATAATAGAATTATTGTTTAATTAGAACATATTTGGGACATCTTTTCTGAACAGATTTTCAAAAGTTAAATGAAAGTATCAATCTTATAGGAATGTTTTCAGATTCATACAAGAATATTATACTTGATGCATAAGCGAATAACAAATAATATTGACATGATAATAGTTGACTTTTTTATTATATTATTGGCACAATGAAAGCTTAGAGCACCTAAAAAGTTAGGGTAAGGTAAAGGGCAAACAAATTTTGTCCCAATTAACCCGTCTCATGCTCAATCCTTTAAACGAGTGTGATGGTTTCATTCTTCGTTGGTTACTCTCAAATTATTGAATATTAAACTTATCAACGTCATACTCATTTTCACACATTTCTCCTCTCATTTTTAGGGTCTAAATTATCAAAGTTTTTGTATAATTAATATGAGAGTAAACCCTTAATTTAGTCCTTGAAAGATTCGAAATCGGTTACATTAATCCTTGAAAGATGAAAAATCATTTAATTTAATGCTTTTTAAGGACTAAATTGAAATTTAAAAAATCTTTTCAGGACTAAATTAAAATAAATAATTTTTCATCTTTTAAGAACTAAATTAAATAACTTTTCATTTTTCATGAAAAAAAAAGTAATTTTCTTTGTTAGGGACTAATATGACTGTATCTAAAATTTTTAGGGACAAAAATAAGAGTTTATTCTTAATCTATTATAAACTTAGCTTTTAAAATTTTAAAGTCGTGAAAGTTTATCTGAATATTTAGACAGAAGACCTTAATTTAAGACCCGATTTAAACATTTATTTAAAATTAAAGTCATTTAACTCAAGTGTTTGAAAAGATCAATAAAATACAAATATTAAACCATAAACTCTAAAACTAAGGCAACTTAAATTCATTCAAAATCCGAAGCTGGAGAAGGAAAGAATGCGTACTCTTAGCAAGATGATTTCGTTCTGGATATTTTGGTGCTGAGGCGCTTTTGTAACAAATCCCACCAAAAGATTGCTGATTAGGACAGAGACACATAAATGCATTTATAGATGCATCGTATCCACATCTCCCACCAGATTGTATACAACTATCACATTTATCTCCATTCACACCACTCCACTTAACCTCAAATCCTTCACCTAAAACATTCACAACAGAGGAGGAATCCGAGGTGGGACTCTGGACAGGAACTGTGATGTTATTCATGCACCCAAGACCATTGAAATTCCCCACATCTGTACTTAACACTATGTACGCATCAAGAGGATTACCATCTTTGAAGCAAGTAAATGCTTAGAAGGATCGATATTCACAGGAGACCCGTATGAATCAGAACTGCAGTCATATAATATAGTGTAGTTATCATCATTCGAGGTGTAGCTGAAAAAATCCAAATCCAAACTCACATTGATTTTCTCAGGACAAGTCCCATTCCCACTCTCACCCAAACCCAATAAATCCAACCTTGCAATCTTCAAAAGTTTAGATTTTTCATTTATATCAACGATGTGGAACTTCTGGGACTTGATGTTAATAGTCACGTTACCTTGCTGGCAATCAAGCTTGAACTTTGGGTGCCCACAATAATCTGGTTGGTTGTTACTCCAGAAGGGGTAACTAATGTCACTGAAATTCCCACAACTAAAAGGTGCACAAGCTGTGTACCCTTCAGCATCACTAGCGAGAATCGTTGGGAATAAGAGTGTGAGAAAGAAAAATGCGTTGATGAAGGAATAAGGAGGTGGCAGAGGAAGAGGAAGAGGAGGCATGTTTGGGGTGATGAAATTAAGGTATGTGATGATGGAATTTATTTTGATCAATTAATTAGGAGATGAATTGTTTGGTGGCTTCATAAAAATGGTATTGACCATTTGGAGGGACGTTATAAAGGAGCAGCCTAAGATCAGTTTAATTTTGGTTTTGCAAGCATTTACATATATAGTGTCAGATAATGTTCATTTTATTCAAGGAATGTAGTGTGTTTTTTGTTTTCACATAAGGGATTCGTTGACGGACAGTTGTCCAATTCTATTTAATGACACCGAGACAAACTGCATTAAGGCGCGAATAGGAGAAAATGAAAAAAATTGGAAGGGTGTTAGAAGCTAGAAAGAAAGGGGGAAAATGCAGACTACAAGCGAGTTTGGATGGACCATTACAAAAATAGCTCCTGTTGTGCTGGAAAACTAATTGACCAATATTAATTAAGGTACAAAATCTCTTCGCCCAATCGAGAAACTTCCAGAGAGAGGGTAATTTCTAGACCATTCTCGCTTGGGCGAGAAGCCTCTCGCTTGAGCGAGAATGTGAAGAGAAAGTTTTCCCCGACCCTCTCGCTCAAGCGAGCTCAAGCGAGAATGTCTCGCTTAAGCGAGAACCCACTTACGGGTTTAAAATTCTTAATTAGGGCACCACATTTATTACTCTTCTTCTCCTCCCTTCAATCTTAGAGAGAGACAGAGAGATTCTAGAGAGAAGGAGCATCCTTGGAGCTTGGAGCAAGGATTTCAAGGCCTAGAGCTCTCCACCCAACCCTTCCCCAACCTTCTTTCATCTCTTTAAGCTTCCTTGGAGGTGAGTATAACTCACACACTTACTCTTATATATGTTTGGTTCCTATGAAATAAGCCCTAATCCCTTCCTTCCCTTTCTTTTGATTTGTATGTTGTTGTTGATTGTGGTTTCCTCTTCTTTCGGTTGCTCTTACTTGTTTGCTGTGGTAGGATATGTTGGGGCATGTAGATTAGGGTTTGGATTCCATTACATTCTATCTATGGCTTAAACTTCAGTTTCAGTTTGATTTATATTCTGTATTCATAGTTGAAGTTAGAAAATGAATTTGGCCTACGACCACCAAACCCTAATTAATCAAGCTTACTTCGGTCCAGAATAAAACTAAAATGAGTTTGGCTCCGGCCACCCTATTCTCTAACTGAAATACTTTCTTTTATTTATGAAAGTAGAGGAAATCTCTACAGACTCCTTATACACAGACAAGAGAATAATAACAAAACAGTAAAGACTACAGGAAAATATCTCTCAATTCCCAGAATTAAGAGCCCAAGCCACAGTGGCTGAAATACTACCCAGAATCAAGTATGTCCCTTCCCCCCCTCACTCTCCCTCTATAACTAACTTTTTCCTCCCACTCTCTCCTCTTCTCCCGTAACTAACTCCCCACTTTTTCACGTGTCACTTTCTTTGTCTCCTAGTGTAAACCTTCCAAGGCCTGGGCCCATGATTGATTTGATCCACCAAATGTGCATTCCTATCACTGCTCTCCCCTTCTAGATCAGTCTTGTCCTCAAGACTGAAATGAGGAAATTGACTTCTCATGGAAAACTCATCTTCCCATGTAGCTTCCTCACCTGTCTTCCCTTGCCATTTAATTAGCAATTGAGTAATCTCTTCTCCATGTTGAACCACCTTCCTCCTTGCAATTATTGACTCCGAAACAGCATGTTCACTCAATTCCACCTCTAGCCCTGTTGGTAAAACTGTTTCAGTTGAGTGATTCCCCACTAATTTCTTAAGTTGAGATGCATGGAAAACTGGGTGGATTCTTGCCATTTCAGGAAGTTGGAGTTTATAGGCCACCTTTCCCCCCCGACCGAAAACCTGGAAAAGACCATAGAATCTAGGAGCCAGCTTTTGATTAATCCTCTTTGCCATTGATTGCTGTCTATGGGGTCGTAGCTTCACATAAACCCAATCCCCTACTTCATAATTAACCTCTCTTCGGTGTTTGTTTGCATATTGCCTCATTTTTTCTTCTGCCTTATCCAAATGATATTTGAGCTGCCGTAAAGCTTCATCTCTATCCAACAACTCCCTAGCTATAGCTTCCACCCTTATTTCCCCAGGTACAAATCGTAAAAGTCGGAGGTCTGCGGCCATAAACTACCTCAAATGGAGTAGTATTAATTGAAACACGATAAGTTGTATTGTACCACAACTCTGCCCAAGGTATCCAAAGTATCCATTGCTTAGGTTGCTCCACTGCAAAACAACGTAAATATGTTTCCAGGCACCTATTGATCACTTTAGTTTGCCCATCGGTCTCCAGATGGTAGGCTGAACTCATTTTAAGCTTAGTTCCTTGAAGCCTGAACAACTCCCTCCAAAAATGACTCATGAACAAGGGGTCCCTATCACTTACAATGGATTTAGGCACTCCATGTAACCTCACTACCTCCTGGACAAACAACTCAGCAACTGTTTTTGCAGTATAAGGGTGCTTCATTGGAATAAAATGGCTATACTTAGATAGTCGATCCATCACAACCATAATTGCTTCATAATTCTTAGATTTAGGCAGCCCTGTGATAAAGTCCATCGAGAGATCTTCCCAAATGATGTCTGGAATTTCTAGAGGTTGTAATAGTCCACCCGGAGCTAAGGTTGAATATTTCTGTCTTTGGAAAATGTCACAAGCTTGAACAAACTCTTGAACCCTCTTTTTCATGCCTATCCAATACAAATTTGCAGCTACTCTCCTGTATGTTCTATAAAATCCTCAATGCCCTCCTTGAGGAGATGTATGATGTTCTTCCCAATAATAGCGGAATACAAGAAGATTTGGACGAAATCACTAACCTGCCTTTATAATAAAGAATCCCTTGCACAAGAGAATAACTTGGCCTCAACCGAGGGTTATCTTGTAAATCTTTAATGATTTTAGCCAAAGTAGGATCCCCTCTAACCTCTTGAAACAAATTCAGACCTTCACTCCAAGTTGGAAAAGATAATAACTCAGTAAGCTCCCCCTCTTCATTGGCCCTAGACAAATCATCCGCCACCCTATTCTCTTTCCCTGGTTTGTATAGAATTTCAAATTGATATCCCATCAGTTTAGCAACCCAATTCTGCTGGTCTGGAGTTGTAATTTTCTGTTGAAGCAAAAATTTTAAACTTTTATGGTCTGTATACACTTTGAATTGCCTTCCCAAGAGATAAGGACGCCAATGCTGAATTGCAAGTGCTAAAGCCATAATTTCCTTCTCATAAGCAGAGCGAGCAAGAGTCCTCTCAGATAATGCTTTACTGAAAAAAGCAATGGGTCTCTTTTCTTGCATCAGAACAGCCCCTACGCCTTTCCCAGATGCATCACATTCTATGACAAATGTTTTAGAAAAATCTGGGAGTGCAAGTAACTGCAGTCATATAATATAGTGTAGTTATCATAATTCGAGGTGTAGCTGAAAAAAATCCAAATCCAAACTCACATTGATCATTTTCTCAGGACAAGTCCCATTCCCACTCTCACCCAAACCCTATAAATCCAACCTTTCAATCTTCAAAAGTTGAGATTTTTTATTTATAACAACGATGTGGAACTTCTGGGACTTGATGTTAATAGTCACGTTACCTTGCTGGCAATCAAGCTTGAACTTTGGGAGCCCACAACAATCTGGTTGGTTGCTGCTCCAGAAGGGGTAACTAATGTCACTGAAATTCCCACAACTAAAAGGTGCACAAGCTGTGTACCCTTCAACATCACTAGCGAGATGCGTTGCGAAGAAGAGTGAGAGAAAGAAAAATGCGTTGATGAAGGAATAAGGAGGTGGCAGAGGAAGAGGAAGAGGAGGCATGTTTGGGGGTGATGAAATTAAGGTATGTGATGATGGAATTTAATTTGATCAATTAATTAGGAGATGAATTGAGTTAAATGACATATAATTAACTTTTTTGGTGGCTTTATAAAAATGGTATTGACCATATGGAGGGACATTATAAAGGAGCAGCCTAAGATCAGTTTAATTTTGGTTTTGCAAGCATTTACATAAATAGTATCAGATAATGTTTATTTTATTCAAGGAATGTAGTGTTTTTTTTTATTTTCACATAAGGGATTCGGTGATGGGCAGTTGTCCAATTCTATTTAATGACACCGAGACAAACTGCATTAAGGCGCGAATAGGAGAAAATGAAAAAAATTGGAAGGGTGTTAGAAGCTAGAAAGAAAAGGGGAAAATGCAGACTACAAGCGAGTTTGGATGGACCATTACAAAAATAGCTCCTGCTGTGCTGGAAAACTAATTGACCAATATTAATTAAGGTACAAAATCTCTTCGCCCAATCGAGAAACTTCCAGAGAGGGGTAATTTCTAGACCATTCTCGCTTGGGCGAGAAGCCTCTCGCTTGACCAATATTATTCAAGTTATCATTGGTTGCTTAAACAGTTATGTGGTGGTTTGATTCGATATTTAAAATGGCGTGAAATAATTTCACAGATTTGGGGATTTTGCTCCCAATGAGCTTAATTCTCAAATCTAAGAATTAGGACGTTACATTTTGGTATCAGATCCTGGTTCAATCCAATTGGACTGTGGCTTAGTGTTCCTGAAGCTTGTTATTAATCTTTTATGCATTATTATGTGAATTGAGAGACTGATCACCTCAATGTTTGCTTAATGATGTGTAGAGGATATGGCAGGCGACAGGAGAGGTCATCCGAGGACCAATCCCTCATCTTCTTCTTCTCGGGATCCATCCCCTGATCCTGTGGTTGCAGCCCTGCAGATGCTCACTCAAATGATGGGAGAGCAAGTGGCGTCCAACCGGGCGCAAGTGGAAGCCAACCGCTAGCAGGCCGAGGCGGCTCGGGAGCAGGCTGCTGCTAACGCGGTTGTCTTGCAAGAACTAATCCAAAGACCACCGGGAACACCTACTCCTGTCGTGGTGGACTCGTTTGTCCAAGGGTTAGCGGAGTTCCGGAAACGTACCCCTCCTCAGTTCAACGGGGTGTATGATCCAGACATGGTAGCGAATTGGCTTTGCAATCTCAACAAAATCTTCGAGGTAATGAAGTGCACTGATGAGTCCAAGGTAGGGTTCGCAGTTTACATGCTTCGAGGGGAGGCTGAGAATTGGTGGAAGACGGCCAGTGTGCGGGCTGCCGTTGCTGATACCCGATCACTTGGGAAGTATTTTCAGGCCCTGTTTCTAGAGAAGTACTTTCCTGCGACAGTACGACGATAGAAGGAAGCTGAATTCCTTCAACTCAAGCAAGGGAGTATGACTGTAAGCCAGTATGTGGCAAAATTTGAGGAGCTGTCCAAGTACTCCAAGTATATGCAGATAGTCCCAGATGAGGAGTGGAGGTGTACCCAGTTTGA
The DNA here is from genome assembly GCA_026901365.1 of Sesbania bispinosa. Classification (NCBI taxonomy): domain Eukaryota; kingdom Viridiplantae; phylum Streptophyta; class Magnoliopsida; order Fabales; family Fabaceae; genus Sesbania; species Sesbania bispinosa. The sequence goes on along the minus strand of QLOH01000746.1, from coordinate 343,897 downwards.
GGGAGGCCCGAGGCCCAAGCTGCAGGATCGGGTTGGGACACTTGAGATCAGGGATTTCCCCACCCTGGTCAGCAAGTGTTACATCACCGAGAAGAACCAAAAGAATGCTGCACCGCCCCTACAGTCTGACAACAAGGGGAAGAGGAAGCTAGAGGATCCCAGCCAGGGCAAGGGCTCAAGGCCCAAGTGGCAAGGCAACACTGCTTTGGTCACTCGGCCTGCTCAACGCCAAGGGGTACCCAAGTGCCCCAAGTGCGGTAAGGATCATTTTGGGGAGTGTTTGCTTGGACAGAGGGTCTACTACCTTTGCAATGAGCCTGGCCACATGAGGAATGAATGCCCGAAGAGGAAGGACCTTCCTAAACCCCAAGCCACTGGGAGAGTCTTCACCCTCAGTGGTGAAGTGGCAGCTTCTGCGGATAATCTGATGTGAGGTATGTGCACCTTAGGAGATAAGACCTTAATTGTATTATATGATTCGGGGGCAACCCATTCTTTTATTTCTTATGATTTTGTGAAGCGGTTAGATTTGCATGTTGTTCCTTTACCTTACAGCCTAAATGTTATAACCCCTCCAAGGAGGCAATACCCACTTCCCTTGTGTGTTCCAAATGCCCCATTGTTATCCAAGGGAGGGCCTTCGAGGTTGATTTGATTTGTTTGCCATTAAGGGGTATAGATATCATCTTTGGCATGAACTGGTTGTCTCAGAACCAGGTCATACTTGATTACTTCAATAAGGAAGTTGTCTTTTCCTGGCTCTCCCTCCTCTTCCGGGGGAGAAGCCACTTATACTCTTGTCCAGTACCACCCAAGTGTCCAAATGCCTTAGTGACGGGAGTAGTTGTTTTATTCTGTTACTTTCCTAAACTCTAGAGTCTAGTATTGACTTGAGCAGTATAGCCACGGTTAGGGAGTTTCAGGATGTATTCCCTAGTGAAGTGACTACCTTACCTCTGGACCGAGAGATAGAGTTTACCATTGACTTGGTATCGGGCATAGGGCCCATTTCCAAGGCACCCTATAAGATGTCCCCACTAAAGCTTAGTGAGCTTAATACTCAATTAGAAGACCTTATAGCTAAGAGGTTCATTAGGCCTAGTGTGTCACCCTAGGGAGCACCGGTGCTCTTGGTGAAGAGAAGAAGAATGAGAGTAAGAGATTGTGTGTAGACTATAGGTAGTTAAATAAGGTTACCATTAAGAATAAGTATCCTTTACCCAAGATAGATGACCTCTTAGATCAGCTTAGAGGGGCTTCAGTCTTCTCAAAGATAGATTTGAGGTCGGGTTATCACCAGATCAATATTAGGGGTGAGGATATACCTAAGACTGCCTTCAGAACTAGATATGGGCACTATGAGTATTTGGTGATGCCTTTTGGCCTAACGAATGCTCCTGCCGTATTCATGGATTACATGAATCAGATTTTCTGGCCCAACCTTGATTAGTTTGTCGTTGTGTTCATCGATGACATCTTGATCTACTCCCGGAGTTTAGAGGAGCATGAGCAGCACCTTAGGGTTGTCCTGGGTGTTTTAAGAGAGAAGAAGTTATTTGCCAACCCGGAGAAGTGCGAGTTTTGGATGGACAAGGTCCATTTCTTAGGACAGGTAACTTCTAGAGAGGGTGTGTCAGTTGAGCCTAGCAAGGTAGAAGCTATCCTTGAATGGGAAAAGCCTAAAACCATCACGGAAATTAGAAGTTTCTTGGGATTGGCCGGCTACTACAGGAGATTTATTAAGGGATTCTCCCAGCTAGCCTTGCCCCTCACTAGGTTGACTCGTAAGGTCCAGACCTTTGTGTGGGACGAGAAGTGTGAGCGGAGCTTCTTGGAGCTCAAGGAGAGGTTGACCACCGCCCCGGTACTGGTGTTGCCGGATTTGTCCAAGACCTTCGAGGTCTATAGTGATGCCTCTGGGAAGGGGCTAGGTTGTGTGTTGATGAAAGAAAAGAGAGTGGTGGCCTATGCCTCTAGGCAGTTGAGGCCCCACGAGGAGAACTACCCTACCCATGATTTAGAACTAGCGGTCGTGGTATTTTCCCTCAAGATCTAGAGGCAATACCTTTATGGAGTGAGTTTTGAGGTCTTTAATGATCATAAGAGTTTGAAATACCTCTATGATCAGAAAGAACTCAACATGAGGCAGAGGAGGTGGATGGAGTTTCTTAAGGATTATGATTTTGAGCTGAGATACCACCCAAGCAAGGCCAATGTAGTGGCTGACGCCCTCAATAGGAAATCCCTACATGTGTCATCTATGATGGTGCATGAGATGGGGTTACTGGAGGACTTTAGAAATCTGAGCCTTAATGTTGAGATTAAAGAGGGTAGTCTGAAGCTCCACAGATTAGAAGTTACCTGTGAGCTCAGGGCTCTGATTAAGGAGGCCCCGGGTTCGGACCCCGACCTCCAAGGTAGGAAAGGGCAACTAGGATTTTCTGAGTCGGAGGATGGGATGATTCTTTTCCAAGGGAGAGTCTGTGTCCCTAAGGGGGTAGTCTCAGGCAGCAGATTCTAGAAGAGGCCCACAGGGTCAAGTTCTCAATACATCCTGGCACTACCAAGATGTATTAGGACTTGAGGAGGATGTTTTGGTGGATGGCATGAAGAGGGAGATAACAGATTTGTTTCTAGGTGCTTAGTGTGCCAATAAGTTAAGATAGAACAACAGAAACCGTCAGGAACCCTTATGCCTTTAGAGATCCCTGAGTGGAAATGGGAGATATAGCTATTGACTTTGTAGGGTTACCTCGAGTCCAAGCAGGGTTTGATGCCATCTGGGTCATTGTGGACCGGCTGACGAAGTTGGCCCATTTCCTACCAATTAGGAGTACCTATTCCCTGAGTAAGTTAGCAGACCTGTAGGTCGAAGGAGGGTGTTAAGCTCCATGGCAGTCCCGCTAGACATCATATCAGATAAGAACATACATAGATATCACCTCTAGGTTTGGTAGGGGCGCGTCCATTAGGCCTCGGGACTAAGCCTCCGGTGTTAAAGTAACGCGTTACCACCCTCAGACTGACGGAACAGTCTGAGAGGACCATCAAGTTGGAATTTTGGCAAGCGGTAACCAATATCGCAACAGTAATAATAGTTAGTTTAAGAGTAGGGGTGTCGTACCCACGAGGGACGTGTCAACTTAAATTAAATTCTCAGGACTCAAACTTAGTGACTAAGAGAGATTGTGAATGGTTGGATAATGTTTGTGAAAATTATATGTAAAATAAGAAAATATGAGACAAAGAGAAACAAGGATGAAATTGAGCAAATAAAAGAAACTAGGATTGAACTTCGTCTATCGCACCCGTCTTGTATTTTGGAAATCAATGATATCTAGAAATTTATAATTATAAATATTGAAGCCCAAATAAATTTCATTCACATTGATCCATCAAGTATGAAATTCTTAGAACAATTCCCTAAATACCAATTCCTTGGTGTTTAACAAATTGCCCAGCTTTAAGATCAGTTGTTAACAACTATCAATAAATTGAACCCTATCCCTAGGTATTCAACCTATCGAGTGTTTTACCCAAATCAGATTTAGAAAACTGCTTCCCAACTAATTCAATAAATCAGATCATAACTCCGGTACAAAGATGGAAGCTAAGCATTAAGAATAGGAATAGAAACACCAATATTATAAAAATAGAGATTCCTAAATAACAAAGATCCAAAATACAATTGAGAATTGAATCGACTACGTTCAATCCTAAAAAGAGATTTAGCTACTCATGGTAGCCATTAAAAACCAACTAGAGACTGTCACACTTTTCTCTACCCCTAAAATCCGTCTCAAACTCTGTCTGCCGTCTTCATCCCTAAAAGTCTCTTTAAAAACTGTTCTGACGGGCTTTTTAGACTCTGCTTGTGGTCCATTAAAAGTTAGGTACGTTTCCTGCGCTCTACCTGCGCTCAGCGCAGGAAATAGTAACTAAACATGCATTCCTGCGCTCTGCCTGCGCTCAGCGCAGGAAACAACAACTGCTCCTTTTAAATTGTCATCCTTTGAAGCTTGTTCTACACTGTTCCTGTCCTTGCTCCCTATTCTCTTGATGCTTCACTTGTACCTTAGCTTTTTATCTGTAAAAATCAATAGATTCTTCATCAAAATAACATCAGTTTAGATTTAGTTTTAATAAATACAAGAGCCACAATTAAGCTAAGAAGGGTGAAATTGGGTTATAAATTCAACAATTCATCATCAATAAGTGATGTAATTTACCTGGAAATTTTACGTAATTCTAATACTTATCACCATCCAGACCCTGGAGGACATGCTTTAGAGCAAGTGTGTTAGAGGAGTCAGGTAGTTGGGATAGGTACCTGCCTCTCATAGAGTTGCCTACAACAATAGTTTCCATAGCAGATAGGCATGGCACCCTATGCGGCTCTGTATGGTAGGAAGTGAAATCTCCTTTGTGTTGGTATAAGGTGGGTGAGAGAACCCTGTTAGGTTCGGAGTTGGTGTAGGAAACCACAGATAAGATTAGGGTCATTAGGAAAAGCTTGTAACTGCCCAGAGCCGGCAGAAGAGCTATGCTGACAAAAGAAGAAAGGACTAAAAGTTTGAGGACAGGGGACCATGTATTTTTTAAGTAACTCCTGTCACAAAGTATTGGGCAGGCAATCAAAGCCAGAAAACTCAATCCTAGATTCATAGACCCATTCCAAATCCTGCAGAGGGTTGGTCCTCTGGCTTACAGGATGGCTTTACCACCCCGTTTGTCCCAAGTCCATGATGTGTTTCACGTTTCCCAACTGAGAACAGTATGTCCATGACCCTTCACACATCATTAGCTCCGAATCAGTGCAATTAAGGGAAGATCTCACAATCCCTACTAGACCAGCACGAATATTGATAGAAGTGTCAAAAACCCTAGGAATAAGACAAACCCTTTGGTGAAGGTGTTTTGGGAAGGCCAGACGCCCTGAGGAGGCAACATGGGAGGAGGAGGAAGATCTTCGTTCTCAATTTCCAGATTTATTCAGTTAAGGTAAGGATTCTTGTTCATTCTTTTCTTTCTTAGGCCAATTTTGAGGACAAAATATTTTAAGGGGGCTAGAATTTTAAACATCCTAATAATACAGACTAACTACATATATGAAACAATAGGGTAATGATTTTTAAGAGTAACAATAAGGAAAGAGTAAAGAAAGAATAAGAGAGAAGACTAAGAGTGAAAACCAAGGCTTTGAGTTTTAGCATTCTCGCTCAAGCGAGAAAGGACTCGCTTGAGCGAATTATGCAGCAGAAATGTAAAAATTAGATTCTGCATATCTTGCTTGAGCGAGAACCACGATCGCTCAAGCGAGATACAGGGTTGAGTTTTGGGGGGCTCTCTGGACGTTTTTTGCTTGACTGATAAGGGGCTCGCCCAAGCGAGAAACTTCCAGAGAGAGGGGTAATTTCTGGACCATTCTCGCCCAAGCAAGAAGCCTCTCGCTTGAGCGAGAATGTGAAAAGAAAGTTTTCCCCGACCCTCTCGCTCAAGCGAGAATGTCTCGCTTGAGCGAGAACCCACTTACGGGTTTAAAAGTCTTAATTAGGGCACCACATTTATTACTCTTCTTCTCCTCCCCTTCAATCTTAGAGAGAGACAAAGAGATTCTAGAGAGAAGAGCATCCTTGGAGCTTGGAGCAAGGATTTCAAGGCCTAGAGCTCTCCACTCAACCCTTCCCCAACTTTCTTTCATCTCTTTAAGCTTCCTTAGAGGTGAGTATAACTCACACACTCACTCTTATATGTGTTTGGTTTCTATGAAATGAGCCCTAATCCCTTTCCTTCCCTTTCTTTTGATTTGTATGTTGTTGTTGATTGTGGTTTCCTCTTCTTTTGGTTGCTCTTACTTGTTTGTTGTGGTAGGATATGTTAAGGCATGTAGATTAGGGTTTGGATTCCATTACATTCTATCTATGGCTTAAACTTCAGTTTCAGTTTGATTTATATTCTGTATTCACAGTTGAAGCTCGAAAATGAATTGGCCTACGACGACCAAACCCTAATTAATCAAGTTTGACTTCGGTCCAGAAATAAAACTAAAATGAGTTTGGCTTCGGCCCAGAATAAGAATGTTTGGCTCCGGCCCAGAATATGTATGAAAACTTGAGTTCGGTCTAGAATAAGTGGTGGGATAAGTCCCTAAGGAAGACGTTCCTTGTAGTCTGAGCTTAGGTCTAATCTTAGAATTAGTGAAAAGACCCCGACTGCCGGGTTAAAACAGGTTATGAGTTTATAGAGTTGAGAATGAGATTGTTTGAATTGTTTGATTATATTATATGAACTACTGGATAGCATTTACTTGTCTCCTTACACTGCTGCATGGTTATATTCACTGAGACATCTGTCTCACCCCACGTTCATTGACTACATTTTAGATGTGTAAGTACCTCCACGCACGGGCCCTTGAGCTAGGAGCTGGAGCTGGAGCTAGTTAGTGTTTTGTTGCAAAACTAGTAGTTGGGCAATGTTAGGCCCCTTTTGGTTATATGAATATGTATTGACTTCTATTATTTGAGAGGATATGATTGTACATGTGGTTTTCCTTAGTTCTCTGTTGTCAGGACAATGTATGGGGTATCCTCAGTTTACTATTGTATTTAGAATATTTGTAGTCCACGTGGCAATTATGTACTTAGTTCACTTTCACATATTGTTTCAAGTTATCATTGGTTGCTTATACAATTATATGTTGGTTTGATTTGATATTTAAAATGACGCGAAATAATTTCAGGGATTTGGGGATTTGCTCCCAACGAGCTTAATTCTCAAATCTAAGAATTAGGATGTTACATAATGAAATTTATTTTTCAACCTCAAAACGTAATTAAATTATGAAAATGCTAACGAGTGCCCAGGGCACTCGTTAAGGAACCAAATATAGAAAGTTTTTATTGGAGTGTGTAACTTTAATGTTATAGATATAATCAATGCTGTGATTTTCCAATAAAAACCTTCTATATATGGATCCTTAACAAGTATCCTTAGGGCACTCGTTAGCATGACCCTTAAATAATTGGAAAATTTCCAAAACCTTCCCTTCCTCAACAATGATTTGAGGAAGTAAGATCTAAACTATGGGAGAATCCATCATTGCCAAAGTGGAGTTACTGTGAAAGATCGGTCAAGAGAACGCAACTCAAGCAAGGCATTTTATGTTTTTTAGTTTTGATTATAGTAAAAATATATTTTTTTGTCCCCCTATTATCATCAATCCGCGGATTTTGGTCCCCCTACTTTTTTTTTCGCGATTTTGTCCCCCCTATTATTCCAAATTCGCGATTTTGGTCCTTTTAACACATAGATTTTGAAAATATGGGGACCAAGAGTTTGAACCTAAATTACGAATTTGGAATAATAGGGGACCAAAATCGCGAAAAAAAAGTTGGGGGACCAAAATCGCGGATTGATGATAATAGGAGAACCAAAGTGCAATTTAAGCCTTTAATTTTAATTATAAAAAAAATATTACTCCATTTTCATTTTGTTTCTATTTTTAATATTTGTATAGGAAACAGTGAAATCACTTGTATTGGTTTCTTTGTCTTTATACAAAACTTCTGAACATGAAATAACATGAAAAAAAAAACAAAAATGACATTTTTACAATTAAAACTTAAAAGCAAAAATTAAAATTAAAATATTTCTAAAAGTAAAAGGTCATAAATTTCATAATTTTGTTGTACTTAGGGTCCGTTTGGTTACAATTAGGCAGAATAATTCTAATAGATTTTTAGAATTAATTGTCGAAAAAGAATGATGTACGATTTACAAAGTATGTTAAATAAAAGTGATTTAAAATCAATTCCAGCTGAATTAATATCATTGTTTCTAACTGTTAACCAAACTATAAATTAGCCAGTTCCTTATGTCGTAGGCCAAGCCTCAAGTTAGTTCCTCATTTACCGGTAATTTTATATATCAATATTCAGTAATACAATTTAACTATTCACAAAAATTATAAAATAAATTGTTAATTAGTTTATGAAAGATTTCATCACGCCAAACATAAGCAACCTAAATTAATGAGCCAAATAATAAGTCTAAAGTATAAAAGTTTCTATTGTGTGCTTATTGATCATACTTAAAAATTTGATACTTCTGGTCTGTTTGGTTTAGAGTTGGATAGAATTGATTTTGATAGATTTATATAATCAATGCCAGGAGATGAATGATACACAATTTATAAAGCACATTAGACGAAAGTTATTTAAAATCATATCAATTCCACAAAATTGAGTCTGACCGTTTCTGACTAGGAACCTGACACCGGAATCCCATCCGACCTCAACCAAGAGCCTCAGATGCATTGCAAGGGATTGAAGATCCAATGACCGGGGCCAGATCTGAGACGGTTAAGAGAGCTTTGCAACTCTTGATCACTGAAGTCCAAAGGAAAGTAGACCACCAAGCAGAAGAAGAACCAAAGGAAGTGGTTTAACTTAGCTCGGATTGAAGTACAAGAGTGTTATCCGATCTGACAATCGGTTTATGTCTGTTTATCCGAATCTTAGGAGAGCCTATTTTGGGAAAGTGTATCTAATCAGATCATAACTGATTATTTAGGATAAGATCTGTTAGGAATCAATATCATGATCTCTTAGGATTATATTTACATCTTTTAGGATTATATTTTATCTTATTAGGATTAAATCTTTTAGGATTATATTTTATCTTATCTAGAATTAAATCTATTTAATTTAGGATTGTATCTTTTAGATAGTTTATTTTAGGAAATTCCTTTGCTATATATTAGCATTGAGAATCAGTTTGTAGACAGTTATTTTATCAATAAAATTTGAGTTTTCTCATTGTGAGAGCTTATCCTTTGTTCTTGGATTGAACTACTTGATAACTTAGGTTCTACCAACAGGTCTTGGTTAGGGTCCTAGTTGCTTATATCTTGATAACTTTGGTGCTTCCAGCAGGTCACAGATTGTGTCAAGTTCCTATAGTTTGATAGCTTTGGTGCTTCCAGCATGGTCTTGGATTGTGTCAAGCTCCTTACCGTTATTTACCGTTAATTGATCTTCAAGACGTTCCTATCTTTACGCTTCCGGTTCGTATCATTTGGTACCAAAGCTTCGGCTCTTGAGATCAATTGGTAATATCTATCCTTATCTTTAGTCTTTATCTTATTAAAAAAAATCTGCATTAGTTAAAAAAAAAGGTGCAGACAATAAAAAAGGGAGATCTGTAGTAGTAAAACAAAAGAGAAAGGTGCAGATAGTAAAAAAAAAGTGCAGTATGGTATTAATTTTTCTAAACAACAATTCCAGTTCTGTTGTCCACAATATTTATTCCAAGCAGGAGATTTCATCCGAGGGGTGACGAATCCATCTGAATTAAGAGTTGTAACCGGCTACACATTTTGATTACTTTTTGGGCTAGTGTTTTGTCACTAAAAGTTGTCAAGTTATCATCAACACCTTCTCTATTACTTGTTAGTAGAATCTATCCCAAAGTTCCTTATTTCAAGAGATTGTAAGGATAAGTTGAGTGGAAAAAGGCAAGAGTGGTGAGTACAATATAGTGAGAAAAAAGGCAAAATTAGAGTGATTACACGAGAGAATCAAAATTTTTGAGTGAAAACACGTAAGGGAGTATTGTGAGGATTCTTATTTTTATCACTAACATCATTTGATTTACAGCCAAAATTCTTTTAATCATGAGTACTATGAACCAACGTGAGGAGGATGTGGAGAAATAGACCTCAAATCGTTCCTCAAGACACTACAAAGTGAATTTTTGAGAATGAGTGCAAGAATGAATGAGATGGAAGATCAGTTTCCAAGGAGAAGGAGTAGAATGTCTCCTAACCGCACTGAAGAAGAGGAAGATGAAGAAGAGGACAAGGGAAGTAGTTCTAGAAGAGAAAGCAACAGGGATAATCATCTTGGAAACATAAAGATGAGCATTCCTTCTTTCCAAGGGAAGAATGATCCTGAGTATATTTGGAGTGGGAAAGAAAGGTGGAGCATGTTTTGATTGCCATAATTATTCTGGGGAGAAAAGGTGAAATTAGCTGTGGTAAAATTCACTGATTATGCAAGTATATGGTGGGATCAATATGTGTTGAGCAGGCGAAGGTGTGGAGAAAACCGATTCAATCTTGGGAGGAGATGAAGGCCGTGATGAGAAGGAGATTTGCACCAAGTCATTACCACAAAGACTTTGAACAGAAAATTGCAGGACCTATGTCAAGGTTCTATGAGTGTAGATGATTACTACAAGGAGATGGAAATAGCCATGATGAGAGCCAATGTGCATGAAGACCGAGAAGAAGCAACAATGTCTAGATTCATTGGAGGTTAAAGAAAGAAATTTCAAATGTAGTGGAACTCCATCATTATGTGGAGATGGAGGATTTATTACACAAAGCAATCCAAGTAGAGAGACAACTCAAATCCAGAGTTGTAAGATTTCCAGGAACTCCTAGTACCTCTTGGAAATCCTGGGCTGCCAACAAACCGACAACTCGGCCAAAAGAAGAGGCAAAGATGGGACAACCGACCTCAGCCAGTAAAGGTAAGTTTGAATTCAATTCATCTTTTAAAGCACGTGAAATTAAATGTTTCAGCTGTCAAGGTCTTGGACATATTGCTTCTAATTATCCGAACAAGAGGGTCATACGCATGCATGACAATGGTGAAGTGGAAAGTGCAAGTGAAGAAGAAGATGATGAAATGCCCGAGCTGGAGGATTGTAATGATGAGGAATACACCGAGCCAGGCCACGGTAATGCATTAGTCACCAGGAGGGTGTTGAATGCACAACCAAAGATGGGGGGAGTTGAGGAGCAACGTGAGCACATATTCCATACAAGGTGCCACTTAAGTGACAGTGGCTAAATAATTGTGGGGACATAAGGGTAACAAAACAAGTTTTGCTTTCATTTTCCATTGGAAAATATGAAGAAAAAGTCTTGTGTGATGTTGCACCTATGCATGCTGGACACAATTCTACTTGGTCGACCATGGCAATTTGATAGGCGAGTAACTCATGATGGGTATCACAACAGGTATAGTTTTAAATTAAATAATAAAACCTTTGTGCTATCCTCTCTTCAACCTTCTGAAACATATGCAGATCAAATAAGAATTGCTAGGGAGAGCAAGGAGTTGGAAGAACAATTTTTGTTCAAGAAAAGAAAGAAAAGAGAAGTGGGTATGGGTTCGAATCCGACTTCAAGATTGGATGTCTGTTCGACGTTACAACTGAGCCAGGGCAGAAGCAAGGTGAACGCTTTTGCAAGAAAAAGGGAAGTTGAAAGTGTATTGTTAGATAAAGGGCAATTATTGATTCTTGCTTTTAAAGACATATACTTCTCTAATGATTCTAACAATTCTTTACCTTCTGAAATTTAAAATTTGTTGGAGTTTGGAGAAGTATTTCCGGATGAGCTACCTCAAGGATTACCACCTTCAAGAGGTATAGAACACCAGATTGACTTTGTACCCGGTTATGCCCTACCAAATCGGTTAGCATACAGAACCAACCCGGATGAGACCAAGGAGATCCAAAAAACAAGTCAGTGAGCTAATGGAAAAAGGGTATGTAAGGGAGAGCCTTAGTCCATGTGCTGTATCGGTAGTATTGGTACCAAAGAAAGATGGTTCTTAGCGTATGTGCAGTGATTGCCGAGCCATTAACAAGATTACGGTAAAGTATCGTTATCCAATTCCTAGGTTGGACGACATGCTTGATGAGTTACATGGGGCATGTTTGTTCTCTAAAATTGATTTGAAAAGTGGTTACCATCAAATTCGAATGAAAGAGGGTGATGAGTGGAAAACTGCTTTTAAACCAAAGTTTGGTTTGTATGAGTGGTTAGTGATGCCCTTCGGCTTAACTAATGCACCTAGTACTTTTATGAGGTTAATGAACCATGTATTACGCTTTTTCATAGAAAAGTTTGTGGTAGTTTACTTTGATGACATTTTGGTTTACAGCAAATCTTATAATGCACATGTTGAACACTTACATGCTGTTTTTAAGGTATTAAAGGAAAATAAAATATATTCTAATTTAAAGAAATGTACCTTTTGCCTTGATTCTGTTGTATTCTTAGGTTTTGTGATAAGTTAAAAGGGGGTAAGTGTAGATGAGGAAAAGGTTAAGGCTATTAGAGAGTGGCCGACCCCAAAGAGTGCTAGTGAAGTGAGAAGTTTTCATGGGCTAGCAAGTTTCTATAGGCGGTTTGTGAAAGACTTTAGCCCTATTGTTGGGCCTTTAAATGAACTTGTTAAGAAAAATATTGTGTTTAAATGGTCAGATGCACACGAAAAAGCTTTTAACACTTTAAAAAGAAAAATTGACAAATGCACCCTTACTTGTTTTACCTAATTTTGATAAAGCTTTTGAGATTGAATGTGATGCTTCTGGTGTTGGTATAGGGGCTGTTTAATGCAGGAATTCCAACCGATTGCATACTTTAATGAAAAGCTTAATGGGGCAGCATTGAATTATCCAACCTATGACAAGGAATTGTATGCCTTGGTAAGGGCATTACAAACTTGGCAACATTATTTGTGGCCAAGAGAGTTTGTTATACATTCTGACCATCAAAGTCTAAAGTTTTTAAAATCTCAAGGGAAGCTTCAGAATAGACATGCAAAGTGGTTGGAATTTATTGAGATGTTTCCATATGTAATAAGGTATAAAAATGGTAAGGACAATATAGTTGCTGATGCTTTGTTAAGGAGGTATGTTTTACTTACTTCTTTACAAGCAAAATTGTTAGGTTTTGAACAAATTAAAGGTCTATATGAAAGTGATCTTGATTTTAAACAAATTTGGGATTCTTGTTCTAACCGATCTTGTGAGAAATTTATATGTATGAAGGATTTTGTTCAAGAGGAACCAACTGTGTGTACCAGTCAGTTCTTTAAGAGAATTGTTGATTAAGTAGATCCATGGAGGCGGTTTGATGGGACACTTTGGAGTGCAGAAGACACTGGACATCCTGGCCGAGCACTTTTTTCTGGCCGAGCATGAAGAAAGACGTCCGAGCTGAGTGTGAAAGGTGCATAATATGTAAGCAAGCTAAGTCAAAATTAAATCCACATGGGTTTTATACACCTTTGATTGTTCCTGAGCAGCCTTGGACAGATATTTCCATGGACTTTGTGATCGGTTTGCCAAAAACTCAAAGTGGTAAGGATAGTATTTTTGTTGTTGTTGATCGGTTTAGTAAAATGGCACACTTTATTGCGTGTTCAAAGACAAATGATGCAACACAAATTGCTGACCTATTCTTTAAAGAAGTTGTCCGATTGCATGGTTTACCAAGGACAATTGTGAGTGATAGGGACGTTAAATTTCTAAGTCATTTTTGGAGGACTTTATGGAATAAATTGGGAACAAAGCTTCTATTTTCTACTGTTGCACATCCTCAAACGGATGGAAAAACTGAAGCAGTAAATAAAACGCTTTCAACCTTATTACGTTCTATCATTGGCAAGAATCTAAAGCAATGGGAAAAATGTTTGCCACATGTTGACGCATTACTCAATCAAATAATATGAATTAAAACGTAGTGAGGGTTAGATAACCCAAAGTCGTCTCTCAAGGAATTCAATTGCAATTCAGAATGTCAAATTTCAGACCAAAAATTCAGAACCAGAACATCAGATTGAACTTAAGACAGAACTTCAAATGGTCTTAAGACTTCAGACTGTCTTGAGACAAAACTTCAGAAGATCTTAAGACTTCAGACTGTCTTAAGACAGGGACTGTCTTAACAGTGCAGAAACTTCAGAACGTAATAGAAACATGGGGGTTTTGGTTGTTTGTTCAGAAACAGAGTTTTGTAAACAAGGAAGTAAGATGTAAAACGATATAAGGAAATAGATTGATTCTCTTGTTCATTTACAATTGGATTCTTCATCATTTAATATACATCGATCTCAAATTCCTTAACAGATCTGAATTAACCAAACAAGCGTCAATTAATTCATCAATTATCTCATTCAAGAACTAAGCGACCTTGCGAAACCAGAACTAAACGAATTGGAGTGAGATTTCTAATCCTTTATCTCCTGAATTAAGCAATAGTAGGTTGTCTAGAATTAAGCAAACTAAACCAGAATTCCAAATGAAGAACAAAACTGAATTATCAACAAGCGTTCAAATCCAATTCAAGAAACTAAACCAGATTTCTAAAGGAGAAGATGAAATTGAATATATCGCAGAAACTGAAATACAAATTTGAATTGAAATAAACCTCAGAATCCAATGTAAAATCACTCAAGAATCAATCCTCAGTAGTTTAGCCTTCCATGAGAGGAAGAACAGAAAACAAAATTGCAAGAAGGAGAAGAAAGGAAACCAGAAAATCAAAGAATCAGGGAGACTAAGCGTACTCTCCAAAACTCCAATCTGTAAAAGTGAGAAAAATGTGACTAGAATTTCTAATAATTTAGCAAACAAGAGGATAGATCAAATCAAAGGGTTGAATCAAGAGTGATAGAATCCTCACAAGACAAACTCTCCAACTCTCAAGTGTTTAGGCTTGTGTATATATACACTCAAAGCACTCATGTAAGCAAACACTACCATAGGCTTGGCAAGACTCTAATATCCACAGCAATTGAAACACATGCAAACAAAGATCAAGAGGACTTCAAATAGGATGTAAAGGGGCCAAGGTAAAGGTAGGTAAAATGAAGGATAAGAAGTTATAAACCAAAGAGAATAGAGAAGCAATAGGGAATAAATCCAAGAATAAATGCAATTAGCATACATCTCAAGATTACAATTCAACAATATGATATCCACATGAGGAGATAAGATAAGAAAATGAAGTACACCCCCACACTTATTCAAGAACCTATTCCCAAAACAATTCCAAAGGTCCTTTATCCTCTAAGGCAAGGACAATCATGGTTTTTCACTTTTAAGGCTTGTAATGAGCTTTTAATAACAAGAAATGGGATCAATAGGCTCAAAGGGGCTAACAAGTGGAAAATCATCAAGGTAGGCTAATATGGCGTGTATCTCAATTATCAACAAAAATGCCTCAATCATCTCAACTCATGCATGTGAACAAAGTTGCAAATTAAAGAGTCAAGCCAAGTTCTAGAGCACAAGCAAACATGAGTGAAATCACACAAGAAAATGAGAGAATGGCATAGAATGGTCCATCCAACAATAAGGCTCAAAATCCACCAAGGACAACTTTATCACAAATGATTCAACCCAATAATTATCAAAACCCAATTATTCACCAAATTACAAGGAATCCAATCAAAATAAGTCATGAAACCAATTATCCAAGAATGATAAAAATGCAAACTACTAACACAAATCCTAAAAATCTAATGAAAAACAAGTCAAATGTATTTTTCTACTGTCAAAAATCTGTTTTTGTTGTCATAAAATGTATTATCTGAAATTCTGCTATAAACAACAACAGAAAAACGCACCAGCAACATACAGTAACAGTAAACAACACTTTTAGACAGTAAACAATAAATTTCGGACAGCAGACAATAATTTTAGACAATCAGTTTACAGTAATTTTTTTTCTACAATAAAAATAGCAAACAGTATTTATATTTTTTTAATTTTTTTACAAACCTAAAAATTACTAAAAATCCTAAACAACATAATCCTAAAAACATACTAATTCCAAAAACAAATCCTAAAGTCTTAAAACTACAAATCTCCTCCCCCATACTTAAATCACACATTGTCCTCAATGTAAAAGTAATCAAATGAGAGAACAAAAGATATAGTGCAATGAAAAAGTGGGGAAAAAGACTCCCTCATCAAGGAAATATTTGCACATAAGGGAATGTGGGAAGCTCCAAGTCAATCCCCTCAACCGTCTCCTCTACTAAAGCGAGACTCTCATGAAATAACTTAAGACGGTGGCCATTGACCTTGAAAGTTTTGTTGGTGGACTCACTTTTCAACTCTACAACACTATAAGGATAAACATGAGTAATAAGAAAAGGTCCAACCCAATGAGAACGAAGCTTACGGGCATGAGCTTAAGTCTAGAATTGAACAACAAAACCTTTTGGCCTACAACAAACTCTTTTCTAGAAATACACTGATCATGAAATTTCTTAGTCTTCTCCTTGTAGAACTTAGAGTTGTCATAGGCCTCCAAGCGGATCTCATCAAGCTCCTGTAGCTGAAGCTTCCTCTGCTCTCCTACATGGTCACAATCTATGTTGCAAGCTCTAACTTCCCAATATGCCCGATTCTCAATCTCCACAGGTAAGTGGCACACCATACCAAAAACAACTCTAAAGGGAGACATCCCAAGAGGTGCTTTGTAAGCGCTCCTATGAGCCCAGAGAGCATCATCAAGGCGGTAGCTCCAATCTTTCCTATTAGGCTAAACCATCTTCTCAAGAATCCTCTTGATCTCTCTGTTGGAAATCTCAGCCTGTCAATTAGTCTGGGGGTGGTATGGTGTAGAAGCTCTATGAACCACCCCCATACTTGTTCAACAAAGCCTCCATGGACCAGTTATAAAAATGGGTCCCCTGATCACTAACAATGGCTCAAGGCACTCCAAACCTACAAAAGATATTAGACTTAACAAAATCCACAACAACTCGAGCATCATTAGTCCTTGTGGCTATAGCCTCCACCCACTTGGAGACATAGTCCACAGCAAGCAAGATATATATAAAACCAAATGAAACAGGAAACGGGCCGATAAAATCAATACCCCAAACATAAAAAATCTCACAAAATAACATAGGCTGCTGGGGCATCTACTGCCAGCTAGAAATGGCCGCTCCTGCTCTCTGACACTGCTCACAGGTAGAAGAGACTCTCCAGGCATCTCTGAAAAACGTAGGCCAATAAAATCTACAGTCCAGCACCTATCGTCATGTCCTCTAAGGTCCAAGATGTCCTCCAACAGGTGAGGCATTACAGAACTGGAGTACAGACTGGATCTCATGATCTGGAATACACTTACGGATTAACTGGTCACTGCAAAAATTCCATAAATAAGGGTCATCCCATACATAATACTTGGCATTATTCTTAAGTCTATCTCTTTGAGCCTTAGATGCTAAGGGTGGAAAAACAGATCCAACAAGATAATTTACAATATCAGCAAACCAAGGTGTAAGGGGAGAGGGATGGGAATCATGCAAAACCAATAGCTGCTCATCCGGGAAGCCATCCCGAATAGGAAATGCATCCTTCGCTCTCTTAATGTGGCTCAAATGGTCTGCTACAAGACTATGCGCACCACTCCTATCTTGTATGTCCAAATTAAACTCCTGGAGAAATAGCATCCACCTGATCAACCTGGGTTTGGAATTTGTCTTTTCAAAAGAAACTTCAGAGCAACATGATCAGTAAAAACAACTACCCTAGAGCCAAGCAAATAAGATCTAAACTTACCCAATGCAAAAAAAATTGCTAACAGCTCTTTCTCAGTGGTAGTGTAATTTACCTGTGCTGCATCCAAAGTCCTAGATGCATAATATATCACATGAGACAGCTTGCCAACCCTCTGTGCCAAAACAAATCCCAAAGCATAGTTTGATGCATCACACATCAACTCGAATGGAAGAGTCCAATCTGGTGGCTGAATAATGGGAGTGGTGGTGAGAACTCTCTTGAGGCGATCAAATGCCTCTTTGCACTGCTCTCCAAACTTAAATGTGACATACTTCTGCAGCAAGTTTGACAGGGGAAGGGCTATCCTGCCGAAGTCCTGAATAAACCTGGGATAGAAACTTGTATGTCCAAGAAAAGATCGTACCTCTCGCCCGCAAGAGGAGTAAGGTAAGTGTGAAATAACATCTAATTTCGCAGGATCTACCTCAATGCCCTTCCTAGAGATAATATGGCCTAAGACTATACCATGCTCTACCATAAAATGACACTTTTCATAATTCAGAACAAGGTTAGTCTCTATGCACCTATCAACCACTCTAGTCAAGCTATCCAAACATGCATCAAAGGAGGAGTCATACACACTAAAATCATCAATAAAAACCTCTATGCAATGCTCAAGTAAATCAGCAAATATACTCATCATGCATCTCTGGAAAGTACCAAGAGCATTGCACAGACCAAAAGGCGTCCTCCTATAAGCAATGGTACCAAAAGGACTGGTAAATGTAGTCTTATGTTGGTCCTCTGGTGCAATACAAATATGAAAATAACCAGAGAAACCATGTAAGAAACAATAGTGTGATTTACCTGCCAGGCGCTCCAGCATCTGATCAATAAAAGAAGTGGGAAGTGATCCTTCCTGGTCGCCTGGTTGAGCCTCCTGTAGTCAATGCAGACCCTTCAGCTGTTCTGCACTCTAGTAGGAATCAACTCATCCTTCTCATTCTTCATAACTGTAATCCCAGATTTCTTTGGTACCACCTGTGCTGGGCACACCTAAGTGCTATCTGATATGGGATTTATGATACCAGCCTGTAGCATCTTGGTGACTTCCTTCTTGACCACATCAAGAATATGGGGATTTAGTCTTCTCTGAGGCTGCCTCACAGGTTTAACCCTATCCTCCAATAAAATACGGTGCATACACAAGGAAGGGCTGATACCCAGAATATCTGCCAAAGTCCAGCCAAGTACCTGATAAGTGTTAAATTAATATAAAAATCATATTTAATATTAATACTTATTAAGGGAAAAATAGTAAATTTACACCCCAATTTATCCCTTTTTGGCTAGAAGTGCGATTCTTATAATTATTTAAATCAAATTTGAATTTGATGCTATTTTGATAAAGATTCTGTTGATTTTTGCAGATAAAAAGATTAAATTCATATCCAGCATCAAGATAGCAGCAAATAAGGATAGGATCAACACAAGATAAGCTTAAAAAGGAGGAAAATCAGGAAAGCAAATACGAAGGTCTGCGCTCCACCTGCGCTGAGCGCAAGTGGAGGCCAGAATTAGAAATTCACCACTGTTTCCTGGGTTTTGAGGAAGGTGAGCTTGAATCTGTTTACTTACATTTATTCCCTTTCTCTTTGATAGGTAAAGCTAAAGAATGGTTGAACTCACATCCCAACCAAAGTCGGACTAGTTGGAGCGTTGTGGAAGATAAATTCTTGAAAAGATTCTTTCCACCATTTCGCTATATTCAATCCAAGTCAGATATCTCCATATTCAGGCAAGGAGCAGATGAACCATTATGTGAAGCCCAGGAGAGATTCAAATCCTTGCTGAGAAAGTGTCCCAACCATGGTCTGGAGGATATTGTCCAACTGAACATCTTTTGCAATAGACTCAGACCTGACACTAAGATGTTCATAGATGCTGCAGCAGGAGGCACAATTATGACAATGGATGAAGAGTGTGCCATTAAAATAATTGATAATTTTGCACTGAATGATCAGCAAGCTCAATATGGGAGACAACCAGTTCAGAAGAAGGGGATACTAGTGATCAACAACACTAATGCACTTTTAGCTCAGAATAAGCTCATGACTCAACAGTTAGAGGCACTCACCAAGAGAATGGATGCACTTCCTCAGTAGTTTCATGTAGTACAGTCTAATCCAAACCCATGCCCACAATTGACTTGTGATTTTTGTGGAGGAGACCATCCTAATGGTCATTGTTCTTATCAAGATATCCAGGAAGAGCAAGTCAATTATATGGGCAATCAAGGAAGGTCAAGCAATTTCTCCAACAACAACCAATTTTCAAATAATTACTCACAAGGTTGGAGAAATAATCAGAACAACAACTCTGGATGAAGACAAGATGTTGGAAATTCCAATAGACAAATTCCTTATCAGCAGCAACAACAACAAAGCTACAATCCAATAAATGACAGGTTGTCAAAATTGGATGAGAAAATTGATGCCCTTAAACAGTATTTAATGCTTACAAGAAGAATACATATGCAACTCTTAGGCTTGTAGAGACACAAGTTGGCCAATTGGCAAAGGACATAGCAGAGCACAACAGAAATCAATTCACTGCCAATACTCAGACTAATCCCAAGGAACAATGCAATGAAGTTACTACTGAAGGTAACACATCAGAGGGGAGTGATTTGGAGAACAACATATCATGTGAAGAGTTGCCTACAGAAGAGATTGTGCAGGAAGATCTCCAATCAAAACAATTCTAGAGGAAGTTAAAGATGAAGCAGAAAAGTCAGAAAGGGTCTACAGCTCAGAAAAATCATTAGACCCAGGCAGATTCACAGTACAGTTACTGTTGGTACGCAACCAGACACAAAAGCCTTGCTAGATCTTGGAGCAAGCATCAAATTGATGCCGTTGTCATTTTTCAAAAGACTGGGAATTTTAAAGGTCAAACCTGCAAATGTTTCTCTACAGCTTGCAAATAAGTCCACACAATACCCATATGGGATAGTTGAAGATTTGCCTCTAAGAGTGGACAAGTTTGTATATTTTGCAGACTTCTTTATTTCTGATATGGAGGAGGATACTGATGTCCCCTTAATCTTAGGAAGACCTTTCATGAAATCTGCCAAAATGATAATCGATGTTGATCGGGGAAAATTCAAATTCAGTTCTCAAGATGAGAATATAATCTTCCATCTAGACAGAGGAATACCCCACCAAGCTGAACCACCAGACCAATTGGAGCTAGATCCTACTGATGAGATCTATATAACTCATTTAGAACCACAGTTGCAGAGAATGAGAAGAAAAGAAACCATTTGTCAAGGTGCTCCTGAACACAGGAAGAAAAAGGTTCCCAATATTTTGAGGAAACCAACAAGAAGAAAGAAGCAGCTGCAGGAATCCATGGTGGAATTCCGCTTCAAGAAGAGAAAAAGATCAACATCAGATGAAGAAGAAGACAGTGAAGAAACTGATGATAAGAAAAAAAAGTTGGTGTGAAGGATGGATCAAGACAACAGGAGTTGGATCAGCTGAATCTACCATTATCCTCCAGTTGAAACCACCATGAGTAAACCAAGCGTCAAGCTATATGACGTTAAACGAGCGCTTCCTGGGAGGCAACCTAGTGTTTTTTTTAATTATTTTTGCAGTTTTTGTTTTTTCGTTCTAGTGTTTTAGTTAGTTTATTTTATTTTCTTTTTATATATACCTGTTTAGTTTAGGAATTGTTAGGAAGAGGATAAATAAAAATGGGGAAAAGAAATATAAGCACTTTGAATTGGGGAATAGTAGAAAATAGAAATTGCATTCTGTTTTCTGCGTTTTACCTGCTCTAAGCGCAGGTGAAGCACATACATGCATGTAGCATTATCTTTTCTGCGCTTCACTTGCGCTGAGCGCAAGTGAAGCGTAGACATACAAATTCAATTTTGTTTTCTACGCTTCACCTGCGATGAGCGTAGGTGAAGCGCTGCATCTCGCTCCAGGAAAATTTTAACACGCGTTGCACCTGCGCTGAGCGCAAGTGGAGTGCAGATGCCCGCTTCAGCATAAATTCAAAATCTGGAGCGGGGACAGGTCACTTTCCACCTTCTCCCCGTTTTCTAAAGAGATTTTCTCTGTTTCTTTTACCTTGCTTTCACCCTTTTCACTCAAAAGCCTCCTCCTTTCATCTTTCTATTACTATTCCAGGTATGTTTTAAGGTTTTGAAAAGATTTTACCGATTAAAACCCTTAGTTCTATGTTTAGTTAAGCAAACCTTAGGGTAGAAAACTTAGGATTTTAGAATCACGTGTTTTTAGGATTAATAGTCAATAAAGCCTTTGTATACAATGTTGGTTGTGGTTATGTGATTGGTGAATACTTTTTGATTGCTCAGTGAATTTGACAAATTATTCTGGTTAGTAACATTGATGCTCTGAATTTGTTTGTGCTGATTATTGCATTCATAATGTTGCCTTGATACTTGTAAATATATTTGTCATATGAGCCTAATATTATTTACCAATTAAATACACTGTTTTGAGTTGATTGGTTCCTTATGGGAAATGCTTTAACTGCTCACTTAGTTAGAGCATGCTCTTAGGATTTTTATTGGCAGTTGGTAATATGGTGGTGATGATTGGTTAATCAAATTAGTGATTGTTGGTATACTCCTTAATCCTTGAAATTTTTATATTTGAAAATGTTAGTGCCCTGTTTTGGTAACAGTTGTTTCACTAATTATTTCATGAAATTTGAATTTTGTTTCCTAAGTGAATCACTGCACCACACCATTTGATTGAACAATCCTGGTTAAACCTAACAATGCATGATGAATGACTGCTCTAATTTTGAAATTAAATTGGTTCCCATGCAAGTGAGCATGCATAATTTAATACACTGATCATGAGCTGATAAGTTCTCTTTATATGCATTAGAATAATCCTGGTTCTATTTTATCTTGCAGATGGCTCGCACCAAGGTCACTAGCACTTCTAGTACCTCCAGGAGAGGAAAGGGTGACAAGAGAGCTAGGGATGTACCTTGTTTTGACCCACTAAAGTTCAAGAGCCCAGTTGCTGCCGAGGCCTATGTTGAAATTCTGGCAAGCGTACCAAAACCCCAGCAGTATAATAGTAAGTAAGAGTATCGTATCCACAGGGAACGGTTCAATTTATAAAGATTAGTGGTCACAACTATCAAGTAAAGCGTATAGTTTTTTGTTGAGAATTGTGCAAGTAAAGAAAATTGAACTTAAATGAGAGAGATAGAGACAGTTACTTGGACTAGGATTGAACTTCGTATCATTGCACCCCTTTCATATGTGAACCCCAATAATATTTATGAATATGTAGTTATGATACCTTAACCAAACTATATTATTTTATCCTAGTTCCCTAGCGATAAAATACTCAGAAATAATTCATGCGGGTTCTCCCAGGCGACAAATTACCCCGGCTTTAATGATCTGATTTTCCGTTTGTTAAAACTATCGGTTCGCCCTATAGCTCGATCCCATAGTGACTACTTTGAGTACTTTTACCAATCAGAATTTAAGTTTCCTATCTCTAGGCTCCCCCAAACTCGTTGTTAATTCTATAGAACGACCTCTCGAATGCGCCCTATAAAACTAACCTATAACTCCGGCACTCAGGCGGAAGTTATGCATTAAGCAAAGTATAAAAATATCGATATCATAAAAATAGGGAATCATAAATAATAAAGAGAATTCACATACAATCGGGGATTGAATCAACTACATCCAATCCTATTGGAGAGTTTAGCTACGCATGTTAGCCATTACACACCAACGGAGAAACTGTCACACTTTTCTCCAGCCCTAGCTTCTGCTCCGCCGTCTCTCCAAAAGCTCTTTTGATCTTTGCAAAAGGTTCTATTTATAGAGGTTGGAAAGCTATATGAAATCTGGAAGGAATCTGATTTGAAATCCTTTGAAAAACTGATCTGTATTACTGCGCTTCATCCTGCGCTCAGCGCATTTGAAGCGCAGGATCCAAAGAGCAACTTTTAATGTTGCACTCCACCTACGCTCAGCGCAGGTGGAGCGTGAGTTACATTCCAACTTTCCTTGATTTCCTCTTTTTCAGCTTGATCTCTTCCTGATCTTATCCTTGTTTGATCTGCTTTCCTTATTTCCCTCTTTCTAGCTTGATCTTGTGCTGATTTGATCTTCAATTTGAATTTAGAATTAAATCTGCAGAATCCTTATCCAATTAATTGCTGATCTTATCGTAATCAGCTGCCATTTAAATCCTTATCTTGCAGATTCTCTTTTCAAATAAATGCTATCTTGTTTCTTCATTTAAATCCTTCCATTTTATCTGCAAAATCAACAGATTTTTTTATCAAAATAACATCATATTCAAATTCAAATCAAATATTCACAATTTATGCATTTATTACTAAAAAAAGGTAATTTGGGGCATAAATTTACTATTTTACCCTTGATAAGTGCAGTAATTATACAAGAAATTATCATATATTTTTCACTTATCAGCCTACAGTTCTCTGATGAAATGAAACTTTATCAAGGAAAGACCAATTGCACTCCAGCCTGGCGAGTTTGATGACTTCCTCAATGAGATCATTAGGAGGAATTGGAGGCGTGTAGCTGAGCCTGACCGATACTTTGACCCGGAGCTGGTCAGAGAGTTTTATGCTAATGTTATAGGAGATCATGGCGTTGATGTGCAGCGACGGACATACATGCGAGGCCAATGGGTATCTTATGATCGTGACGCGATCAACACTTTCTTGGGCAGACCTGGGCCAGATGATGAGAGGATGATGGTTTGCCAATATCATGAACTGGTAAATGAAGTCGACGTTAATGGCAATGATGTATTGGATACTAGGACTGCCGAGTATTTGTGCTTGCGAGGACGCACTTTTGAAAGGAATGTTTACATGTAGGCTGCTAGGATCGTCAGGAATGATCTGCGGGACATTTCGAGGATGTGGACAGTAGTGTTGGCTAACATCCAGCCAACCAACCATGTATCAGACATTATCATGAAGACCGCCCATCTTATATACTGTATCCTGACTGCACAGGACATTGACATTGCCAAGGTGATTTCTTATAAGATGCTCATGACAGCATCGACTGTGGGACGCCGGAGTGCACAATCCAATATCAGCGTAGGATTTCATCCCCTTATCACTGCTCTATGCAGGTCTCAGGGAATTGAGGTATTCTCCATTGAGCCTATTAAGACCCCTATGACTAAGGGGTACATTGAGGCTAGCTGCATCCCTGAGGAGGAGGATGTAGAGCCCCAACAGCCACCACCACCAGTGCAGCCACCACAGCAGCAGCAACCACCACCAGCTGAGACACCAATTCCCTTTTGGACAGAGCACTTGTTTCTTCAGAACTCCTCCGTTCACAGAGCATTAGTTCACCTTCAGGATTACTGGTATTAGACTCGACCGGACTGTTACCCAGGCATGCTACCGGACCAATTCAGAGATTATTTATAGTGGCCTGGGGACAGGCTTATTGTTCTGGGAGAGGGATGAGCTGCTGCAGATGGAGCAGATGACATGGAGGACGAGGATTGATTTGGTGTTTTTCTTTTCTTTTTGCTTTTCATTTTTATTTTATTTTCTTCCATTGGATCTGTACTGTATTTGATGCTATTGACTCTCTCCTTTTATGGAGTATAGATTCCATTATGTTTATTGTTGTGTAGGATTTATTTTTGTTAGGAATTTTTTAGGAATAGGGATTTAAGGAAATAAATTTAAAATCTCAAAACTAGGCAGTCTAACTAACTGAACTAGGAAAGAAAAAGGAATTTTGTGATTGAATCCATAATCAGTTAGGATTAGGATATTATGCAGGAAAATATATCAGGGTAGTTAATTAATTTCAATAAGTGACTTTATGAAGGAAAATTAGCCAAAAAGTCGGTGAGTTGTGAGCCTAAACACTTTTGAGAGTTTTCACCGTTGCTTGTCAACTGCTATTGCTTGAGTTTCTGAATTTTATTATGCACATGAAAAACATGGAAGTGATTAAGGCAACTTGTACTCATGAAATAATTGCTCACTGCCAAAAACCCAACCCATATAAAAAGTTTCCAATTTTTTTTGTACCCGATTTGAGCTTAAATATTTCTTCTTATGCACCCCAGCATATTAATGTCTATATCCTGTCCCTTATACACTTGGGATAGAGAGAATAGGTGCAATTTTGATAAAATGGGTGAGTGGTTGGTTATCTGAAAAAGTGCAGAAAGCAGGCACAAGCAAGCAAGGAATTAACTCCCTCAAGTATATAAAAAATGGGTGAATAGTACAAAGTGAATGAAAAAAAGGGAGTGAATCACCAAACAAAAAAAAAAAGGGGCCAACTGAATGATGAAAGTCAAGAATGCAATGGAGAATTGAGAGACAGTTCAAGAAAAAGAAAAATTCAAATAGGCTCTCTATTCCAGTGTTTCTTTGCATATCCAGAAAAACCATGAGTTCTTGATAACCCAGCTTCATTACAATTCAAGAAAGACCTTTTGATCCATGATTTGCCATGTGCATGATTATTAATTTGAGGGAAACACTTACCCATGAGCATGAGAGACATCCTTGATTTATCACTTATTGTTTTGGTTACTGCTTTTGAAAATGTTTGAATGTGTTTTTATCCTGTTCTGATTGAGTGTTGTTAACACCACTTAATTCTGATTATCAATATGAAATTTGGAAAGTGACAGCTGCCTAGTAAGAGAGGATGAAATTATTTCCTTACTAGTGAGAACCATGAATGGGGATTGAATTCATCTGATTGCAGAAGGTTCTCTTGCTTGAGGACAAGCATGAAGCTAAGCTGGGGGGAATTTGATAAGTGTTAAATTAATGTAAAAATCATATTTAATTTTAATACTTATTAAGGGTAAAATAGTAAATTTATACCCCAATTTATCCCTTTTTGGCTAAAAGTGCGATTCTTGTAATTATTTAAATCAAATTTGAATTTGATGCTATTTTGATAAAGATTCTGTTGATTTTTGCAGATAAAAAGATTAAATTCAAATCCAGCATCAAGATAGTAACAAATAAGGATAAGATCAGCACAAGATGAGCTTAAAAAGGAGGAAAATCTGGAAAGCAGATACGGAGGTCTGCGCTCCACCTGCGTTGAGCGTAAGTGGAGCGCAGAATTAGAAATTCACCACTGTTTCCTGCGCTTCATCTGCGCTGAGCGCAGATCTGAGCGCAGGAAAACGGAAACCTAATTTCTTATGGGCCAAGCAAGGTTTTCAAGAGGCTTTACAAAGTTCTATTTAAAGGACCTTTAGCAAGATCAAAGAGAGAGGAGATGGCAGAGCAGATCTGGAGCTAGAGAAAAGTGTGACAATCTCTCCCATAGGATTGAATGTAATCGATTCAATCTCCAATTGTATTTGGATTCTCTTTGTTATCTAAGGATCTCTATTTTTATAATATAGTGGTGTTTTTACTCTGTTCTTAATGCTTAGCTTCTGCCTTTGTGCCAGAGTTATGATACGATTTTATGGGACACGCTGGGAGGCCGTTTTGTGAAATCAGGAGCGAGTTCTTGGGAGCCTAGGAATAGGGATCTTGAATTTTGATTTGGGTAAGATCACTCTGTAGGTTGAATGCCTAAGAATAGGGTTTAATTTATGGATAGCTTTTAACAACTGATCTTAATGCTAGGATTAATTTGTTAAATTGCCAAGGAATTGGGATTTAGGGAATTAATTCTAAGGATTTCATAGTTGAGGGATCTTTATGAATGACATTTATTTGGGCTTCAATAATTATGATTATAAATTCTTAGATTTCATTGGTTTCCAAATACAAGAAGGGTGCGATAGACGAAGTTCAATCCTAGTTCCAGTAATTTGCTCAACCTTATCCAAATCTCTCATTCTTTTATTGCAATCTACACAAACAATCATCTTCCCATACTTGATAAGTGTGACCACTAGAGTTTATATTGTACCGTTCCCTGTGGATACGACAACTCTCTTACTACTATTATACTGCTTCGATATTGGTACGCTTGCCAAGATCTCAACAGTGCCCTCCTACACTCTCTAATAACATGCAACAACCTCTACTCCTGATCATCTGAAAGAGAAGTAGAAATGATCACTGAGAGCTTCTGCTTATCCTCTAAATATGCATACTTGAGGTGAGAGGGAAGTGGCTTCAGCTCCAATGATGGGGGCTGGACAATAGAGGGCAACAATCTGGTATTGGTGGAAACCTCTGCAACCTACAAATCAACCAAGTCAGATGTATTTGTAATTGCTCTAATCAAGCCTGTGCATTCTGACTCAATTGGCTCTGCTGGTGCATCAATACCAGAACCTACAAAGAAATCAATACAATCAACACAATCAGTAGATATATACTCATCTATCTCAGCACACATACTACACTTAGAAGAATCAGAACATAAATCATAAGTGTAGACAAAACTGAAATAAGACAAGTCAGGAAAGTCCAAATCTCCTACAAACTCAGACAGATTATCATCTACAAGTTCAGCAAGCATATCAATATGGAAAACAAAATGGTCCTTAACAGGGTGCCTTATAGCTAGGGATGGCAATTGAGCCCAATCCCTATGGGTACCCGCAAAAATTACCTGCAATGGGCAGGGTAAAAACCCGCAAAGCGGGTATGGGCGCGGGTACGGGCAAAAGCCCACATTTTTTCATGGGGACGGGCGCAGGTATGGGCACTTTGATGCCCAGCCCGCCCCATACCCGCACTAATATATATAATTATTTAATAAAAAACACCAAATATAATTATATATAGGGATATATTAATTTTATTAACATATCTAATATATTTATACATATTTTTAAAATTAATATATATAATATATTACAAATTAAAAATATATTTTTATAACTATCTATTTGTATTTTTTATTTTTACTTTATAATATAAGACTAATTAGTGTTAATAATCATATTTTACAGATCTTGAAGAATTCTAACACATGATATCCAAGTTTATAAAATAGTGTGACGTGAAAGTATATTGTAATATTTAATAAAAATTTTGAACTTTAAATCATTTGTTTATAATTAAATTGTAGTATCACTGATATTTAAAAATTATGTTTGGGCGATCTTCGAGTAACTTTTTTAATGGAGATATAGTTTTCTTAAATTAATATTTTTTAGTAAGTTGTTAATTTTTTACTTAATAAAAGTGCGGGTAACGGGCGCGGGTACGGGCATATAGGTGCCCGGCGGGTATGGGGACGGACACTAAAGTTACTACCCACGCGGGTACGGGCGCGGGTATGGGCTTTTTTTGAAAACGTGGGTACGGGGATGAGCACTGTGGTACCCTGCCCATAGGGTACCCATTGCCATCCTTACTCATAGCATCTAAAATGTTAAACTGAACCACACTGTCTCCAAACTCCATAGTAAGTGTTCCTGCATGAACATGAATCTTAGTTTGAGCTGTCTTCAAGAAGGGCTTGCCCGAGATGATGGGGCTGCACCAGTGAGTGAATCTCCTCCCTCCATATCCAATATGTAAAAGTCAGCAGGGAAGATGAGGTCATTCACTCGAACCATCACATCCTCTATAAGACCTGCAGGGTGGGCAGCGCTCTTATTTGCCAATTGAATGACAACACCTGTAGCCTGCAAAGGACCAAGGGACAAAGAGGTGAAAACAGATAATGGCATAACATTAATAGATGCTCCTAAATCAAGCATAGCATTATCAAACTTGTTACTGCCCATAATACAAGGAATAGAAAATGTCCCTGGTCTTTGCATTTTTCAGGAATAGTAGTAACATGTCTCTGTTGCGGTGTTAGCAAGCGTACCAATGTCGCAATAGTATAATAGTTTTTATAAGTACGAGTGTCGAACCCACAAGGAACGGAATTCAATTAAATTCTCAGGAAGCAAACTCATTAAGAGTGTGTATAAGTGAATAAAGTTGTTTCATGTTGATTTGTCGGTGAAAATATGATGTGCATACAAAATCTAAAAGAAAACAACAGTGTAAAAGATATTCAGTTGGAAGATTGGGGATTGAACTTCATCTATCACACTCTTCTATATTTTGGAAATAAAAAACCTATAGTATTCCAGCTAAACAATATTGAAGCACAAGATAAAATCATTCACACTGATTCCTCCAATGTGAAATCCTTAGAACAATCCCCTAAACATTGAACCCTCAGATGTTTAACAGATTGCCTAGCATTAAGAAAAGATGTTCGGAAGCTATCGATAAATCAAAACCTATTCCTAGCATTTCGACCCACCGAGCATTCTCGTCCAATTCGGATTTTCAAAATACTTTCCAGCTACTTCAAGAAATCAAAATCAAGATTACTACTAAGTTAATAAAATCAAGCATTAAGAGCGGAACGAAAATGCCAATATTGAAAAGAAACGGAATTTCTATAGATAAATGAAATCAAAATACATCCAAGTTTGAATCGATTACATTCAATCCCACAATAAAAGCCTAGCTACTCATGGTAGCACTTACAACCCAAAGATCGAGTGGAAGGGATGGAGGCGCAAACCCTAGAAGAGCTCTGGAGAAGAAACTTGGAGAAGAAGAATATCTAAAAGTCGAGAGTGTCCTTAAATAGCTTCCGTTCTCTTCTTTTAAGCACATTTCGCAAGCTGTATGAAGTTTGGGCGTTTAAACCTCCAGAATGGAGGTTTGAACGCCCAACACTCACTTTCAAAAAAAGGGACGCGCGTTTAAAACCTCCAAAATGGAGGTTTGAGCGCCCAAGCTTGTTTTCAGACAAGGCATTGCGCGCTCAAATGCGCGTTTGGGAGCTCAAGCGCCTAAACTTGCTGCCAAAGCTATCTTTTTCACCTCTTTTGACTTTGTTTGCTTCTTAGCTTTCCCTCCAAGTCTTAATACCTACAAAATATGTACATCCCTCATTAAAATAGCATCAAACTCCAAATTTAATTTAAAAACTACGTAAAACTAAATTCAAAGCAATAAAAGGCAATTAGGGGCCAAATTAAGAACAATTATCATCTCAAAGTGCTAAATTCCTACCTAAAAACTACTAATTCTAAGCATTTATCAACTCCCCCTAACTTAGCATCTTGCTTGCCCTTAAGCAAGATAACTCAATCAAAATGGAGCAAGCAATTTGAGATCAAGTCTTTGTTTGAACAAAATCAATTTTCAGTCATCAAAACAGCTAGAACAATCACAACAACATTTTCAGCTCACCACAATCAGAATTTTCAGCCAAGTAAGATCAAGATATGAGTACACTTCAGTTACTATAGCAAATAGAAGAAGCAAGGGAATTATTCTCACAAAGAACCATTCTTGATGTTTGACTCTCCTGGGTGAGTGTTTCACTCATTCCTCAAAGTGATTGATTAGCATAGCCTTGCCAGTCATTATCCATCAAATTACAGACACAATATTAGCATGAATCCTAAGGTCTTTGAAGGTTGTAATGAGGTTGGGTTTCCAAGAATTATTGTTTTTCTGCATATTCAAATTCATACTTTTGGGAATAGAGAACTTTTATACAGTTATGCACATTTTACACTACCCCCAAAATCTCAAACTTGGAGATTCTCTTTTTTAGATCAATGACCATCATTCTCTTCTTCTTTCTATTACGTTTCTGTGTACAACCCATTTTCTTTCTTTTCTTTTCTTTTCTTTTTCTGTTCAATTTTCTTTTTCACACAAGGGTTGTTTTTGACTTTTCAATTTTTCTCTTTAAATTCCCATAATCATCAAAGCAATACAATTCCCATTCGATTACATAACTTGCACCTAAGCTCTCTTTCCCTAAGCATGGATGGAAGATTAATTCAATTGTGTGTGAGGTGCAGGTTTTAAGAACAAACATTCAGCTCAAATGGGTTTATCAAAGAAAATTGCTTACTCATGATGCAAGGTTGGCTATTTGGCATTAGGCTTAAAGAGAAATTCAACAAATAAGTCATTTTCATGCTTCTAATGATAAGTAGCAATGGAAAATTAAGGCAAGACCAGTTTCACATATCACAGTGAGGACTCTCAATTTTCTTTTGGTTTCACTCGCTCAATTTAGCTAAAAAGAATAAGGCTCCTTGATCAAGTCATTAAAATGCTTCAAAGATTGCCTTCTTCACCATCATGTACAAAATCTTATGCCTACTAATCTGAAAAATTCTGCTTCTTTCAAGTTCTCAATTTCTTCAAAATTTTTGAATTTTTTGTTCTCGGCTAAAAAGATGAAATTGAAACAACTGATTTACTTTTCAAACAAAACTTTCCAAAAAGAAAAATTTTCTGTGATTTCCAAACAAAATAACATTCACACAGGATAAAGCATCCACTATCCAGAACAGTACCAAAACTACCAAATATGTTCAAACTACAAACAAAAAATGAACTATTCTACCAACAGTTACTAAAACTCCTAATTACTTAAATTTAAAAACTGAATTGAAATAACAAGAAGCAGTAAAAACAATCAGATGGTCCTGCTCCCCTCGGAAAAGAAGGCCTGTCCCCGGGCCATGAAACATAAGCAGAAAACTGCTCTGGCGAAGGCCAAGGCTATGATCCAGGGACATGTGATGACATAGACATGTAGGCATGATGGTAGGACTCATTGAGGAGCACCTATCCTCGATGAACGGCAGCTGGCTGACTCTAGGTGCTGCTGAGAAAGCTCTTAGATGCACAATGACGGAAGAGGAAGAAGAATGGAGTGTGGGAGCTTGAGTGTAGAAGAAATTTGAAGGAGAATGGGAGATGAAATGAGGGTTCTTGGTGTATGTGAGAGGGCAAAGAGAAAAAAAAGAAAGTTGAAGAGGAAATGGAGGCTGAGAGCGCAACAATTTTCTCCCTGGCAGAAAGATTGGGCGTTCGCCCCCCTCCCCCGCGCGGGTTTGAGCGCCCAAAATTGAGTTTTCAAGTGCTGGGACAAAAACTCTGCGCGTTTGAACGCCCACCCTGCGCGTTTGAGCGCCCTTAAGACATGTCTGGGGTGTTTGATCCTCCATTCTGGGTGTTTGAACCTCCAGGTGCGCGTTTGAACGCACAAATTAATCCTGAATTGCATTTAGACAAAAACTTTGGAGGTTTTGAGCGCCCAGGTGCGCGTTTGAACACCCAAATTGAATTAGAATTTGTATATGGACAGAAAATTTGGTCGTATGAACGCCCATATGCGCGTTTAAGGGCCCAAACTCAAAAAGCAGTTTATGCAGCAAAAGTGCATCAAAGTATGCAGAAAAGTTCTGCAATTTCAGCTCAAATTTTTCCACTTTCAACACTCTTTTCTTATCCAATTCTTGCTCAAATTAATTCAATCTAATCCCTCAATTCTTCTAAATCACATTCCCCATGGATTACTCCAATTTCTACAAAATCTAAGCTAGAATTGAGTTCTAAAATTCAATTTTCCTAAAACAACCAAAAACACATAATCACAAGCATTTAACCACCTCAATTTGCATTCAAAACTTGTTCTCATGCAACATACCTCAAACATATCTCAAAATGCACAAATATGCATGATTCATAGTTATGAGAAGCTTAAATGTACAAATAACAATTTGACACATCAACACATAAATTTCACTACTCAATGATAAGTGGAAATTAGTTGATAATTAGAGCACTTTTTAGTTCACTTATGAAGGATAAAATGGTATTTTTTCCCCAGTTTAATCCCTTTTTATTAAATATTAGATAAATTGTATTTATTAATCTTAGATTTGAATTTGATGCTATTTTGATAGAAATATTGCTGATTTTTGCAGAATATTGCAAGGATTTGATTTGAGGGAAAGATAACATCAAATGAGGAAGATATCTGCAGGATTTGAAGTTTGATTGAAGGCATTAATGAAGATTTGAAGATTATTGAGAGCAATTAATGAAGATATCACTGCCAATTAAACAAGGATTCTGCAGACAACCTTCCCAATTAAATCCAAGATGATTCAATAAATGCAAGATTTCATCAAGAAAAGGGAAACAAGGAAAGACAAATTAACCAAAAACCAGTCTCGGGGAGAGATAAGTTAAAAATAGAAAGATTAAAGCTGCAGGACGCATTCTGCGCTTCAACCTGCGCTGTACTGCAGGGGTGAACAGCGCAACTTTCTGGAACCTGCGCTGTAGCGCAGCTTGAAGCGCAAGATCATGCAGATTTATTCCCTGTTGCCGTTTTTAGATAGATTTCTCCCAATTTCCTTTGTCCTTCCTTAGCCTATAAATAGGACCATCATTGCACCAGATCAAGGTGTGCACGATTATTGTAATTCAGTTATATTCCAGTGATAATGCATCAGTTCTAATTTTAGAGTAGGAGAGGAGGAGCTCTTCACAAGGATTGAATATGGTGATAGCAATCTTCGGTGGTTTGTATGGCTTACCAGTGTAGTTAACTCTCCATTAGGATTGAATGTAATCGATTCCATTTCCAAGGTGTATGTTGAACTATATCTATTATTTATGCAGTTTCCTAGCTATAATATTGGTAATCTTGTTCTGTGCTTAATTCCTAACTTCCGCGCTTGCGCCGGAGTTATAGGCTAGTTTGTAATTAACGTTACGACTAGGATTGAGTTTGGGGGGAGCCTAGACATAGGAAACCTCAACCTCTAAGTGAATGAGAATACTTGGTAGCCAGTGAACCGAAATATGGGCGTTGCTAGTGATTGATGGGTAGTGTGAGTATTCTAATGAAGGGCGTCTACAGGATAGGCATGGTTATTAAATTACCGATAGCAAAGGATTAGTTGATTGTCAATCCAGGAAGCGAAACGTGGATGTATTCTAATGAGTGATGGGTAGTGACAGTACTCTAGCGAAGGTGCGTCCAGAGTAGTAGGCCTCGTTTACAATTAGTTCTTTTACAAACGGAATAAAGAAAGCAAAATAAGTCGGGGTAAGTCTGTCGCTTGGAGAACCCGCATGGATTACCTTTGAGTGTGAGTGGAGCCTGGTAACTCGGGGGTCTTAGCAATATAGTTTGTCTACAGTGTTATAGTTCAAAAGCCCTATTAAAATAATAGGTTAGGACTCGACATACATGAGGGGTGTGATGAGATGAAGTTCAATCCTAATCCAAGTAAAGTGTCTCTACTCTTCCTTTCTATTTTTATTACTATTAATTTGCAATTTATAATTCCACGCACAATATTCTCATAAACCCGTTTTGTTCTCTTGATAAATAGATCACAACTATACGCGAATTGACCGTTCCCTGTGGATACGATAACTCTCTTACTATTAATAACTAACTGGATTTTGGTTCACTTGCCAGAAACCCATCACTCAACATGAACAAAACACCAAACAACTACACATGATTAACATATAACAAAATTTTAAAATGCAATAACACTGGGTTGCCTCCCAGGAAGCGCTTGTTTAACTGTCACATAGCTTGACGCATGTTTTCATTATGTGGTTGAAATTAAAATGTTGTGGTGAGCTTTTGTGCATAACACTACCACACAATTTCTTTTTACAGCAAGCCTTCAAATACCCTTGCCTCATACAAATTTTTTATAGGAACTGACTCAACATCTTGGCCTCCTTATGGAAATTAGATCATGCTGCTGATTTCTTTGGCTTGACTTTTCTTTTTGCTGGTTTCTTGTTATGATCTGCATGAGTTTTTTTCTTCTGAAGCTAGGGAGATTCATGGCAATCATCTCTCAACTCTCAACCTCCTGCAACTGTGGCCTACTGTCAGCATGAAAGACTCCTTCAGTAGAGTCTACCTTAAAGCACTCTTGTTGGCCTTTTTGCTGCGGAAGTGGCTTTGAATACATTGAAGGTGACCTCATCATCTGTGCTATAACCTTGAGTTTACCATTATCAACATCAATAATCACCTTAGCAGTTTTAATAAATGGTCGACCCAAATTAAGGGGCAAATCATGATCCTCCTCAATGTCTATGATCACAAAGTCCACAGGAAAGACAAATGTTATCACACCCTCACTAAAACATCTTCAGCTATGCCATAAGGGTGTTTGATGGACCTGTCAGCTAATTGCAGTGTTCATTCTTGTAGGTCGCTGATTGACGCCGTACCCATCAAATAATATGAATTAAAAGTGTAGTGAGGTTAGACAACCCAAAGTCGTCTCTCAAGGAATTCAATAACAATTCAGAATATCAGATTTCAGACCAAAAATTTAGAACCAGAACTTCAGATTTGAACTTAAGACAATGACTTAAGACGGTCTTAAGACAGAACTTCAGACAGTCTTAAGACTTTAGACGGTCTTAAGACTTCAGACGATCTTAAGGCTTCAGACTCTCTTAAGACTTCAGACGGTCTTAAGACAGACTTCATACAGTCTAAGACTTCAGACGGTCTTAAGACTTCAGACGATCTTAAGACTTCAGACCGTCTTAAGACAGGGATTGTCTTAACAATGCAGAATTCAGAACGTAACAGAAGAGGGGGTTGTTTGGTTGCTTGTTTTAGAAACAGAGTTTCGCAAGTAAAGAAGAAGGAATAAAACGATTGTAAGAAAAACAGATTGATTCTCTTGTTCATTCACAATGGATCCTTCATCGGTTAAAAAATACATCAACTCAATTTCTAGAATAAATTCGAATTAACGAACAAGCGTCAATTAATTCAACAATAATCTCACTCAAGAACTAAGTGAACTTGCTAAACCAGACTAAGCGTTACTGATATGAGATTTCTAATCCTTTACCTCCTGAATTAAGCAATAGGTGGTTGTTTAGATGAAGCAAACTAAACCAGAATTCTTAGTGAAGAACAGAATTGAATCATCAACAAGCGTTCAAATACAACTCAAGATTCAAAACCAGAATTCTAAAGGAGAAGATGAAATTGAATTTACTACAGAAATTGAAATACCGAATTTGAGTTAAAATGAACCTCAAAATCCAATGTAAAATCACTCAAGAATCAAATCCTCAAGAGTTTAGCAATTCATAAGAGGAGAATAGCAAAATGAAAATGCAGAAAAAGAAGAAGAAGAAAACCTAGAAAAAACGGAGAGAAGGGAGAGCCAGCGTCTCCCTCACTTCATTATGTGTAAAAGCGAAAAAATATGAAAAGTCTCCTAACAGAATTCTAACAGCCCCTATTTATACTAATCCCTAAACCATAAGATTAACCTAATGGATGGGGTAAAATGGGCCCAGACTAACAAGTTTCAGGCCCAAAAAAATACTAAAACTACTTCAACACTACTTAAGAAACTTGTTGTTCCCGCTCAAGTTCTGACAGCATCTGAACGTTAACTTCAAACTGAAAATTGCACCTCGTCTCTCAGTGGAATATAGCCATATAGCATATCAAATTAAAGCCCCAGAAGTTAGCTTTCCAATGCCATTGGAATCACCTCAATCTGACACCTTCAGCTCCAGATATCATCAAAACAAGACAGGTAGGTCAGTAGGCTTAAAAATCCGAAATTAAACAACATTTCTAATTAAGGCTCAATTAAGTCCAATTTGGTAAATTCCAACTATAACAGTGGATATAATCACAATTAGAGTCCAAGAAAGCTAAGATTAATTATGCAAAGTGTGAATAAAAATGTGTTCATCAAATTCCCCCACACTTGCCCTTTTGCACTCCGGGCAAAACACCACATGAAACCAAAGATTAATTAGGAGCAAGATGCAAATACAGATGACATAGTTATCAAGAGATCCAAGGAATGCATAGGAGTAGGTAAGATACAACATCCAAGGAATCATGGAGTCAAGAAATATATGAATGGAATTCCCAATAATTTAGTAAACAAGAGGGTAGATCAAATCAAAGGGGTGAATCAAGAATGATAGAATCCTCACAAGACAAACTCTCTAACTCTCAAGTGTTTAGGCTTGTGAATATACACTCAAAACACTCATGTAAGAAAACACTACCATAGGCTTGGCAAGACTCTAATATCCACAACAATTGAAGCACAAGCAAGCAAAGATCAAGAGGACTTCAATTAGGATGAAATGGGGCCAAGGTAAAGGTAGGGAAAATGAAGGATAAGAAGCTATAAACCAAAGAGAATAGAGGAGCAATGGGGAATAAACTCATGAATGCAAGTAGCATACATCTCAAGATTACAATTAACTCCTCTTTTTCACCTTTTGACCCAATTTTTTTTATTTCAAGCACACTTTATTTCTTTGCTTTTTTTTATATATATACTTTTCTTTTGAGCTTTTCTTTTCCTTTTTTTTAAAGTTTTTTTTTTAATTTTCCATCATTCCTTTCCAATTTTTTTTAAACTAGCCAAGGTCACAATATGATATCCACTTGAGGAGATAAGATAAGAAATTTAAGTACACCCCACACTTATTCAAGAACCTATTCCCAAAACAATTCCAAAGCTCATTTATCCTCTAAGGCAAGGACAATCATGGTTTTTCACTTTCAAGGCTTGTAATGAGCTTTTAATAACAAGA
The DNA here is from genome assembly GCA_026901365.1 of Sesbania bispinosa. Taxonomy (NCBI): domain Eukaryota; kingdom Viridiplantae; phylum Streptophyta; class Magnoliopsida; order Fabales; family Fabaceae; genus Sesbania; species Sesbania bispinosa. Next base: position 306,139 of record QLOH01000746.1, on the reverse strand, counting down.
AATGGAATCCATAGGCTCAAAGGGGTTAACAAGTGGAAAATCATCAAGGTAGGCTAATATGGCTAGTAGCTCAATTATCAACAAAAATGCCTCAATCATCTCAATTCATGCACGTGAACAAAGTTGCAAATTAAAGAGTCAAGCCAAGTTCTAGAGCACAAGCAACATGAGTGAAATCACACAAGAAAAAGAGAGAATGACATAGAATGGTCCATCCATCAATAAGGATCATAATCTCACCAAGGACAACTCCATCACAAAAGATTCAACCCCATAATTATCAAAACCAACTTATTCACCAAATTACAAGGAATTCAATCAATATAAATCAAGAAACCAATTATCCAAGAATGATGAAAATGCAAACTACCAACACAAATCCTAAAAATCCAATGGAAAAACATGCCAAATGTATTTTTCTACTATCAAAAATCTGTTTTTGCTGTTAAAATAAATTCTGTTGTCAAGGAAAAACGTACTGTCTGAAATTCTGCTGTAAATAGCAGCAGAAAACGCACAAACAGCATACAGTAACAGTAAACAACACTTTTAGACAGTAGACAGTAAAATTCAGACAGCAGTAGCTACAGAATAGCTACGCAACAACTAACAGCTCCAGAAACAGCAAATTCAACAAGTAGTTTCAGACAATAAACAGTAAATTTTCAGCAAACAGCATACTGTCTGAATTTTTTTTTTTATAATCCTAAAAATTGCTAACACAAATCAATTAAAATCCTAACCACAAACTAATTCCTAAAATCAATTCTAAAGTCCTAAAACTACAATTCTCCTCCCCCACACTTAAATCACACATTGTCCTCAATGTAAAAATAATGAAATTGGAGAACAAGAGACATAGTATAATGAAAAAGTGGGGAAAGAGACTCCCTCATCAAGGTGGAAATATTTGCACTTGAGGGAATTGGGGAAGCTGCAAGCCAAGCCCCTCAACCGTCTCATCAACCAAGTGGGGCTCTCATGAAACAGCTTGAGACGGTTCGCCATTGACCTTGAAGGTCTTGTTGGTGGACTCACTTTTCAGCTCTACAACCCCATAAGGATAAAACATGAGTAACAAGAAAAGGTCCAACCAACGAGACGCGAAGCTTACCAGGCATGAACTTAAGTCTAGAATTGAACAGCAAAACCTTTTGGCCTACAACAAAGTCTTTTCTAGCAATAGACTGATCATGAAATTTCTTAGTCTTCTCCTTGTAGAACTTAGAGTTCTCATAGGCCTCCAGGCGAATCAAGATCCTGCAAATGAAGTTTCCTTTGTTCTCCTGCCTGGTCGCAATCTAAGTTGCAAGCTCTAACTGCCCAATATGCCCGATGCTCTATCTCCACAGGTAAGTGGCATGCCTTACCAAAAACAACTCTGAAGGGAGACATCCCAAAAGGTGCTTTGTAGGTAGTCTTATGAGCCCAAAGAGCATCATCAAGGGGCGACTCCATCTTTCCTATTAGGCTGCACCATCTTCTCGAAGAATCCTCTTAATCTCTCTATTGGAGATCTCAGCCTGTCCATTAGTCTGGGGGGTGGTATGGTGTAGAAACTCTATGCACCACCCCATACTTCTTCAGCAAAGCCACCATGGACCGGTTACAAAAGTGGGTCCCCTGATCACTAACAATGGCTCGAGGCACTCCAAACCTGCAAAAGATGTGAGACCTGACAAAATCCACAACAAACTCGAGCATCATTAGTCCTGGTGGCTATAGCTTCCACCACTTGGAGACATAGTCCACAACAAGCAAGATATATATAAAACCAAAAAGAAACAGGAAATGGGCCCATAAAATCAATACCCCTACATCAAAGATCTCACAAAACAGCATAGGCTGGCTGGGGCATCTGCTGCCTGCTAGAAATGGCCGCTCCTGCTCTCTGACACTGCTCACATGTAGAAGAGACTCTCCAGGCATCTCTGAAAATAGTAGGCCAATAAAATCCACAATGCCAACACCTTCAGTCCTGTCCTCTGAGGTCCAAGATGTCCTCCAACAGGTGAGGCATGACAGAACTGAAGTACAGATTGGATCTCATGATCTGGAATACACCTACGAATCACCTGGTCACTGCAAAAATGCCACAAATAAGGGCATCCCATACATAATACATGGCATCACTTTTAAGTCTATCTCTCTGAGCTCTAGATGCCAAAGGTGGAAAAACAGATGCAACAAGATAATTAACAATATCAGCAAACCAAGGGGTAAGGGGGAGGGGAATGGGAAATCATGTAAACCCAATAGCTGCTCATCTGGGAAGTCATCCCGAATAGGAAATGCATCCTCTTCCCTCTCAATGCGGCTCAAATGGTCTGCTACTAAATTATGTGCACCACTCCTATCCTGGATATCCAAGTCAAACTCCTGGAGTAGTAGCATCCACCTAATTAACCTGGGTTTGGAATCTGTCTTTTTCAAAAGAAACTTCAGAGCAAGCATGATCAGTAAAAACAACTACCTTAGAGCCAAGCAAATAAGATCTGAACTTATCCAATGCAAAAACAATTGCTAAAAGCTCTTTCTCAGTGGTAGTGTAATTTACCTGTGCTGCATCCAATGTCCTAGATGCATAGTAAATCACATGGGACAGCTTACCAACCCTCTGAGCCAAACAAGCTCCCAAAGCGTAGTTTGATGCATCACACATCAACTCAAATGGGAAGAGTCCAATCTGGTGGCTGAATAATTGGGGAGGTGGGTGAGAGCTTTGAGGCGATCAAATGCCTCTCTGCACTGCTCTCCAAAATCAAATATCACATCCTTCTGAAGCAAGTGGACAATGGAAGAGGCTATCTTGCTGAAGTCCTGAATAAACCTGCGATAGAAACCTGTATGTCCAAGAAAAGATCGAACCTCTCGCACGCAAGAGGGGGTAAGGTAAGTGTGAAATAACATCTAATTTTCGCAGGATCTACCTTAATGCCTTCCTAGAGATAATGTGGCCTAAGACTGTACCATGCTCTACCATAAATGACATTTTCATAATTCAGAACAAGGTTAGTCTCTATGCACCTATCAAGCACTCTAGTCAAACTATCCAAACATGCATCAAAGGAGGAGCCATAGACACTAAAATCATCCATGAAAACCTCTATGCAATGCTCAAGTAAATCAGCAAATATACTCATCATGCATCTCTGGAAAGTACCAGGAGCATTGCATAGACCAAAAGGACATCCTCCTATAAGCAAAGGTACCAAAAGGGCAGGTAATGTAGTCTTATGCTGGTCCTCTGGTGCAATACAAATCTAAAAATAACCAGAGAAACCATCTAAGAAACAGTAATGTGATTTACCTTCCAGGAGCTCTAGCATCTGATCAATGAAAGGAAGTGGGAAGTGATCCTTCCTGGTCGCCTGGTTGGAGCCTCCTATAGTCAATGCAGACTCTCCAGCTGTTCTGCACTCTAGTAGGAATAACTCATCTTCTCATTCTTTACAACTGTAATCCAATATTTCTTTGGTACCACCTGTGCCGGGCTCACCCAAGTGCTATCTGAAATGGGATATATGATACCAGCCTGTAACAACTTGGTGACCTCCTTCTTGACCACATCAAGAATTGGGGATTCAGCCTTCTCTGAGGCTGTCTCACAGGTTTAACCCCATCCTCTAACAAGATACGGTGCATACACAGGAGGGGCTAATACCCGGAATATCTGCCAAGGTCCAGCCAAGAGCTCTTTTGCGCTCCTAATAACATGCAGTAATCGTTGCTCCTGATCATCTGAAAGAGCAGTGGAGATAATCACTTGGAAGCTTCTGCTCATCCTCCAAATATGCATACTTGAGGTGGAGAAGGAAGTGGCTTCAGCTCCAGTGATGGGGGCTGGACAATGGAAGGGCAGCAATCTGGTACTGGTAGAAACCTCTGCAACCTGCAAATCAACCAAGTCAGATAGTATCTGTAATTGCTGTAAATCAAGCCTGTGCATTCCTGACTTAATTCGCTCTGTTGGTTATCAATACCAGAACCTGCTGAAAAATCAACATCATTAGAACCTGCTAAAAAATGAACACAATTCAGAACTATCAGCAGATCTGAACTCATCTATCTCAGCACACTATACTACACTTGGAAGAATCAGAACATAAATCACAAGTGTAAACATCATTGAAGTCAGAAAAAGTCAAGAAAATCCAACTCTTCTATAAACTCTGAACAGACTATTATCTACAAGTTCAGCAAAAATATCAATGTGGAAAACATAGAATGGTCCTCAATGGGATGCTTCATAGCATCTAAAATGTTAAACTGAACCACACTAGTCTCCAAACTCCATGGTAAGTGTGCCTGCATGAACATCAATCTTAGTCCTTGCTGTCTTCATGAAGGGCCTGCCTAAGATGATGGGGGCTGCACCAGTGAGTGAATCTCCTCCCTCCATATCCAATATATAAAAGTCAGCAGGGAGATGAGGTCATTCACACGAACCAGTACATCCTCTATAAGACCTAGCAGGGTGGGCAGTGCTCCTATTTGCCAACTGAATGACAACACCTGTAGCCTGCAAAGGACCAAGGGACAATGAGGTGAAAATAGATAAGGGCATAACATTAATAGATGCTCCTAAGTCAAGCATAGCATTATCAAATTTGTTACTGCCTATAACACAAGGAATAGAAAATGTCCCCGGATCTTTGCATTTTTCAGGAATAGTAGTCACTGGTCTCTCAATGAGTGCAGAGACATTCCTTCCCATACTGATCCTCTCATTGCCCTTCAGCCGCCTCCTATGAGTGCACAAATCCTTCAGAAACTTGGCATATCTTGGAATTTGCTTTATGGCCTCAAGTAGGGGTATATTGACCTCCACTTTTCTGAAAGTTTCCAAGATTTCCTTGTCAGCCTCTTCCATTTTTTTACTCTTCTGCACAACTCTCTGAGGGAATGGAAGAGGAATAGAAGGTTGTACATTGCTTGAAGAACTGGGGCTGCCCAAAGGACTAGGACAAGCTCTCTCATGTATAGGGCTGTCTGAAGTTGTACCTGCTGAAACAGTACTGTCTGAAGCTGTAATAATCTCATTTTCTTGCTCAGACTGTTGCCTTTCAGACACTTGCAGACTCTTACCTGATCTCAAGGTGATTGCACTAACATTCTGCTGAGGGTTACAACTGTCTGAGCAGGAAGCTTGTCTGAACCCTGGGACTGCAGCTTATAATAGTGGTAGCCATCTGACCAACTCTGATTTCCAGGCTTTGAATAGTTGCTTCGGTCCTTTGCTGGAAATTCAGATTGTTTGCTGACTGCCATTTGCCTCATTAATTCTTCAAGGAAGGCTCACTCTTGGAAGGTGCAGCAAACTGGTGGTGGAGGTTGCTGCTGCTGCCTGCAAGTGTGGAGGTTGGTAAGGGTCTTACTCCAGAGGCACCAGCACCAATGTGACTGATAGGGGTACATAAGGACTGTGTGGTGGCTTGTGCTGACTGCTGAGAAGTGAAGAATTCATCGCCCATCTCAAATTTGCGATGATTCTCCAACCTGATTATACCTGTTGGAAGAAAGATCCTGATTATATTGTTGCTGTCTGAGGGGTCTGCCAGAACCATATATATTTGCTGCCAAAGCATGAGAGGCCTGAGGAAGGAACAGGAACAACATCATCCTACCTTCAGACTCATTTGTAAGGTTTGGCCGGGAGACATCAGTGGGATGATCAGCAGAAGTACAAATCCCACATAGCTTAGCAACCTTCTGAGACACCGCCATCTGCTTGACCAAGGAAGCCAAATCATCAAGCTTGCTTTCCAACTTCCTATGATCAGCAACATAAGTGGTCTCCATCTCATGAACTCCTCTGGTCAAGGCTACTGAATTGCTTCTAGTATTGAACTGTTGGTTATTAGAAGCCATATTTTCAATCAATTGCCTTGCTGCAACTGGAGTTTTATCCACCAAAGCTCCTCCACTAGCTGCATCAATCATCTGCCTATCCATGTTTAAAAGGCCCTCATAGAAATACTGGATGAGAAGCTGCTCATGTATCTGATGATGTGGACAGCTAGCACAAAGCCTCTTAAATCTCTCCCAGTACTCATATAAACTTTCTCTATCCATTTGCCTTATACCACAGATTTCTTTTCTGATTGATGTCACTCTGGATGCAGGGAAAAATTTCTCAAGAAACATCCTTTTCAGATTGTCCCAGCTAGTAATGGATCCAGGTGGAAGGTAGTACAACCAGTCTTTGTTGTATCTTGCGGGAGAATGGAAATGCCTTCAGCTTAATATGATCCTCAAGAACTCCAGGTAGGTCTCATGGTGGTACAAACAATATGGAACTCCTTGCAGGTGTTTATGTGGATCCCTCACTGCAAGACCATGAAACTTGGGCCACAAATGAATCAATCCAGACTTAGCTCACAGGTACTCTAAATCAGGATATTGAATGCATAAAGTCTGAATATTAACATCAGGTGCGTGCAAGCTCTCTCAAGGTCCTCTCAGCCATGATATCAGAATTAGAATCAGAATCAAAAAAGTAGAAGAAGAAACAGAAACAGACTCACTATCACTAATAGAAACAGTAGAATACACACTATCAGACAAAATGACTCACTATCACTAACAGAATTATGCACTAATGAATTCCTAGACTCTCTAACTAACCTATGATATGTCCTATCAATTTCAGAGTCAAATGAATGTAGGATACCTGGTTTGCTCTAGTCATACACCAAATGCATACAAAAATGCACAAAATGAGGCATACAACAACATGTTAGCATATAAAGGCAGCCTATATCAGATGAGCAGAAACCAATGAACTGGGTACATGGAGACAGTAGAAATAGTAAGTGAGGAGGGTGAAGTGTGTTACCAGAATCTGAATGATGGAGATTCACTACAAGCTGCACAAACCAAATGTTAGCTGAACAAGAACACAATATTAAAAATGACTCTAACCTTATAAACTCAGAAAAAAAATTACACAAAAGAATTGAAAAACTAAGAAAAACAGAAGTTCAGAAGGTTCACAGGTTATAAACAGAACTGAAAACTGAAAACAAAAATTGAATTGAAGTTCCCCGGCAACGGCGCCAAATTTGATCGAGGCCGTACCCAATCAAATAATATGAATTAAAGTGTAGTGAGGGTTAGACAACCCAAAGTCGTCTCTCAAGGAATTCAATAACAATTCAGAATATCAGATTTCAGACCAAAATTTAGAACCAGAACTTCAGATTGAACTTAATGACTTAAGACGGTCATAAGACAAATTCAGACGGTCTTAAGACTTCAGTAAACTTCAGACGATCTTAAAGCTTCAGACTCTAAGACTTCAGACGGTCTTACAGAACTTCAGACAGTCTTAAACTTCAGACGGTCTTAAGACTTCAGACGATCTTAAGATTTCAGACCGTCTTAAGACAGGGATTGTCTTAACAATGCAGAATTTCAGAACGTAACAGAGAGAGGGGGTTTTTGGTTGTTTGTTTAGAAACAGAGTTTCTTAAGTAAAGAAGAAGGAATAAAACGATGTAAGAAAACAAATTGATTCTCTTGTTCATTCACAATTGGATCCTTCATCGGTTAAAAATACATCGAACTCAATTTCTAGAATAAATTCGAATTAACCGAACAATCGTCAATTAATTCAACAATAATCCCACTCAGGAACTAAGTGAACTTGATAAACCAGACTAAGCGTACTGATATGAGATTTCTAATCCTTTACCTCCTGAATTAAGCAAATAGTTGGTTGTTTAGAATGAAGCAAACTAAACCAGAATTCTTAGTGAAGAACAGAATTGAATCATCAACAAGCGTTCAAATACAACTCAAGATTCAAAACCAGAATTCTAAAGGAGAAGATGAAATTGAATTTACTACAGAAATTGAAATACGAATTTTTAGTTAAAATGAACCTCAAAATCCAATGTAAAATCACTCAAGAATCAATCCTCAAGAGTTTAGCAATCCATAAGAGGAAGAACAGCAAAATGAAAATGCAGAAAAAGAAGAAGAAAACCTAGAAAAAACAGAGAGAAGGGAGAGCCAGCGTCTCCCTCACTTCAATCTGTGTAAAAGCGAAAAAATATAAAAAGTCTCCTAACAGAATTCTAACAGCCCCTATTTATACTAATCCCTAAACCATAAGAGTAACCTAATGGATGGGGTAAAATGGGCCCAGACTAACAAGTTTCAGGCCCAAAAAAATACTAAAACTACTTCAGCAACTACTTAAGAAACTTGTTGTTCCCGCTCAAGTTCTGACAGCATCTGAACTTCAACTTCAAACTGAAAACTGCACCTCGTCTCTCAGTGGAATATAGCCATATAGCATATCAAATTAAAGCCCCAGAAGTTAGCTTTCCAATGCCATTGGAATCACCTCAATCTGACAACTTTAGCTCCAGATATCATCAAAACAAGACAGGTAGGTCAGTAGGCTTAAAAATCCGAAATTAAACAACATTTCTAATTAAGGCTCAATTAAGTCCAATTTGGTAAATTCCAACTAAAACAGTGGATATAATCACAATTAGAGTTCAAGAAAGCTAAGATTAATTATGCAAAGTGTGAATAAAAATGTGTTCATCAGTCGCACCTCCAAGTCACCAATCCTTTTGAGCATAAGCAAGGGCATTAAGTTAATGCCAGCTCCATGATCAAGCATCGCCCTTCTCACTGGTAAAGCACCAATGGTGACTGGTATGGTGAAGCTACTAGGATCTTTTGACTTTAGTGGTAGAGGCTTCTGAATAATATCACTACAACCTGCCTCTAACTCCACTGTTTCCTCTTCTGGAATTTTTCTTTTCTTGGTCAAGAGGTCCTTCATGAATTTGGCATAAGTAGGCATTTGCTCTAATGCTTCAAGAAAGGGCATATTGATTTGAAGTCCCTTGAAGATATTCATGAAGCGAGCAAATTGCCTTTCCTTATCTTTTTTTGAAGGAGCAGGAGGATATGGAAATTTCTTCATTGGGTGCACACTACCCTCACAACTCTCTCTTTTCCTATCGAGGTTTTTTTTCTATTTTCATTTTTCCTCTCTTTTATATACAATTTCTTCTTTATTTGTTTCTCCTCTTCCTCACAATCACTTCTTTTCTTTCACTCTATCTTTTCTTTCTCAATCTCTATTTTCTCTTTTTCACTCTTTCCTTCTTACAGCACTTCTTACTCAGCTGCCAAATTGTCCCTAATACCTTTCCCTATTGTTATGCCATTTCTTGTGGTGATAGCATTGCACTTCTCCTTGGGATTGGTTTGAGTAATTGCTGAGAATTGTCCTGACTGTTGGTTAGCTGAAAGTTTAGCTAACTGTCCAACTTGAGTCTCAATATTACTTATTGATGCTTCTATATTTTTCTGAGATGTCATAGAAACTTGCAAGAATTCCTCAAGAGTATCCTCCAATTTTGACGTTCTTTCTTGAACTGAAGGATAATTTTGCTGCTGTTGGAAAGAAGGTTGCATGTAGGATGAAACAGCCACCCAAAACTCTGATTCTGGTTACTTCTCCAACCCTGCAAAAAATTGTTAAGATAATTATTGTTGTTGGAGAAGTTACCAGGAATTGTTATCACTACAAAAAATTGGAATTTAGTAGGGTAAAAAAATACAACTTCTGGCGGTTTTCGATCGCCACAAATACGTTATTTGGCGGTCCACCACAGTGCCAGCATTACATGTGCCACAAAGCAATTTCTGACGGCTTTTGCCTGACCGCTGGCATGACTGCCAGTATTAAGAAAGTTATTTACTAGCGTCGCAAGATGCCACAAATCTGTTGTATAGTTATAATGATATCCGTAGCTAGTTTGTAGCGAATACATAGTTAAATCATTATTATATAGTTCTTAACTAATAGCAATTTAATCAATCGACTACCAATATACATACATTAGCAAAATTCGTTCTTGTTACCTGAATTTCAAAAGGCAGACTTCCATATACTTGGGAACAAAAAAAAGATTGGGTAAATAAACTTTAGAAAGTTTCATACACTTAGGTTCTATAATATCAAACTTCTAGGCTAAAATCTGTTGGGACACTTAAAGCACCAGTTCAGAGATTCAAACTAGAAAATTAATGAAAATAATACATAGAAATGAGGCACAATGAATAGGATCAATAAAAGAGTAGAATGCGAATGAATATGGAACCAATTTTGCTGGGTTAACAAGCTATTCACTGCATTTCTTGCCGCTAACATGTAATTTTAATCTATTAAGAAAATCAATGGATGATATATAAATGGTTCTTAACTAAAAGCTATAATAGAAGTTATATAAGAAAAAAAAGATAGTGGAAACAAATGAAAGAAGACAAAATGCCATTATATACCTTGGAGAAGAGGTCCATCACTTGGTCCTTTGTCAACTCGCTTCCAAGATTTTTAAACTGAGATACTTGCCTGTGACAGATCTAAAACATTGTTCAGTAGGTATTTCTATGAGTGACTATTTTTTAATTTACAAAAAAAGTAAAAATTCTGAAATCTATCAAAAACTCTAGAGTCTAGTCTAGTCCATATAATGAAACCAAAATGACTAGATAGCCTTTAACATTGACAGTGGGACTTCTAATTAATATTTTTCTTTTACTTTTTGGTGCTATATATTTTATGCCAATATATTGTTAGCGCAAAAACCCTCTGAGATTTAGTTTTAATGACAACAAACCTTTTGATCAAACTTAATGTTTTTTGTTCTTGAAGTTATTGATGTTTTGTATGTGAGATCTTAAGAAAGACAAGATTCTCATGAAGAACTCAGAAAGATCAACCACGACCAAGCTTAGACTGAGATTAAGAGGCAACCACAGATTGAGATTGGTAGTAATCCTCAGACTAAAAATGAAGAAAAAGGCCAGCCTGAGTTTGAGTAATCAATGCAAGTCTTTCCTGAGATTCAGAAAGATCAGAATCCTATGTTAAGAAGCATCAGACTTCAAAATCATTTATGGAGTATTGGCAAAGCTTAAAATATTCTATATGCTGAAGGTAATTTCAGAAGAAGGCCTCAAGACATAACCTTTATCATAATGTCTTCAGAAGCTTAGAATAGAAGATGGCCTAAGTTGAGAGAGGTGCACATCATAATGAAGTCTTAGCTACAGTCAGAAAGGGTCTCTACTAGAGACCACAAACATCAAGCTAAGTCAAGCTGAGCTCAACAATGAACTAATATTCAAGACTCAAGAAAACTGAGACTCAAATATGATACAATTGAGACTTAGACTCATCTGAGATGCATCTTATTATTTACTGACTGTGTGCTCAAGTTGTGGCAAAAATCCTAGACTTTATTTTTGCAGATATTGATCAGTAAATGAAGCTCAAAGATCATCTTTGAGTATATAAAGCATAAGAAGTCAAAATCAAAGAGCCAGACAAAAAGACTTGAGTAAAATCTTCTAAGCAAAGATGAGATCCAAAGTCAGCTTGAGATGCAGACTCAACTTGAGACGCTTGCTCATGATTAGATGCAGTCTCAAGTTCAGATGAAGACTCAAGTTCAGATGCCAACTCATGTTGAGATGCAGACTCAACGTGAGATGAGATGCAAAGATCAGATGCAAACATGAGACTTAGACTTGAGACGCAGAGATAAGATGCAGTCATGAGACTCAGACTTGAGACGCAGAGATCAGATGCAGTCATGAGACTCATACTTGAGACGCAGAGATCAGATGCAGTCATGAGACTCAGCTCAGACAAAGTCTAATCAGTAAAAACAAGTCAACACAAGTACACTATCACAGCAGAGACTGCACCAGAAAAGCACTGCTTTCATGTCAGAAAAGTTAAAAAGCTCTCTCTCTCTTCCAACGGCTAGTATAACGACTAGTTTTTTTAAGACTATAAACAGAAGTCTCATTATGGTGAGACGCGTGAGAGACACAGTGAGACTCAGCAGAGATGCTGCTGCACAACCAGAAAAATCTAAGTCTCAAGTGAATCTCAACCTACCTACCTATGCTATCTTAGCTAATATCATGTAGTAGGTTTAGCTCTTATTTTTGTAATGTTTCATATACACTCTTTGAGTGATTTAGAGAGCTACCATTTAGCAGAGCTCACGGTTTATCCATACTTTGTATATAGTATAAGCTAGATCAATCACATCTCATCTCATATCATCAAGTCTCAACTAAGTCAGGAGGTGCTTGAGCTTAGTGTGAGTGATTGTAAAGCCTGGAGAGGCATTGTAACAAGAATACTCACTGAGTTTCCTGGAGAGGCAATCGAAGACAAAGAATACTGCATGCGTTTCCTGGAGAGGTAGTTGAAAACAAAGAATACTCATAAGTTGCTCGAAGAGGCAGTTGAGAACAAAGAATACTTGTGGCTCAACCAAGGTAGGTGTGCCTATGCATGGTTGTGAGGACGTCCTGAAGAGGCTGTAAGAATACTTGTAATTGACAGGTTTGTCAATAGTGGAAATCTCATGAGTTGTGAGATGGACGTAGCCCAAGGTTGTGGTGAACCAGTATAAATCTCAGTGTGCATCTCTCCTCCCTTATCTCTTTATTTACATAGCACATCTCTAATACCTGAGACTTTCTGTTTGAAACAAATTACATTTGAGTTAAATCTATGCAAACTAATATCTGTCTCTGCATCTATCTTACATCTCAAGTCTATTCATCTCAGATCCCATCTCAATTGAGATAATCAGTAGTCACTCATTCTCTTTAAGGTTTAACATTTGCTGAGCTTAATTAATCTTACATCTCAAAATATGTTTGCTAAAGTAAATCAAATCTATTAAGAGATAATCAAGTTATTATTAACCAAATCATATTACTTGATTACAAAATTATTGTTGAGACAACATCTCATTTAACCTATTTGAGGACTCCAAGTGTCAATTGAGATCAGTTCTGCTTGAATTTAAGTGTGTATTTTCAGGTACAATATTTTCAAGTCTCTATTCAACCCCCTTCTAGAGACATTCAGCCAATTCAGTGGTATCAGAGCTTGGCCTCTTGGGGTTTGAGCACACCAATGTGTGAAGAGGAGAAAGATCCAAGAAAAAAGAAAATGGCTAAAGGCATTACAAAAAATATGCCATATGCCCACAGATTTTGTGCCCATGATAACTCAGCTCTAGCTCTAAAAGCCATGTCAAAACATTTCAGTGGCGGTGAGTAAGTAGCACTGTTGATGAATCAGAATCAGAAGAAGGAAAAGAAACATCAAGATGGAAGTTTCAGCAAAAGTGAAAAAGGATGTGCTAAAGATCAAACCCTCTCCAAACTGTCACCATTCATGGAGAAGGTAAATGGCAAAAACATCTTGCTAGCTTCCTCAATGACGAATCAACAGTTTAAATGGTCTCAATGAGGAATGAGACAGATCAAAGCCATGAGAGAGGAAGAAGGTTGTTCAAGACGACAAATGTTGGTACAGAGACTGCAGCGACTCTTAAGGCTCAGGGGTGATGATGTTCATATTAATGTTGTAAAGCTCAGTGACATCACACCATCATATGATTAACTTGTGGTTAGCAACAAGACATTAGAACTCCTAGAAATATTGTCTTCAAAGGGTAATATGGTTCTCAAATGAGTTAATTGCAAGAGAGCTGTGTATACAAATTTGGAAAATGAGTACTTATGGAAGAAAAGGCTATAAAGACATGAATTTTTTAAAGGAGCAACTAGATGCATGAAACCAGCCTGGAAAGTGAATGCACAAAAAGGAACTACGGGCCCAGGCAGTGCGTAAATAAACATATTTCGTTTCCTTTCTATTATTTGAATAAAGTTAGATAGCATTGCAATGGTTATTCACTTTTTCTAGAAAATGACAGCGCTCAAGTTAAAATGACATTTCCAAATGTTAGTTAAAAAAATGTTATTTATTTGGAACAGCTTGTAAGTTTCATTTTATTTGTAATAATAATATAAGATAATAATATCATATAGTTGCTGAAATGGTAAATATTTAATACTAACCCACTTGGACCCAAGATTAATGGGTACCGAAATTCCTCTAATGATTTGATTATGCAGAAAAATTCTCATTGATCTAGTCAAAGAGGATATAAGACTTTGAATCAAAGCCTCTGAATGCATAAAGTGGAACTTCTCAAAGATAAGCAATGGGTAAAGAAATGTGCAGTTCCTTTATCACCAAAGCTAAGCAAAAGCATTAAGGGACTTTTTCAAAAATAATAAAAGGGAATAGATGTTGTCTAAAATGCTTGAAGCTTAGAGGTTGCTTATACAAGGAAGACCCATTGGTGATATCAATCTCTTTCCCCTCTCTATACTTGGACCGAAACATACTTGATAAAATCATTAATAAATCTGTTATATGTCTCTACTTGTTTTAATGGCATCATGGTTGTAAGTGTTTTAATATAAGCATGATAGACGTGTAGAGACCATGTTTGCAAAAGGCATGAAAATCTGGTTGATCATCACTGTTCTTATTTGAAATTTCAAACAACAGAGAAATTATATTTTTGGATGTCTCATATGCTTACTGTAACACCCGCAAATTTTCTTACTGGTGTATAAATAGAATAAAGAAAATTTTAAATAGTAATAATCATTTAATTATAAAGTATTTAGTAGCTTTTAATAGACAGCCAAATTTATAATACCCAACCACAATTATGAGTAAATTTCTTTAGAGAGGTGTTTGAGAAAATAACCTAAGATACCTTTAGTAATTATACAGTTAAGGAAAATATAGATTTAATTATTAAAAATAGCTAAAACTCTAAGGTATCTATACCTTTATTCAAAATACTCTTAATATAATTAGTGATGAGTTTTAGAAAATAATTTAGAATTTTTCTAGCACTTCTGGGCAAAAAGATCAAAATGCCCCAGTTAACAGTATAACCATAGCCAGCATAAAAAAAAAAATTGTAGAAAAATATGGAAAATATATTTTGAACCTTAAAAGATGATTTAAAATGATATTTATAATTCTATACAATCTTTGTAATTAAAACCTTAATTTCTCTCTCCGTTACTGTAACGCCCGCTTCTTACCGTTTTACCGCATTTCGTGTTTTATTGAATGGTTAAAATTATTTTTATCACCAAAATTTATATTTTTGGATTTAGAATTTAATTTCCTATTTTTAGGGAATTTCTGGGAATTTTTGGGGTTTTTCTGTGAAAATGACCTTTTTGCCCCTCCTGTCCCTTGAACCGGGCCCGAATACTCTTGATCCGGGCCAGAAAAATTTGCACAACTCTTCCTTTCCTCCTTCTAGAAGCCGTGCATGTGTAGGCATGGTGCATGAGAGACACTTGTATTTTTCCTTCCTTTTCACAAGACATGTGTCAAGTGTAGGCATTTATGGCATTTTAACACTAAAACCACTTATTCTTCCTTTTCTTCCACACATGCAAACTTGAAATTTTTCTCTCATTTCTCTCTTTCTCTTCCTCTTGAAGCCGTGAACTCTCCATCATTTTCTCCCAAAAATTTTCATCCTTCCTTAAACACAATCAAGCCAAGGTTCCATCTTTGAACCAAAGCTTCCATTTCTAAGCCTTCTAGCCTTGAAAAATCCTTGTTGGTGACTAAAGGAGGCATCTTTGGGGGCTGTTTTGGGACCAGAATTCTGCACTCATTTTCTTGGAAATTTGAGGTAAAGGGGGGGAGAACTTGAACTCTAGTAGGATTGGTAACTAGAGTCAAGGATTTGCCCTTAAAATCCTTGTTTTTACTCTTGTTCTCCTTGAAAAAAATCACTTTTTGAGCTTTTCTTTGAGCAAACGTTTTGGATTCTTGGAGCTGGGTTGTTTACATGTTTTTAAGTTTGTTTTGATGCTTGGAATGTGCTTGGATTGTGATTGTTGGTGCATGCAAGCCAAGAAACAATTTTGGAAAAATTTTCCCCTTTTTCCTTTAATAGCTCTCGGCCTTGAGGGATTTTGGGGCTGCATGTGTTTCAAAATTTTTTGGTGCTTGGAATGTGTTTGTATGATGAATCTATGAACATGCATGAAGTTGGTTGAAGGTATACAATTGTTTTGGATGATTGATCTTTGAAAAATAGTGTTTATGAGCTTGAAAATGGAGTTATGAACTTTAATGTGTATTTTGATGATTTTGAGTGGATTGGTATGATATTTGGCATTTAGATTGTTTGTTGATGAATGTGTGAAGTTTTGGTGAAGATTGGATGTTGTGAAAAATTTGAAGTTTTGATGAACATTCAAGTTGTTCTTGATGTTCATGAGTTGTTCTTGATGAAACTCATCAAGAATACCTTTTTGATCTTAAAAAGGTCAAGGGTATGTTAAAACATGTTTATGGGCTTGGTGGTCCAAAAGGACTAAGAAGCAATTTTACAAGTAAAAGGACTAAAGTGCAATTAAGAATAAGTCTTTAAAAAAAATAAAACAAATTCGGATTTCCAATTCCAACCAAGTAAAAGTCAACTTAAAGGTCAATATTTTAGGTTACCATGACTAAAAATAAGTTCCTAAGAGTTATAAAACCTTTAGGCTTTTAATTTAAGTTTAAAACCTTTAAGAAAAGGAGTTAAAGACTCATTAAAAGTCAATCAAGATTAGATTATGAAATTAAAAGTTAGATTGGAGTTGGACTTCAACTCTGATCCAAGTAATTAAAAGTTAAAACTTAGGATTAATTAGTGGGCTTAACTAATTAATTACCTAGGTTAATCAACCTAATTCACTTAAGTCGATTAAGTAAAGAATGATTAATTAAGTCTAAAGTTAATTAACCTTAATGAAAGTATTAATTAAGTAATTAACCAATAATGATGATTAAGAACTAATTAATTATGATTAAACTTAATCAAACATAATTAAAAGTCCTAATCCAAGATTAAGGAAGAGATTAAGGGATGATTAAGAATTAATTAGGATCTTAAGTAAGGATTAAGATTAATTGTAATCCAGTTGATGAAGACCAGTTAAGATTAAAAGTTAAACCAAATCTTAATTAGTCATACAAGGAGAATTAAGATAAGTAATACCATCCATAAGATACAATCATAAGTTTTAGTAAATTATAGGACTTAAGTGGACATGATTATCAAGAACATTAGTACAAACTACCTTAAAAGACTATAACCAACACACTCTTTCTACATAAAACTTGAGAAGCTTGGCGAGAGAGTGCGGTTTGGCTTTCCTTGTGAAGGAAAGACGTTGAATGGGTTTTGTCTGTAAGGATGTGAATGTTGTGAGAATTGTTGTGTGACATGCATCATGAAGCGTCGTTGATGTTCGAGGTTTAAAACCTTACGACCTATATAGCAGTAACACTCGGTACGGTGTGAAACTGGTAGGGACTGGGCACTGGGTTTTGCAAAGAACGCCAGAGGGTCCTCGAGTGGGATGCCAGCCCTGAGGATAGTCAGGTCCCGAAATGGCACAAGTGACGTAGGCTCGCCCCCTACTGTCGTGTAAACGGGGTACAGGCTTGACTATCCTGTCGCTCTCAAGTTTTCATGGTCAGTTGAGATTGTCTGGAAGAACGCTTAAATTTATTTGGCCAAACTTTATGAGCAATGCTCTTTGTACCAATGCTAGTACAGACTCTAACTCCTGACGTGCTGTGTATATATGGTCGGGCAGCTGCTATGTGCTCTGCCTATGGTGATGTTTCCCTGGGCCCGCATGCATTAGATATTGCATTATAATAGTAAAAGTTGCGTTCATATGAGTACACCATGATGAGATGTCGTGATTGCTTATTGATTCGACTGTGTGGATTGCCTCTGTGTGTGTGCTCTAGTTTGCTGTATCCTACATGCTGTGAGTTCATGCGATGTTCTCACCCTTCTTTTCTATCTCTTCTTTCTATGTTCTTCTCGTCACGTTGACAGTCGGTATCGAGGACTTCCGTCATGACGTCGATGCAGGAGCGAATCAGATGGTTGCCAAGGGGCACCCGGAAGGTGACGGGCATCCCGCGCATGTGTGAGTTCTATGGGGGGGAGTTTGTGTCACCATCACGCACCCCAGACTTCCTCTTGTACCTGAAAAGGACTAGGTTGTGTTGAGTCTAGGTAGTACGCAGCTCTGATTTAGGAATCTCTTCTTTTGTATTCTGTTAGAGGTCTCATTTATTTTACTACCGGAACTCATGTTTTAAGGTGGTCATGTGGGTATTCGAGAGGTACATCGATGCTACTTAATATGTATGTATGTATTTATGTCACACTGTTTTATGTTCTCTCAAGGTCTTTAACCATGTGTATGTTGTGGATGCGCGTAAGGTGTTAATTCTTTCGACGCTTACGGAAAGATAAGTTTTTTGAAAGTGAAGGAAAGGATATTTCATAAGTACTTAAAATAAAGCTAGAGAGTAATAGGTCAATGACACCTAAACCCTTTAAAAAAAAAAAAAAAACTTCCGCATTTTTTACGTTCTACTTCGTTGGTCACGTGTAATGCATGTGGTACTTTTAGTGGTAACTAGGGGTATCACATTTGGTGGTATCAGAGCTGTTCTTTCCTTTTGGCCTCGGGTATGGTCTGCAATACCCTTCTCTCTGTGTTTACTCTGTGTTGATTGTTTGTTTGTGTTGATTGTTTGCCTTGTGTGAATTGGTTGCTCTCATCTTACTATCTTAGTAATATGAGGATCTGTGTGTAGCATTGCTTATTCTTGCTTGAATGGTTCTGCATGAAACGGAAGAAGTTGACTTGTTCTGCGAATGCAGGATTCCATGGCAGGGAGAGGTAATCCTGGGGCGAACGATCTTCTAGGAAGATCGTGAACATTCTTGAAAATCAGCAGCAGGCATTGGTCAGCGGTGTGCCATATCCTTGAAAATGACACCAAGGAGAGCCAAGCTCATTGGAAGAATTCCGGCCCACAGAGGAACAAACCCAAGGTTGCACGAGAAAGGAGGGAAGTCTTATTTCGTTCCAAGAAACAATTTTGTCTCATCATCTGGGGGCACTGCGAGACCGCATTCAGTGGTTGCTAGTGGGGAAATCCTGCAAACAGTGTCGGCCACAACGATGGTAGTTGTCCACACAGTAAGAGAAGTCATTTCCTGAGGGACCGCCCGATCAAGAGCCCGATCTCAAACCAGTTCTACGAACGTGCATGCTTTCATTGTGGACGAACTGGCCACATCAAGAGGAATTGCCCTGCTCGGAAGGGAAGTGGTAGCGGTACTGGAGCTGCTGAATCCAAAGATCTAATCCAAGGTAAGTGCGTCATAAGTGGGATTCCTTTAATTGTATTATATGATTCGGGTTGCGACGCATTCTTTCATTCCTCTGGAATGTCAAAAAAAAAAAAAATCTTGTTACTGGACTGCCCTATGATCTTGTAGTTTGCAACCCCTACTGCTAAGACCTCTAGGTCCTAAGGTTGTACATTAGTGTAGCCAATAGTTGATTTGGCTTGTGGTTTGAAGTGATGAGTGAGACGTTAAAAGTTAGAGTAGGATGACCACTAAGGTTAGATTCCCATTCCTTTAGATGAGTAACCTAAGGGATCGATAATATGATTCGAGGCTGTAAATTCAAGGTTAAGATGATTGATCATTGAGGTTTAATTATTAAGGTTTTGAGATTTGGGGATTGTACTAATAGCTCTTGAGGATTCAGTTATTGAAAATATATATAATTTGGCAAGGCAAGTTAGAAATAATCGACGGCTTGGGGTATACTCAGGATAAATAATAATGGAGTTTAGAATAAGAATGACAAACACCCGAATTGGGTTTGATCTTAACAGTTAAGGCATATTTGGATACCCTGTTGATGAACTTGAAGTCTAAAGGGTTTTGACTGTGGAATGAGTGTCAGGATTTAAGTTTGATAGATACACTAGAGTATGATCGCTATCTCTAACGGATTGATAGAATAAGGATTTATAGAAACAAGTGGAAAACTCGATTTAAGACAAAGGATGTCGAAGTATTGAGGCCAATAGCACAAGGTGTAGTTCTTAAGAAATTTTAGTCAGATGGTAGGATATGACTAAGAAAATGATCTGTTAGTATCAAGATTACGCAGGAAATTGAAGAAAGAGATCATGTGATGGAGAATTATATGCACGAGTAAGCACTACAAGAGCTACAATGGTATGAACTAAGTAAGGACAACACTTCCATGAGGTTAGTAGAAATAATAGATATGTCAAATAATGAGCGATTATTGTATGTGTTGATTTTGATGACTGAGAGTATACTTGATTGATGCTCCTATAGATTGAATAAGGTATGTGAATGGAATCTCATAAACGATTAAGATTGGAATTGGTAAGAATTATGACACGTTGGTTTAGTATGGTTATACCAATTTACAGGATTAGTTTGTACATTAATCTTAATGGACTTAGACTCTCAAGGAAAGGTATATAAATTAGTAAATATTTAGGCAGGATTTTAAAGATTGGATTGGAATAGTACTAGATAAGTAGGTGACGTTTCGCGTAAGGATGCCCTAGGAGACAAATACAATTCGTGGAAGTAGGATAACCATAAGGAATGATAATAATATTCCCAAAGATAGGTTTAAAGATAGATTGCCTCTATCTATATACTGAGACTATAGGTAATCCTACAATCTGTTTGGACTTTACCACGGATGCTACAGGTGTCTAGTAATTCCATCTGGATTGGTTGTCATTGGTGTTCCTTTCCATCCTCAGTAAATCCAGTTTTCTAACCTCATTTAAGCCAACTTATCCTCATTCTTTCGTGCCATGTTCTCTCCTATTTCTAGGATCCAATGGGGAGTATAGCATTCTTTGGAATAGTTTTGATGGATAGGAAGTTGTATGCTAAGCTATCTAAGTGTGAGTTTTGGTTAAAGGAAGTGAATTTCCTAGGTCATGTGATCTATAGTGGACGAGTTAGCGTAGACCCAGCTAAGGTAGAAACTGTGTTACAGTGGGAAGCACCTGGGACTTTAACGGAAGTGAGAAGCTTCTTGGGGTTAGCTGGTTACTACCATAAGTTTATTGAAAATTTTCAAGGATAGCAACTCCGTTGAACCGTTTGATTAGGAAAGACCAACCTTTTGTGTGGAGCCAGTAGTATGAAGATAGTTTTCAGGAATTGAAGAAGAGGTTAACTTTTGCGCCTGCGTTAGTTTACCTGACCCACAAGAGAGTTTTGAAGTATATTGTGATGCTTCAAACAAGTATTAGGTTGTGTGTTAATGCAAAAAGGAAAGGTAGTGGCTTATGCCTCTAGGAAATTGCGAACACACGAAGTGAACTACCCTACGCATGATCTAGAGTTGGAGGCAGTAGTTTTTGTCTTGAAGATTGGAGACACCATCTGTATGGCGCTAGGTTTGAAGTTTTAGTGATCATAAGAGTTTGAAGTATCTGTTTGACCAGAAGGAACTTAATGTAGGGCAGAGACGATGGATGGAGTTTTTGAAGAATTATGAGCTTAGTCTGCAGTACCACCCTGGGAAAGCTAATGTCGTAACTGATGTGTTAAGTCGGAAATCTTTTCATATGTCAATAATGATGGTTAAGGAGCTAGAACTGATAGAAGAGTTTAGAGATGTTAACCTAGACGTTGAACTTGGTCCTAAGAGTGTAAGATTGGGAACATTGAGGATTTCAAATGATTTCTTGGAACAAGTTCGTGTAACACAGGGAGTGGATCAATCTTTGCAAGATTTGAGGAATCTAGTCCCAAAGAAAGGAGAATCTGAGTTTTGTAAGGAAGCTGATGGAACTGTTAGATTCAAGGGTAGGATACGTGTGTCTAGTGATAAGAAAATGAGATATCGTAAGAGGACATTGGAAATTAGAAGGAAATGTTAAGAAAAATAATTATCCAACTTTTAGGGAACCATTAAGGTCTTATATGATCTAATTAGGAGGGTAGCTCTTAAATCTTAAGAAGATGGATTTATCCCTATTCAGCAGTAGGAACTCCAAATTTCGAGGACGAAATTTCTTAAAGGAGGGGAGAAATGTAACACCCGCAAATTTTCTTACTGGTGTATAAATAGAATAAAGAAAATTTTTAAATAGTAATAATCATTTAATTATAAAGTATTTAGTAGCTTTTAATAGACAGCCAAATTTATAATACCCAACCACAATTATGAGTAAATTTCTTAGAGAGGTGTTTGAGAAAATAACCTAAGATACCTTTAGTAATTATACAGTTAAGGAAAATATAGATTTAATTATTAAAAATAGCTAAAACTCTAAGGTATCTATACCTTTATTCAAAATACTCTTAATATAATTAGTGATGAGTTTTAGAAAATAATTTAGAATTTTTCTAGCACTTCTGGGCAAAAGATCAAAATGCCCCCATTTAACAGTATAACCATAGCCAGCATAAAAAAAAAATTGTAGAAAAATATGGAAAATATATTTTGAACCTTAAAAGATGATTTAAAATGATATTTATAATTCTATACAATCTTTGTAATTAAACCTTAACTTTCTCTCTCCGTTTACTGTAACGCCCGCTTCTTACCGTTTTACCGCATTTCGTGTTTTATTGAATGGTTAAAATTATTTTAATCACCAAAATTTAATTTTTGGATTTAGAATTTAATTCCTATTTTTAGGGAATTTCTGGGAATTTTTGGGGTTTTTTCTGTGAAAATGACCTTTTTGCCCCTCCTGTCTCTTGAACCGGGCCCGAATACTCTTGATCCGGGCCAGAAAAATTTGCACAACTCTTCCTTTCCTCCTTCTAGAAGCCGTGCATGTGTAGGCATGGTGCATGAGAGACACTTGTATTTTTCCTTCCTTTTCACAAGACATGTGTCAAGTGTAGGCATTTATGGCATTTTAACACTAAAACCACTTATTCTTCCTTTTCTTCCACACATGCAAACTTGAAATTTTTCTCTCATTTCTCTCTTTCTCTTCCTCTTGAAGCCGTGAACTCTCCACCATTTTCTCCCAAAAATTTTCATCCTTCCTTAAACACAATCAAGCCAAGGTTCCATCTTTTGAACCAAAGCTTCAAATTCTAAGCCTTCTAGCCTTGAAAAATCCTTGTTGGTGACTAAAGGAGGCATCTTTGGGGGCTGTTTTGGGACCAGAATTCTGCACTCATTTTCTTGGAAATTTGAGGGTAAAGGGGGGGAGAACTTGAACTCTAGTAGGATTGGTAACTAGAGTCAAGGATTTGCCCTTAAAATCCTTGTTTTTACTCTTGTTCTCCTTGAAAAAAATCACTTTTTGAGCTTTTCTTTGAGCAAACGTTTTTGGATTCTTGGAGCTGGGTTGTTTACATGTTTTTAAGTTTGTTTTGATGCTTGGAATGTGCTTGGATTGTGATTGTTGGTGCATGCAAGCCAAGAAACAATTTTGGAAAAATTTTCCCCTTTTTCCTTTAATAGCTCTCGGCCTTGAGGGATTTTGGGGCTGCATGTGTTTCAAAATTTTTTTGGTGCTTGGAATGTGTTTGTATGATGAATCTATGAACATGCATGAAGTTGATTGAAGGTATACAATTGTTTTGGATGATTGATCTTTGAAAAATAGTGTTTATGAGCTTGAAAATGGAGTTATGAACTTTAATGTGTATTTTGATGATTTTGAGTGGATTGGTATGATATTTGGCATTTAGATTGTTTGTTGATGAATGTGTGAAGTTTTGGTGAAGATTGGATGTTGTGAAAAATTTGAAGTTTTGATGAACATTCAAGTTGTTCTTGATGTTCATGAGTTGTTCTTGATGAAACTCATCAAGAATACCTTTTTGATCTTAAAAAGGTCAAGGGTATGTTGAAAACATGTTTATGGGCTTTGGTGGTCTAAAAGGACTAAAGTGCAATTAAGAATAAGTCTTTAAAAATAAATAAAACAAATTCGGATTTCCAATTCCAACCAAGTAAAAGTCAACTTAAAGGTCAATATTTTAGGTTACCATGACTAAAAATAAGTTCCTAAGAGTTATAAAACCTTTAGGCTTTTAATTTAAGTTTAAAACCTTTAAGAAAAGGAGTTAAAGACTCATTAAAAGTCAATCAAGATTAGATTATGAAATTAAAAGTTAGATTGGAGTTGGACTTCAACTTTAATCCAAATAATTAAAAGTTAAAACTTAGGATTTATTAGTGGGCTTAACTAATTTAATTACCTAAGTTAATCAACCTAATTCACTTAAGTCGATTAAGTAAAGAATGATTAATTAAGTCTAAAGTTAATTAACCTTAATGAAAGTATTAATTAAGTAATTAACCAATAATGATGATTAAGAACTAATTAATTATGATTAAACTTAATCAAACATAATTAAAAGTCCTAATCCAAGATTAAGGAAGAGATTAAGGGATGATTAAGAATTAATTAGGATCTTAAGTAAGGATTAAGATTAATTGTAATCCAGTTGATGAAGACCAGTTAAGATTAAAAGTTAAACCAAATCTTAATTAGTCATACAAGGAGAATTAAGATAAGTAATACCATCCATAAGATACAATCATAAGTTTTAGTAAATTATAGGACTTAAGTGGACATGATTATCAAGAACATTAGTACAAACTACCTTAAAAGACTATAACCAACACACTCTTTCTACATAAAACTTGAGAAGCTTGGCGAGAGAGTGCGGTTTGGCTTTCCTTGTGAAGGAAAGACGTTGAATGGGTTTTGTCTGTAAGGATGTGAATGTTGTGAGAATTGTTGTGTGACATGCATCATGAAGCGTCGTTGATGTTCGAGGTTTAAAACCTTACGACCTATATAGCAGTAACACTCGGTACGGTGTGAAACTGGTAGGGACTGGGCACTGGGTTTTGCAAAGAACGCCAGAGGGTCCTCGAGTGGGATGCCAGCCCTGAGGATAGTCAGGTCCCGAAATGGCACAAGTGACGTAGGCTCGCCCCCTACTGTCGTGTAAATGGGGTACAGGCTTGACTATCCTGCCGCTCTCAAGTTTTCATGGTCAGTTGAGATTGTCTGGAAGAACGCTTAAATTTATTTGGCCAAACTTTATGAGCAATGCTCTTTGTATCAATGCTAGTACAGACTCTAACTCCTGACGTGCTGTGTATATATGGTCGGGCAGCTGCTATGTGCTCTGCCTATGGTGATGTTTCCCTGGGCCCGCATGCATTAGATATTGCATTATAATAGTAAAAGTTGCGTTCATATGAGTACACCATGATGAGATATCGTGATTGCTTATTGATTCGACTGTGTGGATTGCCTCTGTGTGTGTGCTCTAGTTTGCTGTATCCTACATGCTGTGAGTTCATGCGATGTTCTCACCCTTCTTTTCTATCTCTTCTTTCTATGTTCTTCTCGTCACGTTGACAGTTGGTATCGAGGACTTCCGTCATGACGTCGATGCAGGAGCGAATCAGATGGTTGCCAAGGGGCACCCGGAAGGTGACGGGCATCCCGCGCATGTGTGAGTTCTATGGGGGGGGTTTGTGTCACCATCACGCACCCCAGACTTCCTCTTGTACCTGAAAAGGACTAGGTTGTGTTGAGTCTAGGTAGTACGCAGCTCTGATTTAGGAATCTCTTCTTTTGTATTCTGTTAGAGGTCTCATTTATTTTACTACCGGAACTCATGTTTTAAGGTGGTCATGTGGGTATTCGAGAGGTACATCGATGCTACTTAATATGTATGTATGTATTTATGTCACACTGTTTTATGTTCTCTCAAGGTCTTTAACCATGTGTATGTTGTGGATGCGCGTAAGGTGTTAATTCTTTCGACGCTTACGGAAAGATAAGTTTTTTTTTAAAGTGGAGGAAAGGATATTTCATAAGTACTTAAAATAAAGCTAGAGAGATAATAGGTCAATGACACCTAAACCCCTTTAAAAAAAAAAAAAAAACTTCCGCATTTTTTATGTTCTACTTCGTTGGTCACGTGAAATGCATGTGGTACTTTTAGTGGTAACTAGGGGTATCACACTTACCTAAAGTTTGGAGTATCAAATGATAGATATCTTCTTGTTGGAAAGTGCCTAATATATTGATATCTTTAAAATCTGAAAATTTTCTGAACATGTTATAAAGTAACTATAGAGTCTGCAGTCTCATTACACAATGTGTAGAAGAAAGCATGCATGATAATTTGATAAGACTAATCCTACACTTGAGATGAGAAAGCTTGCAGATTTGTAGACAAAGTGGAATGCTTGGATCTCAACAAGAAATATATGGGAAAATCTTCAAAAGAGCATATCCAAGTCTAAAGGATGTTCTGAAATGAAAAAGATAAAAGAAAAAGTCAGAATCTGTGGCTGCACTTGGGAAAGACACATCTGAGTCTCAGGTTGAGACTAGACTGGGACTTAGGTGGAAATATATGAGATAGAACAGCCAAGAGAGACTCCTACTGTAGCTATGTTTCTGACAACACAAAAAGGAAATCCATGAATCACAGTTAGCTTATATAATGGCTACTGCACAAAGGGAAAGTGATTTGTGATTTCCCACAATATTAAAAAGAGAAAGAAGCTTCTAAAAGAAGAAGGCACAAGGAAATGACTAAGATTGAAAAAGGAAATGCAGAAGCTGAGTCTATATCAAGCTGCAAATTCTTAAGTCATGAGGTTCAAATGCTAACTTGAAGATTACTTCATGAGGTACTCTGAAACTCTAATCTTCCATGATGATGCATATGTGATAAATCTTACTATTCTCATTTTGAAGATAGGATTTAAAGTATGATGGTACTATGTAGAATTTAGAAATCAGTTTTCAATGACAAACATGCTTATTTGAATGATTCTATGTTTCTTAGAATTCTGAATGATTTTTTTGTCATGACCTTAAATACAGTTTTGAATCTCAACTATTGTGAGTATGATGTAATGCAACATATGCTTATGTTATGATCTTGCATCATGTGAGAATTTGAGTTTGAAATCTATGTATGATGAAACATGAGCTGATCATATGAAAAGATATCCTTGAGTCAATTTCATGAAATTTGAGAAAAGAGAACTTAGAAAGATTGAATTGATTTGTTTAGGAGAAACATTTCTACAAGCCAAGCCTATACGCTCTCCAATTCCTTAATCAAGTCAATCTTCTAAGTGAATTATATGAAAAAGAAATTCTGAGATTGAAGGCTCATAAAAGGATTCTGAAATAAGTGAAAGTTTAAGGCAAAGAGGTTATTGAACTATATTCAGAAATGTTTTCTGATATAGCCTGACTAAAATTATCATAACTTGAGCTACAAAATTGATTTTTGTGTAAAACCAATTTTGTTAGAAGGCTAATTTATAAGGGTGAAAAATATGAAAGTTTGAAGCTGTTACACTAAGCATAGAAGTGCCAGAAAATTTGCTAACACAGCTGCAGTTTTACAAATGCTCACAGAAACTTGTTTACTTAAAATCATCATAACTGGAGTTGTAGATACTATTTTTTGGTGAAACCAATTTTATTCGAAAGCTAATTTAAAATAAAATCAAACTGGAAAATTTGAGATTTTTATATTAATCACAGAAGTTCCAGTAAATATGTGAACACAGTTGCAGTGTTGTAAGCTTCAATATAAACATGTTCACTTAAAAGGATCATAACTGAAGTTATAGAAATGCTTTTTCAGTGAAACAAATTTTGTGTAAAAGATAATTTATGTGAATATCAAACTGGAAATTTTGAAGATTTTATACTCACCACAAAAGTGCCAGTAAATTCGAGAACACGGCTTCACTGATACAAAGTCTGATATAAACTTGTTCACTTAAATAGATCATAACTAGAGCTAGAGAAATGATTTTTGAGTGAAACCAAGTTTGTGTGAAATCCAACTAATAAAAGTATTTAACTGGAAAGTTTTATAATTTTTCATCATCTGCATAATTCCCAGCAAACACTTCAAGTGAACTGATCTCTCATGTGATCAAATCTGAACACATCAGTTTTGAATGCTTATATCTGGAGCTAGGAAAATCCTTTTCAAATGAAACAGTTGGATTTGAAAGATGTTGTTCAATGGTTTAATAGTATTAATTTTCACTATTTTTGGTTGCATAGTTTGATCACATTGATTGAAAAACCAGATCTGTCACAGTAAGCACTCCATTATAGAACAACCAACTTTAATCACTCATGTTTTATGATAGAAAACTCCAAATGGAATGACTTTTATATCATTATAAAGCTTGTGATGTCTAGTTCATTGTGTTGAAATCTCATATTTTTATGAATTGGAAATATCTCACAAGCTCAGATTAAAGTAGCTAAGTCAATGGATGTTTTCTGGTTTGGTGCAGAAACTTCAAATTTAAATATCTTTAATTGTACCAATCCAAATGAGTTGATTTTTGTGGCATTGGAAATTTGTCATGATGTGGTTTATTGGAAATTTGTACCAATCCAAATGAGTTGATATATACATGACCTTCTCAATACCGCATATTTTGTTAATTGTTTTATGATCAGGATAACAAAAGCCAAAAGACCAACAGATTCATTTATCTAAATTATCGAATAATCCAGTATAGTTCCAGAAACAATCTACTCACGATTGTTTTCTATTTCGAACATATAGAAATAGCTCACAAGTATTTGCAAAGTTCAAAATTACCTCAATGAATAAATTTCCCAAGTTTGTTTGGTTTATTGAGTTGTTGACAAGAATTAATTGAGTAGTCGGCTCAACTTATACAACAAATCGTACTCTACTGTTTGCTTTTGTTTGCTTCTGAATGTTGCTCCCCCTAGCTAGTCCTACTTGAAAGCTCAATACCCAATGCAGTATCTTTGTTGGTTGCATGATGAAATTTGTTGGACCGTAACAATATTTTATTAAATTTTAAAGCCAATATATCAATTCTAGGGGATGAAGAGAAACAGTCCCTCTATGATCAGACTGGTTGTGTTGATGATGTTGTGAGTGTTATATTATTATTATTATTATTGCTTTATGCTAGCTGCAGATGAATTAAAGTAACTTAATATATAGGATTCATAACCGGAAATGTCTAAATTTATAAAGTAAATACTTATGGTATTTGGTAATGTCACAGCAGGAGACTCACCTTGAAGTTATACTGTTGAGTTTATCAAAGTTTTGTTCTAAAGAGTACATAATGTAGTGTGGTTTCATATCAATGATCAAACCAAGTAGATGAAATCGGTTTTATATTTTAGTTTCTTGATGTTATGGATGTTGGAAAGCAGGGAAACACTAAAAGGGGGGTTGAATAGTGTTTCAATGGAAACTCTTTTGTTTCAAATATTTTGAAGGTTTAACTTCTGAAAATCTTCAAATGATAAGTATCAATCTGATGGTTTTGATTAGCTTCTGAAAAGCTTTCAAATAAAGAAGATTATAAACTTGACTTGATTCTGATAATAAGTTCTCACTTGAATACTTTTTCAATCCCCTTGTTAGAATAAAAACATAATTGAAATAGCTAAAAGGATAGAGAAAACTTAGCCAAGAATTTATCCTGGTTCACTCACAACCATCGTGAGCTACGTTCAGTCCTAGGGCAAAACCAGCACCTGGATTTCCAATATTCTTGCAAGAATACAAGTACTTTTTTTCTTTGAAGCCTCTTCAGGCTCTACAACAAGTATTGTTTCTTTCACCAAGCCTCTTCAGGCTCTCAGACACTAACCCAAGTATTCTTTCAGACAGAAAGCCTCTCCAGGCTTAACAACCCAAACTGTTCTAAGTTTAAACAAGAAAGGGATTTAGTTCACTATCTTCAGATGATAGTTACGAATTAGAGAGTACAAATAACTGAGACTTTCTCAGAATATGAAAATGAATAATTGTACAAAGAATATCAGAGTTTTATTTTTGCAGCGTGTAGTTTCTTTGATTAAAATGCCTCTCGCCACTTGCTATTCAATTCTTCATGGGACGTATTTATAGTCTCCAAGGAGTAAATGCCCATTACCAAATAGCATTTAATGCATTCAGAATACGTTTGACACAGCTCTGTTCAAAGCAATCTGAGCAGAAACAGGTGCAGCAGGTTTGCGCACACAAATCAATCTGGCAGGAGCAGCAGCGTTGTAGACTTTCCTTAAATGTGCTAAACATTTGAACGAGGAAGAAAAGCAACACTGACTCTTATGCTGAAGTAGGTAAGATCTTGATTTGAACGTGTTAGGAATATGCACTAGAGACTTATATATTTATGAACATCCATCACTTGTATCATATTATTTTATAAAGGCAAACTTATTCTTTTAGAATATAATTATTGTCCTTAGAATAGTAAGCTAAAACTTCAAAAGAAATCAAGTAGATGACTTGATCGTGAGATCTTATGAAGAACTATTCTTAAATAGTCCCTAGTCAAGTATCATCTTAGGACAAAGATGCATTTAGACTAGTATGTGAGTTCATTGATGATCACATCTCACAGATCATGGATATGAGATATCATGTGCTAACATAGGTACACACATTAAGAGTAATGGTGTACTGGACAGACCCACCTTAAGAACATTGCATTGATTGTTACATAAGTGTCATGAACGTTTCTTAAATTGATAAATTTTATATATGAAGTCCTTCGACCTGAAAACATTACGATTCCTACATAAGGAATTATATGTTTTAATTATCATCAAACATTACCTGTAACAGGGTAATCATAAAGTTGGTTTTTGGACATGTAATAAATTATGTGGAGGAATGTGAGTGCCCTAGATGGGATTTGTCCCTCCTATGTAACAGGAGTTATATCTGTAGGCCTCTTGATAAAGTGAGACTGCAAAATGCATGGCCATGCTCAGGAGGATAAATATGAGATATTTATTTTCTGTACAGTCTACTTGGGGATCAAGAAAATATAAATTGAACTATACAAGGTTGACACAATCCATGCCCTTGTGTTCAATTAGATATTTGGACAAAGGGACAGATCATATAAATTATTATCATAAAATAGGATTTATCAAAGTTATTGATAATCTCAATATTTGGATAGTGATGTGTTGCTAGATACCGCTCACTATTTATGATATTAAATATAAAAGGGTTTTATTTTAATATTATAACCAAATATTAAAAGCCTATTGGGTCACACGCATACAACAAGCCACTAGGAAAGGATAATAATTCTAATTTAATTTAATTAGAATTATAACATAATGGGCCAAGCCCATCAGTGTGAGGGTTAAGTGAGTGAGGGGGTAAAACCCTAGCCACCACTCTATAAATAGAGCATAAGATGCACTACCCCAGATACACATGAGCAATCGCTTCTAACTTTCTAAGGCTACAAGCAGAGCTGAGGAGCGTTTCCTAGTCTGGCTGTTGGCGTGGATACCAATAGAGACGTGGCTACTCTTGCCTCGTTTTTAATCCTAATAAGGTACGACCTTTCATTTTAATACCTTTTATGCCTTGATTCGTGTTTTCGCAAAACGATTATAACAAGGGAGGGAATCCATTTATTTCTGCTGCACCCTGACCACATGCTTGATTCCCTTCAATTGGTATCAGTGCTTTGGTTTGCGATAAACACGTTTTAGGCTTTTAATCTTATGAAGATTATGATTTTTTTTGTTGTTTTTCTGCTGAAAAAACGTAGCGTTGATATCTGGGCTGCAACCTGCGCTGCAGCGCAGACTGAAGCGCAGGTTACTTTTTCGATTCTGATACTTGCGCTTCACCTACGCTGTAGCGCAGGTAAAGCGCAAGTGAAGCACAACTTTCAGAATCAGTTTATTTTGTTCCCTTTATTGATTGTTTTATGTGCGATGTATATAAATGATTATATGTTCTAATGTTGGAGGGTCCCAAGGAACAGGAAAGAGTTCATGTCTTGGGAATCAAAGGGTTCAATTGTTGAAACCTTGTCTTGACTCAAATATTGACTGCGATAAACATGCCACTTATCAATTTGCTGACAAGAGCATATTCAAATGATACGAGGGACTTACTCGTTTATCGGTTCGTGAAGTATTCATTTGATGCGAGACACTTATTGATGATTGGTTGAGTGTTTATCAAATCCAGTTTTTGTTTTGAGACACTGTCTAATGTTTTATTTTGTATGCGCGTAATCAAACCTCGCTTATTATATATACATCTTATTATATAACTCGTTTTACAATCAATGGATGTTGAATTCGCAAGATGGTTGGTTATGGCCTTAGTTGTTTTAATTTAAATATGACCTGCGTGTCGTGCCTTACCTCTAAACATTCCTCTTGTAATTCTCTTCTCATCTCTATCCCCTCGTATGTTAAAATGAGGCTTCTTCTTGTTATGTAATGTAATCGGGTAGAGCATGGAGTCAATGGAGCATGTGGAGACATGTGGATGGAGACTTCAAGATTATATGTGATGTAATTTTGTATTGGAATTTTAGGGGGCCATAACCATATCATGTGTGTTTGTATGAGATGCATGCTTGTATGTTAAAAGGTTTAACAACGAATAAAATTAAAGCGATTAAATCCCTCAATACTTGTGTGCCTTCCAATGACATTCATGAAGACTAGAAACGATTAAATGTGGGTCTGCCAAAGTAGGGTACATTTATCAATTCTAGTGAAGCACGATAGGATAAAAGTAATATCCGATTGTCAACCATTGGATTTTGATTGGGTATATTCAATATGAATGAAAAACCTAGAGGCACCAATATTAAGTCATGTTTTGCCTTCCAATGAATAACACTCGTTAAGACTAGAGGCGATGAAGTGTGGGTCTGCCAAAGTAGGGTACCTTTATCTATTTTAGTAAAATGCGATAGGATAAAAAGTAATACCCGACTATTATTCATTAGGTTTTGACTTAACTAGGTATATTCAATAGGATTAAAGAACCTAGAGGCACTAAGTTAGGCATTAATTCATAAGATGAATTAGAATAAGAGTTATTCACCTAACTATATATATATCCAAGAGTTGTATGAGATACAATTGGAAATCGTGTTCCTACCTAAATAACCTTTATTAAGCGATCAGCCAAAGCTGACTTAAAATTAGGTGAAATATGGATCTTGGCCCACTAGAAAATCTAGTGATGGGATTTTCTAATTCTTTATATTGAGGGTACTTGTTTTGAATCAAAATAGTGGGAGACATATTTATTTAAAGACCTTATTAAATATGTTTGTTATATGATACTTACGTGCATAGCAACGAGCACAACAAGTAACTTTTATTGCGATCTGTCCTTGAGAAGGACAAACTGTCTGGAATTAACTTTCTAGACTGGTATAAGACCTAAGGATTGTCCTTAGGAAAGGTTGTATGTCCTGGAAGGGCCTATTCCTGAAACACCCGCTGCAAATACTTCGAAAGCTGATAAGGATGCTTTTAGAAAGCATCTGGATGTTACTCTCGATGTAGGTTTCCTTATGCTTGCTACCATGAATGCTGAAAATAGCATGAGAACATGGAGGCGTACAATATGATTGTACACTTAAAGAGACTTTATCAAGGACAAGCTAGGCTTGAATGATTTGAAGTCTCATAAGCACTTTATCAATGTAGACTGGCAGAGGGAACCCTTGTTGGTGCTCATGTACTCAAAACAATTGGGTACATTGAAAACCTAGAAAGGCTTGGATTCCCATTAGGCCAAGAGTTGGCCACTGATCTTGTCCTGCAATCGTTGCTGGATAGCTATAGTCAATTCTCCATGAACTATAACATGAGTGAATTTGACAAACCACTGCCAGAATTGCTAAGCATGTTAAGAACAGCTGAGCAAAACATTAATAAAGGTAAAGGGAAGGCCATATTGATGGTCCAACTTGGAAAAGACAAAGGGCAAGAAGAAGTTCAAGAAGCCCTATTTCAAACCAAAGGACAAAGGCAAGGATAAGCCTAGTACCTTTGTTTTGAAGCCTATGGGTGGGATAGCTAAGGAAGGAAAATTGTTTCCACTGTGGCTAATCAGGACATTGGAGACTGTGTAAAGTACCTGGAGGAGATCAAGAAAAAGGGAAGTGAGACTTCCGCTTCAGAGATATATGTTATAGAAGTCAATTTACCTACTTTTGTATCTTGGGTATTGGATACCGGATGTGAATCTCACATTAATGTGAATGTGAAGGATCTAAATGAAGTAGGTCATTGGCTAAAGGAGAATTCGACCTACGTGTGGGAAAAGGAGAAAGAGTTGCTGCCTTAGCCGTAGGAACCTATTATTTAACTTTGCCAACTGGACTAGTTATTGAACTAAATAATTGTTATTTTGTGTCTACCATTAGTGGGAATTTTAATTCCGTTTCTTGTTTAGAAAAGAGTGTTTTTATAAAGAACAATTCAATTTATTTGAATGATATGGTTGTGCAAAGTTGAACAATATGTTCTTGACATGGAAGTGCCTATCTATAACATAAGGGTCAAAATAAATGGTTTGAACCCGACTTATCTTTGGCATTGTTGCTTAGACCACATAAATGAGAAATGCATATCCAAACTCCACCAAGATGGTTATTTGGATTCATTTGATTTTGAATCAATTGAGACATGTGAATCTTATTTATTTGGGAAGATGACCAAAACCCCATTCACCGGAAAAGGGTGAAAGGGCCGGTGATCTTCTTTGCCTCATACATAGTGATGTATATGGGCCCATGGGCACAATGGCTAGAGGAGGTTTTCAATACTTCATCACTTTTACTGATGATTTCAGTACATATGGATTTGTGTATCTGATGGAACACAAATCTGAATCCTTTGAAGAGTTCAAGGAATTTAAGAATGAAGTATAAAACCAACTTGGCAAGACCATTAAAACACTTCAATGAGATCGAGGTGGAGAATACTCAGGCCAACAATTTGATGACTATCTAACAGAGTGTGGGATAACATCTCAACTCACTCCTCCTGGAACACCTATTTGGAATGGAGTTTCAGAAAGGAGAAATCGAACTCTATCAGATATGGTTCGATTTATGATGAGTCATACTGATCTCCCCGACTCCTTTTGGGGTCATGCTTTGTTAACAGTAGCCTTCACATTAAACCGTGTTGCATCTAAAGCTATCATAAAGACACCATATGAGATATGGACTAGGAAACGACCTGGTATGTCTTTTATGAAGATTTGGGGTTGTGAAGCTTATGAGAAACGACAAGTTTCAGATAAGCTAGGACCCAAATCAGATAAGTGCTTATTTGTGGGATACCCAAAAGAAACTGAGGGTTACTACTTCCACAATCCTAGCAAAGGCAGAGTGGTTGTCGCTAGGACTGCTGTATTCTTAGAGAAGGAATCTGTCTCTAAGAAAATAAGTGGGAGGAAAGTAGAACTTGAAGAAATTCAAGCACCACACAGTAGCAATGAGCCAATGATGGAGCAAGAGCAGATATCACAAAGTGTTGTGGAGCCACCTGCTCAAGTAGCACAAGACTTGCGTAGGTCAGATAGGGTACGTCACCAAACTGAGAGATATGGTTTCCTTGTGTCTCAGGATAGGGATGTATTGCTAATGGATCAAGGTGAATCAGTGATCTACCAAGAAGCTCTTTTGAGTCCAAAACCTGAGAAATGGCTTGATGCCATGAGATCTGAAATGGATTCCATGTACACTAACAAGGTATGGACCTTGATTGAGCCACCCAAAGGAATAAAACCCATAGAGTGCAAGTGGGTTTTCAAAGAGGAAAACTGACATGGATGGTAATGTAAGTACCTTTAAAGCACAGTTGGTAGCTAAAGGGTTTCATGCAAATTCATAGTATATACTATGATGAAACCTTTTTTTTCCCAGTTTCCATGCTTAAATCTGTTCGGATCTTGCTTGCTGTTGCAACTTACCATGATTATGAAATCTGGAAAGTGGATATCAAGAAAACCTTCCTAAATGGAAGCCTTCTTGAAGATATGTATGTGATACAACCTGAAGGTTTTGTTATACCTAAAGGTATGCAAGTTGCAACGATCCATTTATGGATTAAAGCAAGGCTCTAGAAGCTGGAATCTTTATCTTTGATGTAGTTGTAAAGCAGTTTGGTTTCATTAAGAATGAGGATGAACCTTGTGTCTACAAAATGGTTAGTGACAATATAGTTGTTTTTCTGGTTTTGTATGTAGATGACATACTCCTCATAGGAAATGACATTCCTACCCTTCAGTCTGTAAGGACTTGATTAGGAAATTGTTTTTCTATGAAAGATTTGGGCAAAGCGACCTATGTGTTAGGTATCAGGATCTATAGAGATAGATCTCGAAGATTACTTGGCCTAAGTCAAAGTACATACATAGACAAAGTGTTAAAACGGTTTAACATGCAAGATTCTGAGAAGGGATCTTTGCCTATGTCACATGGTATAAGCCTATCTAAGGCTCATTCACCTTCCAGTGAAGAAGAGAGAGGTCGCATGAATAAGATTCCTTATGCATCCGCTATAGGATCTATCATGTATTCCATGTTATGTACTCGACCAGACATATCATATGCTTTAAGCATGACTAGCATATACCAGTCTGATCTTGGTGAAGGTCACTAGACAACAGTCAAGAACATCCTTAAGTACTTGAGAAGAACTAAGGATTCATTCTTGAAATATGGAGGAGAGGAAGAGCTGCTTGTAAAGGGTTACACTGATGCTAGCTTCCAAACCGACAAAGATAATTGAAGATCGCAATCAGGTTATATGTTTTGTTAGTATGGTGGTGCTGTGAGCTAAAAAAAAATTCAAAGTAAGAAACAGTCGCTGTTACAAACCCATTAAACCCCTTGTGCAGCAGAAGCATGAAAGGCACACGAGATCATTGGGCATAAGAGTTATGTCTGAATGTCTCTAGTGCAAGTGGGAGATTGTTAGGAATATGCACTAGAGAGTTATATATTTAGGAACATCCATCACTTGTATCATGTTATTTTATAAAGGCAAACTTATTCTTTTAGAATATAATTATTGTCCTTAGAATAGTAAGCTTAAACATCATAAGAAATCAAGTAGATGACTTGATCGTGAGATCTTATGAAGAATTATTCTTAAATAGTCCCTAGTCAAGTATCATCTTAGGACAAAGATGCATTTAGACTAGTATGTGAGTTCATTGATGATCACATCTCACAGATCATGGATATGAGATATCATGTGCTCACATAGGTACACATTAAGAGTAATGGTGTACTGGACAGACCCACCTTAAGAACGTTGCATGGATTGTAACATAAGTGTCATGAACGTTTCTAAAATTGATAAATTTTATATATGAAGTCCTTCGACCTGAAATCACTACGATTCCTACATAAGGAATTATATGTTTTAATTATCATCAAACGTTACCTGTAACAGGGTAATCATAAAGTTGGTTTTTGGACA
The DNA here is from genome assembly GCA_026901365.1 of Sesbania bispinosa. Taxonomy (NCBI): domain Eukaryota; kingdom Viridiplantae; phylum Streptophyta; class Magnoliopsida; order Fabales; family Fabaceae; genus Sesbania; species Sesbania bispinosa. The sequence continues at coordinate 269,016 of QLOH01000746.1, read as the reverse complement.
TGTAATAAATTATGTGGAGGAATGTGAGTGCCCTAGATGGGATTTGTTCCTCCTATGTAACAGGAGTTATATCTGTAGGCCTCTTGATAAAGTGAGACTACAAAATGCATGGCCATGCTCAGGAGGATAAATATGAGATATTTATTTTCTGTACAGTCTACTTGGGGATCAAGAAAATATAAATTGAACTATACAAGGTTGACACAATCCATGCCCTTGTGTTCAATTAGATATTTGGACAAAGGGACAGATCATATAAATTATTATCATAAAATAGGATTTATCTAAGTTATTGATAATCTCAATATTTAGATAGTGATGTGTTGCTAGATACCGCTCACTATTTATGATATTAAATATAAAAGGGTTTTATTTTAATATTATAACCAAATATTAAAAGCCTATTGGGCCATACGCATACAACAAGCCACTAGGAAAGGATAATAATTCTAATTTAATTTAATTAGAATTATAACATAATGGGTCAGGCCCACAAGTGTGATGGCTAAGTGAGTGAGGGGGTAAAACCCTAGCCACCACTCTATAAATAGAGCATAAGATGAACTACCCCAGATACACATGAGCAATCGCTTCTTACTTTCTAAGGCTACTAGCAGAGCTAAGGAGGGTTTCCTAGTCCGGTTGTTGGCGTGGATACCAATAGAGACGTGGCTACTCTTGCCTTGTTTGTAATCCTAATAAGGAACGACCTTTCGTTTTAATACCTTTTATGCCTTTATTCGTGTTTTCGCAAAACGATTATAACAAGGGAGGGAATCCATTTATTTTCGCTGCACCCTGACCACATGCTTGATTCCCTTCAGAACGTTCCTCGTACTCAGCAACGTCTTCCATGGTCAAACCATTGTCCTGAAGACTTCATCTTTCAGATGCAAGGAATGCTTCAGATGAACTTGTCTTCTACCGAGGATAAACGCTCTTCAGACGATGTTCTGTCTTCATACTATTTGAAGCTTCAAATGATGTTTCACGCTTTTTATTATCTGAAACGAAGCAGAATATTGTGAAAGTATATTGCCACAAATCCATCTGAATTTTTTATATTTGTTCATTAAAACACTTTAAATGGAATGAGACTCAAAGTACTTAAGTATATAAATTTTTTAGACTCAACAATCTCCCCCTTTTTAATGATGACAAATATAAAATATTCTGAAATCTGAAAAAGGGTTTAAAAAGATTTTGAGTTTAGAAAATTCTCCCCCTTAACCAGATGTTCCTTTCTAAGATACATGTTCTTCTTCTAAAATAATCGTTCTGAAGCATTCTCTGAAGAACTCATGCCTTTTTGACTTTGCACTTTCAGAAATTTGTTAGTCTTAAACAACCAATTTTTAATACTCCCCCTTTTGTCATCAATGAAAAAGGGTAAGCAACAAACAGAGCAATAAAGTCAAGACAACAAACATCAACACAAATAAATGCAACAACCAAGTCATGCATTAAACGTGTTCAAAATGTGTCAAACAACTAAGACATAACAGCATCATTAACTACATGGAAAGCCATCTCAGAGCCTGCTCGAATATGGCTTGCATGGCTTGCTTCTGATTATCCAGCTCAACAACAACTACTTCCTTCAGTTCATTGTGACTAGCCTTGATCTGTGCATGTGCAGTGATAAGCTGACCTGACCTTTGTATGAAGGCTTCCTTCTGAGTACTCAGAGCATAGTGCTCTCTGGAAAGAGCAACCAATTCAGCTTCAAGATTTTCTTCATAGAATATCAAGGAGATGTGCCTGTTTGTGAAGCGGTAGTACTGAAATCCATAAGGAAGATTGAACTTTGGAGGATCTTTGACTTGGATGAGATACTCAGGTCTGTTGAAAGGAAAACTTATTACCCATTCAGGATGGAATTCCCTGGCAGAGAAGTCAGACATAGGAAATCTCCCCCTGAAGAAGGTAGGTGTCTCCTGAGTGGTATTCTTCCCAACTTTCACCAAAGAGTCAGCATTATCCCACTTAGCTCCAAATGAGCTACCTTCTTTCTCAACCAGGTTCCCGTGGTAATTCCACATTGCTTTAGACAGAGAATGATCTATCCCTTGTTTTTCAGCAATGTAGTCATACAACCCTTCCCAATCTTCATCAGATAAGACCCTTGGTTCAAATTTTTTATCTGATACCACACCTTTGCCTTTCCAAGGAGAGGTCTCAGCAAAAGGATATCTAGGGATAGTCCTGTCAGGCTGTACCAGAATAGAAGTGGAAAGCTTGGTGTGTACATTTCTGGGAGGTTTGAAATCTTTCTTCCCAAAGGAGCTTGAGTATTTGTCAACTAGCTCAGACTCAAGGCACACCATCCTCACAGCAACCCAGTCTTCATAGGATAAAGAGTGTTGATCATGAGAAAAAGGATCCAGTACTCTCCATTTGTTACAAGGGTTGAGCACTCCATACCTTATCTTCTGCAAAGCATCTGAAATGCTTCCTCCCCCTGAACTGATAAGTATTCTTTTTCTTGCTTCAGTAGCAGACTCCAAAATCAGCCTTGAGGGTGGATGTTTGATGATTGGAGCAGCTTCTTTGAAGAACAGCAATTCTTCATAAAGGTTGGGAAATCTAGGAATTATGGGCCTTGCTTCAAGAGGAACATTGTAAAACTTGTGTGGTATTTCAGCTGCCCACATCAGTTGCTTTTCGTTCTCAACAGTTAGACTCAGATCAAAGGTAAGTTCTCTTCTCAAATCTCTAGATTTCTCCTTCAACAACTCAACCCTAGTCAAAGGAATATTACCTCCAAATCATACACAGCTTGAATCTTCATTATCAGAGTTAAGTTCAGAATACCCTGAGAAAGATGAAGACGAAGATGAATGTGATGGTGAAGGTGAGGGTACTACTTCTGTGGTGCTTACCACCTTAGGTGGAAGAGGAGGAGCTTCATCCTCTGAAGTGGATACATTTCTAAAAATCACTCTAGGCCTTTTAGCAGGAGCCACAGGGCCTTCATCAGCTTGCTTCTTTAACTTCAGTTCCTCCAGCTTCTTCTTCCTCTGAATCTCAGCTACTTTCTGAAACTCAACTGCATCCTCTAGCTGGATATTTTTGCTTCTAGTGACTCTCTGAGGAGCCTTAACAACAGGAGCAAACAGTTTTCTCCTCTTTTGTCTTCTTGCTTGAGCACTGGCTCTTCTTCTCTTGAGCCTGTTTTCTTTCTCAATTCTAGCATCTTCCAAAACAGGTTGCTGAGCAGCAACAGCAATTACAAAGTCTTGTTTTTCTTGTTCTTCCTTCTGCTTTCTTTCTTCTTCTTCAATTTCCTCTACTGCCTTCCTGATATCAGCCTCAGGTAAACTGGTAGCAATAGGAACAGCCTGAATAGGCTCAGATACATCAGCAGCTACAACACCAAGGTGTTCAGATTCTAACTTGTTGTTGTCCTCCTCCTGTCCTCCCAGAGTGAGAGTAGGATGAGTAGCAACAGTAGAAGTTTCAGTTGCCTGACCCACAATCTTAGAAATGTGATCAAGCACATTTTGAGCAGGTTCAGACAATCTGATCTAAACTTCCTTTTCAGTAGATACTTCCTTCTGAAGCACTTTGGTTCTCTTTTTCTTGACAATCTTGGTGGGAGTTTGTGCTGAGACAAACTTGTCTTTATGAGGATCTCCAGTCAGCTCATCCTCAAGAATCTCTAAGACCTTTTGAGGGCTTTTTCCAGTTCTTCTAGACTTGACTTTTACAGCTTCTTCTAGCAGGGTCTTCTCAGGTGAGGGCTTCTTCACAGCAATGCCCATCCTCTTAATGTTCACCAGAGAGAATAGGGCAGGACCCCTATGATCATAGAGCTTCTCAATGGGTGTTTGTGCTGATAAAATACAAATTCGAAAATTGAATTTGTCACTTTGATTCTAAGAACAATCTGAGGATTAGAATCAGATCCTCTTACGGGACTCTTTTGAAAAAGTAGATTTATGGTGCTTCAGATTTGTAAAAGGCTTTCAAAAGTTCAATTTTCTGGAAAAAATGGTTGATTGGTACAGAATTTCACCAAGTCAACTGTTATGTTTCAAATATCCAGAAATGATAAGTTTCAAAGAGTTTGATTCAGAATTCTATCAAAAAAAACTTATCTTTCATAAAGAGTTAGAACTACTTGATTCAGAATTTAATCAAAGTTCTAAGTTTTTACTTGACTTCTTTTAGATTCACAAAAGTATGAACGCAAATTTCAGAGTAAAGAAAGGAAATTGCTCGAAAGATAAAATGCGGAATGTAAAGTGCAGAAAGTAAAAGAATTGAAAGAAAAAGTTACATAAAGATAAAAGTGGATGGGCTCATCACATACAGTCAATCCTTGTAAACCTGTTAGTCGCAGTGTGATCGAACGTGAAGATGTTTTAAGGGTATGAGTGATGTGAATCCAACCAGGCATAAGAAGGCTATACAAGAAGCTACATGTGGGCGGCTAACTTGGAGTTATTTGGCTGACTTATTTTGTCTGGACAGTTACAAAAATTGTTGCGGCTGAATCAATGCAAGGGGACAAAGAAATTACAACCATCAAGAAGAGAGTTGTTACAAATTGAAGGGGGGAGACAAGCATTGCAATGTAGCGGTTATACATTGAATGAAGCAGCCACAATTCAATATTGGAGTCGTTATGTTTCTCCTAAGGGGCGGTCAATTGATGGCTGAATTATGTAACTTTAATCCTTGTTGGTTGTTATGTTTCTAAATTTTAATAGAATTATTAGGAGAATTAAGTGGCTGAATGTGAAAAGCCATGCAAGGATTGTAGGCACCTTTAAAAGGGGCGCATCATGCCTGCAGAATTGACAAGACAAGTTTGAATCAGAATTTTATTTTATATGGGAGAGTGTTTCTCTAATTTTCTTGTTAATTCAAGAATTGAGTTTTATCAAAGGTCCTTCATCCCTTTGTGTGTATAACTCTTAGGCTTATCTTCCATCCTTGGAAGTGTGACGTCTATCATTTTTCCATTCCATCTTCTGCCTTCTCCATTCAAGCATTTTTCTTGTTTAACAATTTCCCCAATTTTCTTACTTATGAGCATTCCAACCTAGATAGATCTGTAAAACGAACCACCCCCCCCTTGGATTCTCGTCATGTGGTATCAAAGCTTCGGCTCTGGGTTTGGAATGGCGATGGAAATTTACTATACCAGGTGTTCCTTCGAAGGTCATTTGTTCTTGGTTGCAGTAGATCAATTCAACTTTAGAAATGTTGTGAGCAGCAGGGTGGTTGAGAAGTTACACCTGCCTACTGCATAAGGACAAGCAACGATTAAATTCTCTATTGGGAAATATGAAGATGAAGTTCTTTGTGATATTGCACCCATGGAGATATGCCATATGCTATTAGGGAGGCCATGGTTGAATAAAAAAGTATAAATCCTGAGAGACCTTCTATTTCTTTTATGCATGGTGGACGAAAGATTAAGTTGATATGTTTATCATCTGACGCTGTGCATGTTGATCAGCTGACATTGAAAATAAAAATAGAAAAAGAAAGGAGAGAAAAAGAAGCAAGAGAGAGTGAAGAAAAAATGAGAGAAAAAGAAGAAAAAGAAAGAGAAGAAAAATAAAGAGAAGAAATAGAAAAAGAACTACAGAAAAAGAGCGAGGAAATTTTATTTGTTAACGATTGTTCTACTGTTTGTGATGTTAAATTACAGGAACAAGAGGATGGGCATGTGAATGCAATACACCAACCCCTATGTTTGAAGAGGAAGCTTGTTGATATTGTTCCAAGTGCTCCATTGTACATCCAGCCCGATGTTGAAACACAACCTCTTCAGGATGATGAAAACCAACACATGGAGTTATTTGTTTTTACGAATAGTATCCAAGCTGCACATTTTCATAAACATTTTGGGGGCTGAATCATATGTGCTTGACAAGGAAATTTTGCATACTTTGTGTATTGGTAATCATTATTGCTTCCAGGAAGGTGAGGGAGTGTTAACAAGAGAGGTGTTCCACGGATTGCAACCATTAGAAAGGAACAAATCTGAATTTATTCAAGTTGTATTTGATCCAGGAGGGAGCTTTTGAGTTTCTGCAGTAGTTAGTAAATTAAATTAAGCAAATAAATAAACCTTTAAGATTCGGGACGAATCTTCTCGAAGGAGGGTATGATGTGAATCCAACCAGGCATAAGAAGGCTATACAAGAAGCTACATGTGGGTGGCTAACTTGGAGTTATTTGGCTGACTTATTTTGTTTGGACAGTTACAAAAATTGTTGCGGCTGAATCAATGCAAGGGGACAAAGAAATTACAACCATCAAGAAGAGAGTTGTTACAAATTGAAGGGGGGAGACAAGCATTGCAATTTAGCGGTTATACATTGAATGAAGCAGCCACAATTCAATATTGGAGCCGTTATGTTTCTCCTAAGGGGCGGCCAATTGATGGCTGAATTATGTAACTTTAATCCTTGTTGGTTGTTATGTTTCTAAATTTTAATAGAATTATTAGGAGAATTAAGTGGCTGAATGTGAAAAGCCATGCAAGGATTGTAGGCACCTTTAAAAGGGGCGCATCATGCCTGCAGAATTGACAAGACAAGTTTGAATCAGAATTTTATTTTATATGGGAGAGTGTTTCTCTAATTTTCTTGTTAATTCAAGAATTGAGTTTTATCAAAGGTCTTTCATCCCTTTGTGTGTATAACTCTTAGGCTTATCTTCCATCCTTGGAAGTGTGACGTCTATCATTTTTCCATTCCATCTTCTGCCTTCTCCATTCATGCATTTTTCTTGTTTAACAATTTCCCCAATTTTCTTACTTATGAGCATTCCAACCTAGATAGATCTGTAAAACGAACCACCCCCCCTTGGATTCTCGTTAAAGAGTGTAATGAATTGCCAACCTTTATTACATCAAGAGTTCACCTATTTATAGATTCCTAATCCTAACGGCTAACTAGTGCATGTTTGACACATCAGCAACCTATTGTGTTGGCAACATATGTGCTTGCCACGTCTTCTGCAATCCAGAAAACCGTTTATCCTTTTCAAAATAAACCACTATCTTATTGACACCTGTCTTTGTCTAATAATTTTGTAACTTCCATTAACTGCTTCTCTGGTGTCTTTCGTCTTTTCGAAAAACTTCCTTTACATTCTTCAGAAATCCTCTAAGTCTTCAAATATCTTGTTTTTGAATTCTCTGTTCTTGTTTCTCAAATTCTTCCTTTCTGATTTCTCGAAATCTTCTTTCTGTTTTCTCGAAATCTTCTTTCTGGAATTTTGACTTCATGGATTCGAAAACGTCTTCCAACCTGACACTTAGTCCTTTCTTGATACCTGAACTTAATAAATCTCTTCTTCTTCGAGATTTTGACTACAATCTCCCTTATGCCACGTGTCAACCTCCAATTGGACGTTTCAAAGGTCATGGAGACCACCGGCCACTGTCCACTTAACTTCATTATAAGAATTCTTCTCATTGGACATTAAAATAGTGTTATTAATGGCACTTGCCTCTTTTCACTCCTATAAATAAGAGTCTTTTGCACATTATTTTCACAATTCTTCATTCTCTCTTCTTCTCTTTTCTTCTAAATTTTTCAAAGAAACTCTTGAAAGAATATGAAGAAGTTAATTCCTTTGGCTATTACATTCAATCCAATCTGGAATGATTTTATTTTTTGATAGGATTGACGTAATAGCCAAAGCCATTGGCTTTTTTCAAACTTTTTCCTTTAAACTTTTGGATTGGACGTGATAGCCAAATATAGGTTCATTTATATAATAAATGAATTTATTTATTGTTTCCCATGCTGACCTTGATTTCTTCCCCAAGTCGAAGGTGGTTCAACAGAATGAAAAACAAATTTCCCTTTGCCTTGGCTCTATCAAAGCCTGTGGGGGAGGAAGAAGAGAAAGAGGCATGGATTACATGAGTCAAGGACTCATTCTAGCTTAGGACAGTTTCCTTTCTAATATCTTAGGTACTTAGGACAGTTTCTTTTCTAATGTATTTCCAATGTATTCGAACTAATGTAATTCGAATCTGGATTATGAATAAAAAAGAACTATTATGTACCTTTTTAGAATATCTGTAATGTATTATTTCTCGAATTTACACTTGTCTTCTTTCCGAATTTCTAAAGTCTTTTGCCTTAACTTCGATCAAGATTTTTTCTAAGTTAACTAACTTATTATCAAAATTGGAAATGAGGTGATTTTACCTCTTCTGTAAATTCGAAATGGCATCATACCCTTGTCACTTGTGGAATTCGAAACAATTGAAAATCAAATCCCAACAGATGCCCCCCCAAAAATAGTCTCTTTCAAGTAATAATTTGTTTTTGCAGAAAGAGATATTTTTGGAACAAAACCTTTGGTATTCCAAATAACAATTATTCAAAATTTAAAAGGAAAACTTAAATACATGTTTCAGATAAAAAACCTTTCATTTTCCAATTAAATTAATATTTCAGTTACTTTTTGAAAGCTAACTGATTTTCCCACGTTTTTGGGCTATTAACTCACGTTCCGAGAAATGTGTAATCATGGTTACTTTTTAAACTCCTTTGTAATCATGTTATGTCTCTCTCATATAAATATTCAGTTTCACTTTTCACCTTCTTCAACCTTAAGAACTCTTGCTATTCTCTCTTCACGGCGCTTTTTTCTTCATCTTCAAGGTATAATCTTTATGCTTTTAAATCAGTTTTTTGATGTTTTAATCTTGATTTTCACCGATTAAAACATCTCAAAGTATCTAATTTTACCTTTCTTGATGTGTTTTCAGCTCATTTGCACCGTAGCATTACTCTCTGTTTTCTCTCTCAAGAACTTCAAGACTCCATTAATGGCTACTGAAGGCTCTGTTCCAGTTCCTCTTGCCTTTATTAAAGGGGATTTTCTTGCTAGGGATGATCAGGTCTATGTCCCTGAGCCTGAAAATGTTGAAGAGAAAATAGCTATCTGGAATTCCCAGGTACTCGTTCCTTATTCCATTAGGAAGAAAAACTTTGCTTTCTTGGGTCCGTTCACTTCTCCTTATTCTCTTGACCAATACAATGAGTTTTTTCCAAGTATAAAAAAGGAAAAGATTCGAATTTGTGGTTCTTTAATTCGAACGGACCATCTCGAAAATGTTAGTGATGTCTTTCGAGCAACTCCTCCTGCTCGAAAGGATTCTTATGTCATGTGGTTAAACAGGGTCGAAAATACCATGGGGGCCTTATGGAAGCAACTTGGTATTTTCGATCTTATTTAACTAAGTAAATTTGACCTTAGTTTCGATCTTGCTATGATCTTTTCTTCTCTCCTTTTCTGGGAAAGATCTACAAATTCTTTTCATTTACCTTATGGCATGATAACACCAACTCTTTTCGATGTTGCTGCTATCTTTGGCCTTCGACCTGAAGGCCAATTGATTCTTCCTTTTCTAAAAGTTCCAGAACCACTCATTGAACCAAATTTCGATAAACTGACCTATTCTCTTTTCATTAAAAACAATGCCAAATCTGGCAAAGTCTCTGAAAAAGAACATGTTGAATTCCTTCTTTATTGGCTGTCTGCTTTCGTTTTCTGTTCCAGATCAAACCAAATTCCTAAATCTTTCCTTCCCATGGCTCAGATGATAGCCAAAGGGATCAAAATTGATCTGAATAGGTGTCTTTTAGCTCATGTCTATGACATGCTCTCTGAAGCTATTGGTACTATCAAATTAAAAGACCTTGTTCGAAATCTTTGTGGTTCTTTCTGGTTTCTTCAGTTTTGGCTAAATGCCATTTTCCAAGATAAACTCGAAAGTTCTGAGCCTTCAGATTCCAATCTTCCTACTTCTGCTGAAGGTTATAGGTTGTCTTACCTCATTCCTTCCTCTAAAAAGAACCGTCAAGAACATTTCAAATCTTACATCTCTTCTTTTCTGAACATAAAGAAACATTCTCCTAATCTTGCACCTTTCTCATCTCGAACTCGAGGACCTGAGTGGTTTACTCGAAAATTCCCATGTGATACTCTAGGTGCTCAGTCTGAAAGTCTCGAAATCTGGAAACAATTTTTAACTCCTGATCTTTTATACTGTGGTTTCCAACTAAAAGATTTTCGAGTCTTTCACTACCAACCGCAATTGGTAGCCCATCAATTTGGTCTCAGTCAATTTCGTCCTACACCATTCTATACTTCAGAGGACCAAATTTTAATAGAAGACTCAGTCGATGGAGAAAAGGGCTTTGAAAAATTACAACTTGCAAAGGTCCACAAACCTTTGTCTCTTGACCCAGTCTCCTTCGAGCTTTCATGCTACAGCACTTTGTCTTTTAAAGAGTGGTGGTCTAGATATTACTCTAGTATTCAAGTAGATGAAGCTATTTGCCTCTCAAGACTAACCAACGATGTTGCTCCTTCGCAGAAATCTGGCAAGAAGACTAAAGGTACGCATATCAAAGAAATTGAAGCTTTCGAGAAATATTTTCATGTGTTCTATATTCCCAATAAGATTCATAGAACTATTTCTGAAGCAGTTCTTTGTTTAAAAGAGAAAATTTCTTTGAATCAACATAATTTTAAACTTGTTACTCCCAATGGCAAAACTGTTTTCAAAAAATATTGTCCAAAGTTTCCTCCTTTACCAACAGCAAAATTTGGTTTGGCAAAAAGCTTATATGGTCCTGAATGGACTAGACCTATACCTATTGATCTTCTTTTTAATCATCTCAAACCTCTTCCGAAAAGAGTCACTTTAACCAAATACACTTTGGACAATTAACCTTTTATACCCCATGTGGATATAGAACATGTGAGAATAGTTTCTAAAAACTTCATGGTTCAAGGTAATAATAGAAACATTTCTTTTCCTTTTCTAACTTATCCCAATTTTATACTTATGAGTTTCTCCTCTTTCCAGCTTAAGAGTGTAAACTCTCGAAGGATGCTGAAGAAAACTGGGAAAGTGACAAAGGTAAAGAAGAAAAGAAATCTAAGAAAAGGAAGACTCCCTCCTCTTCTCAAAAACCCCCCGAAAGTTTTATTTCGAAATTTGACCTTACTTTAAATTTTCAATTTCAAAATCTAACTTCTTTTCTTTATTTCTTTTCAGGCTACTGCTTCTAAATCTCAAAAGAAGGCTAAATCCAGTAAGGTTGAAAAGAATGATGAGCCTTTGGATAAAAGCCAATCTGTTTCTGTGAGTAAGAAGGGTAAAGTAGATGATTCTAAATCATCCAAGAAGAAAGTAGCAACGGGTCAAGAGAAGAGTCAATCTGAAAAATCTGATGAACAATCTCCCTCAAAGGTATCTTCGAATTTTCTTGTCCACTTCGAAATTTTAATAGAATTCGAAGGATTTAACTTGTTCTTTTCTTTTACAGGAAAGCACTCCTGAAAAACAAATTATCCCTTTGAGAGAAAAAGTTACAAAGAAAAAGAAGAAAGAAAAGAAAATTCCTAAGCAAAAAATTCTTTCGGTCATTCCTCCCGGAAAGACCATTGGAGCAGTAAGTTTTCGACTTCTCTCATCTTTCAAATTATCTTTGAAAATTCTCCTTTTTTCATACTGATTTTGGAATTTGTTTTCTTTATGTAAAACATCAGAGAGTTGGCCAAAGATTTAAGATTAAGGCCTATAAGAAACAAATCCCAATTCGGGTTGTGGAACAAGTAAACCTTCCACTCTCTTTCCAAAAGAAAAAATGTCAACTATTAATTTCTTCTTCTCTACTCTTGTTTATCTAATTTAAGTCATTTTCTGATTTCAGATAAACATTTCTTCGAGTTCCCAAGCTGAAAGTGGTGGTAACGAAGAGAAAACCATAGAGAGTCCACTTCAGGCTACTTCTTCGAAAAAGTCTTTACCACAGAAAAAACCTTTGGCCAATATCGAAGAAAGTGGTGAGGAACAAGAAGGAAAAGGGGAAGAAGAAGAAGTTCAATCTCCTTCTGATCCAAACAATGGGGATTCTCAAGAAGACGAAGACAAGAGAGATGATCCTTCACCTTCTCAAAATCCTGATTCTCGAGGAACCAAAGAATCTCCTTCGAAGGAAATCCAAAACACTCAGACTGAATCAGGCACTCCTGAAAAAGCTCCTGGCTTTTCGAGGGATTCATCTAGGTACACACTTGTGTATAATTCCAAAGACTTAGATGATTGTCTGAAAGATCTGGATGAGAATCCATTCTTGATCCTTGAAGTGCTTTCAGGGGAAGTCTCTTTATCATCTGCTCACTCTGAAGCTACAATTCAGAATCCATTGAGTGAGGAAGACTCTATTGATAAAGCTCTCCAAAGCTTCAAGAAATTAGTTTTTGAGAAATCCATGATGAAAGAGATTCCCAAGGATCATCTCTATAGAGAAAAGATTGAAAGTTACCTTATCTTCTTTGACAAGAAAAATTCTCATCTTTCTGAGTCTCAACAAAAGTGGATTAAGAGCTTTTCAGAGTTATATCAAAGTACTGTTAAGACTCTTGGCCAAATCGAACAAACCACTTCGAAATTAGCAATGCAGAAAAATGAAAAAGCTGAGTTGATGGATAAGATGCAAGATAGCAAGACCAAAGTTGCCAAATATGAGCAATCCATCGACCAAAATACTCTGAAAATTGAAGAGCTCCAAAAGGAAAATTTAAGGCTCGAAGGCCTCATCAAGAAATATCAAGAAGAAGCTGAAAAAACTAAGTTGGAAAAAGTGAGCTCGAAACAACATTGTCAAGGCAGAAGTCTACTCGAATGGACCTCATCAACTCTGTTCAAAGTATTTCGAGGGATGTTGTTACAGTTGTCAAAGACATTGATAATCTCAAAAGAAATAACAGCAGCCTGAAGATCTACTATGAAGACCTTATGCATAACTTTGCTAAGTTAAAGAGCGAAGCTCCTTTTTAGCCTATTCTTTTGTTTTTCCTTGTTTCTTCTCTAACTTCTTTGTTTTCGAGCATGGGCTCGAATCTTTATTGTCCTCTGAACAATTTATTTTCCTTTATACACAATTTTGATTTCTTGCAAGTTTGGTTTATATTCTTTCAAATATTTTCCATTGATTGACATTATGCGCAAATCACCAACTAACTCTCGAATTGAATACGCATTACTAGAAAATACTTTCTCAATTTCGAAGGGTCCCTCCCAATTAGGTGACCATTACAAAATTTTTTAGACTTTTTATCAATTGGCAGAATCAACTTCCACACATAATCACCAATCTTGAATTCTTTTTTCTTAACCTTTCTATTATAAAAACGAGTAATTTGCTCTTTCTGTCTTATTATATTTTCAAGAGCAACCAACCTTTCTTTATCAAGTTGATTTAATTCGTCAAACATCAAGTTCCAATAATCTTGAGAAGGTAACTCAAACTATTTTTGAACCCTTATTGATTGTAAGTTTACCTTAACTGGTAATATAGCATCATGACCATATACCAATTTGTAAGGGGTAGTTCGAGTAGCCTCTCTTGGAGAATTTCTATAAGCCCAAAGAATTTGATTTAAAGTCTCGTGCCAATTTCGGGGACGTTGCCCAATATGCCTTTTAATCAAAGCAATAATAGTTTTATTAACTGCTTTAACTTGACCATTGGCTTGTGCATAATAAGGTGTAGAAGAAAGTAATTTTATTCCTTTTGATTCACCAAACCTAACCATTTTTCTTCCAGTAAACATTGTTCCTTGATCTGTTGTAACGGTTTCTGGTAAGCCAAATCAAAATATAATATTTTCTTCTATGAAACGAATGATACCTTCTTGAGTAACTTCTCTTAGAGGAATTGCTTCTACCCACTTGGTAAAATAATCAACTCCAACTAAAATAAACCTGTGATTTCTCGAAGAAGCTGGATGTATCATTCCAATTAAGTCTAAAGCCCATCCTCTGAAAGGCTAAGGCTTTTTATTGAATGCAATTCACTTGCTGGAACTTGTTGCACATTTCCATGCTTTTGACATTCTTCACAAGATTTTGCGAAATTGTGACAATCTTTGGTCATTGAAGGCCAAAAGAATAATTTTCTTTTCAAAATCCATTCCATTTTCTTTCCTGCTTGGTGAGCGCCACAAGCTCCTTCATGGACTTCAACTAAAGCCAAATAAGCTTCAGTTTCTCCCAAACATCGAAGTAAATTCCCATCAATAGCCTTTTTATAAAGCTCTTCACCAAAAATACAATAATTCAGAATTTTATATTTCAAGTGTCTTTTATTTACCAAGGAAGGATTTTGGATAAGATTCACAATTTCACTTCTCCAATCATTCTGATCTAAAAGATTTATATTATGGATATCAAATTCCTTCATTGGAAACCTTCTCTAAATATCACTGATTTTTCTGAGAGTTCCAATTGAAATTCTATATCCTGAAGCTATTTGAGCCAATTCATTGGCTTCGAAATTTTGACCTCTGGGAATATGTTCAATTTTTACTTCATCAAACATTTCCAGAAGTTTATTGGCTTGAACCAAATTCTTAGCCAATTTTGGATCTAAACATTTATATTCCTTAGTTACCTGTTTGATAACTAATTGTGATTCTCCTCGAATATGAACATTTCTCGAATTTAGAGAAACCAGAATTTTGAGACCAACAATAAGAGCTTCATACTCTACTGCATTATTCGAACAAGGATGTTTTATTTCAAACATCATTCGAGTTGGGAATCCTTTGGGTGAAATTAGTAGAATTTCAATCCCTGATCCATTCTTATGTTTGGATCCAACAAAATACAGTTTCCAAGGCTCCAAGCCTACATATATTGATTCTTCAATTGGAATTGGGGGATGATCAACTAAGAAATTTGCAACCACTTGTCCTTTCATAGATTTCAAAGGGATAAATTTTAACGAAAACTCAGTTAATGCCAATGTCCATTTTCCAACTCTACTGTGCAATATAGGCTTTAATAACATGTGCTTTATTATATCAAAGTGTGAAATTACAAATACATCATGAGGTTTGACATAATACTTAAGTTTAGTACAAGAAAAGTACAAACATAAACATAATTTTTCTATAGCACAGTATCTAGTTTCTGCATCATTAAGGACTCTACTCAAAAAATAAACAGCTCTTTCCACGCCATTTTCGTCCTTTTGAGCCAACATACTTCCAATTGTGGCTTCTGAAGCAGAAATACATAACTTCAAAGGTTTCCCTAGCAAAGGAGGAGTCATAATTGGAGGAATTGTCAAATATTTCTTGATTTCCTCGAAGACTCTTTGATGTTTATTCTCCCATTTGAAGTTTTCTTCTTTCTTCAATTTCAATAATAGGGAAAACACCCTAGTCTTTCCTGATAGATTCGAGATGAACCTTCAAAGGAAATTCATTTTTCCAAGAAAAGATTGCAATTGCTTCTTGGTAGTAGGTGGAGATGCTTCGAGAATAGTTTTAGCTTTGTTTTTATCAATCTCAACACCTTTCTTGGTTACAAGAAACCCTAAGAAATTTCCTGCAGATACACCAAAACCACATTTAATAGGATTCATTTTTAAACCATGCTTTCTCATTTTCTCGAAAGCTTGTCTCAAATGATCTAAATGTAAGTCCTTTGATTCAGACTTAACCACAACATCATCTATATAGACTTGCATAAATTTTCCTATTAAATCATGAAAGATCAAATTCATGGCTCTTTGATAAGTGGTACCAGCATTCTTTAAGCCAAAAGGCATCATAACCCATTCATAAGTGCCTATTGCCCCAGGACATCGAAAAGCTGTTTTCGAAATATCCTCTTCAGCAATAAAGATTTGATTATAACCTGAATACACATCTAACATACTTAAAAGTTCATTTCCTGCTGTCGAATCTATTAACATATCAGCAACCGGCATTGGGTATTCATCTTTAGGGGTTGCATTATTAAGATCTCGAAAATCAATACATACCCTTAAAGATCCATTTTTCTTGATAACAGGCACAATATTAGAAATCCAGTTAACATACCTGGCAGTTCGAATGAACTTAGCCTTTAGAAGACGCTCTATTTCTTCTTTGATTTTTGAAACTATTTCTGGAGCAAATCTTCTTGGAGCCTGTTTTACTGGTCGCTTTTCTGGAAAGGTTGGAAGTCTATGCGCTACCAGTTCTCGGCTCAAACCAGGCATTTCGTGATAATCCCAAGCAAAACAATCTTTATATTCTTTCAACAAGTCAATAATTTTCTCTTTGAAATTTCCTTCAAGATTCTGACTTATAAACGTGGGTCTTTTTTCATTATTATTTCCCAAATTTACTTCCTCTAAAGGATCCTGAGCTTCCATTTTCTTAATGCCTTGAGACAAAAATCCTTCAAAACCTAAAGGGGAGTCATCATAAATGCAATCTAGTTTCTCGAACTCACACCCTTGTGTTTTTTAAACATATTTCTCGACCTTTTTTACCATCTCTTCAAGATACTCCTTCTCAGAATCTTTACTTTTCTTAGTAGAATTTTTATCTTTTTCAGAAATTTTTTCTTCTTTTATCTCCTCAATAACCATCCTTCCTTCTTGCCATTCGGCCTTGGGGGTCGTTTCCTCTTTATCCTGTTTATTTTTATTAAAATCGGCTTCGAGAGCCGCTTCTACCCTTTTTTCGGCCATATAGGCCGAAATTCGAGCCCAAAAGCTCAAATCTATCCTGGGTCTGACCATTCAGCTATTTTTGCGGCCTCAAAAGGGCCGACATCACATTGTAACATAAAACCACAATCAGGGTTCAATCTCAATAAATAAGGTACCTTGGTAGGCACCAACATATACTTATCAATTACTTCATATGGTCTAGTTTTCATAACCTTCTTTTCTGTACTCCTCACATCCCTAGCATCTTCTTCGACTTTAAAATAATTCTTGTCCCCATCAACATAAATGGGTACACCTTCTTTGGTCCACATTCAAAGCCTCTGATGCATTGAAAATGGAATAGCACCTACCCCATGGATCCATTCCCTTCCAAGTAACAGATTATAGTTTCCCTTCGAATCAACCACAACAAAAATAGTGGGTCTCATGATGGTTCCCACTGTTAATTCTAAGCATAACACACCTTCTGATTTCTAAGTCTTGCCACTAAAATTCGTAATAATCATCTGATGGGGCATCAGATCAAACTTGGTCTTCATTAATTTCTTCATCATAAATTTCGGCATCAGATTTACTGCCGCTCCAGAATCTACAAGTACCTTTCCAATACTTACATCCCCAACTAAAGCTCTGATAAACAAAGGCTTAATGTGCAGTTGCATTTCCTGAGTTGGTTTTTCGAATACTGCAGAAGTATTCTAGCAAATTTGTTTGCCAATGTAAGTATAACATATTGGATCCTCGCCTATATCATCTTCCTCAAAGTCCTCATCTTCTAAGCCTTTTTCAAGTTCCTCAGCATACTCAACAGGTAATACAGAAACAACTGCACAGATGTAATCTAGACCATCTGCAAACCCAGTTTCGAAATTTTCTGTTAATAAGTCATCTTCATTCTCATCAAAACCTCCAATAACTTGGAATGAATGCTTCTTTTTCACCACTTGAGCATAAGATGGGTGATTAGAATTTGCTTGGACTTGAATTACTTGAGCATTTTTTGCTTGCACAGGCTTAGGTTGTTGATTGTTTTGTTCAACAATCATGTTCTTTTTTCCTTGTTCCTCGAAGGCAGCCTTTCTCATTCTTTGTGCCCTTCTCCAATGGGTCTTCTTCATTTGAGGCCTATTTCCATAATAAGGTTTCTGGTGAAAACCTTGGAAATTATTCTGATATTTCATGTAGCCAGGACGAACCCATTGATTCGAGGGAGTTGATGATGATGGTACAAAAGTTCGAGGCTTCCTGTCTTCATGAAATTTTGGATTCATGGGCTGTTTTCCCTTATCGAACCTATTCATGTTAACAGGTGCCTTTCCTCCAGAAATGGATTCAGACTTCGAAATCCAACCCCCATAAGAAGGATGAGGCTTCTTCTGCTTATTTTCTTTCTGCTGATGTTGGGCAGCCACTTGCTGATAGTGTGTCTTAATTTCCGATCTACGAAAAGCCTTGGCTGCAGACCTATCGAATACAGCATGACACCTTGGACAAAGTTCAATTGAGGCATCTTCTGCCTTCTTTCGATTCAGAAATTCCAACAAGGATTCACCCCCTTTTGGATAAACATCATGTAATTCCTGATCTCCATCAAGGGCCATCTCTGTGGCCTATCCCACAGAATTGGAATCTTCCAATTCGACCATATTCACACTTGCAGGTTCAGCGTAGTTGGCGTTCACCTAGAGTTGGTCAGAGTCAATCATCATGGCCATTGGAACCTTTTCTTCGAATTTCAGTCTACCTTGTTTGATAGCTTCTTGAATAATATCCCTGAAACGAACACAGCTATTAGTCCAATGTCCATAAGTATGATGATACTTACAATACTTTCGACCTCTTCTCTGTTCTTGAGAAGGAATTTTATGGTCATCACTCAGAGTTATTTGTTTGTCTTTTACCAATATATCAAAAATTTGATCTGCTTTCGAAATATCGAAACCATAATTTTTCTTAGGAAATCTATCTTTAGTATCATTATTAGTATTTCCACTAGGTTTCAAAGATTGACAAACATAAGGAGGTCCGGGATTAAGTTCTGCCACATGAACATCATTATCCTCAATGTCATATTCGAAATCACTATCATCAGATACTTCCAAATATGCTATTTTATCTTTTCGAAAAGTCTTTTCAGGTTTTCAAAATCTCTCTTTTTCTTTCTTAAGATGTTCAATTTGCCTAACCTTATCAGCCAATTGGGCCATATCTCTAAGTTGTTGATTAATCAATTTCTTTCGAATTGAATAATCCAACCCTCCATCAGCCATTTGGACTAACTCATATTCAGGAATTTGGGTAAAACACCTTGCTTTCATATGCCAAATCACCTGCTTCGATTTGATATCGAGCAATGTGTTCGACAGTAGATTCTCCTACTTCTCCAGAAAATTTGGTAAATTTGGGAACTTTCCATCCCCTTGGCAATTCAGTTTGCAATACCATCTGGGTAAAAGGAGACACTATATAAGGATGGTTCGCAAATCCTACTTTAAACTCATGTCTGTTTAGGACTTGTTCGACAATTCCAACAACATTTTGTTGCCCCCCTAAGTTATTTTCTCTTATCCTTTCGAGAATTTCATCTGCATTCTGATTTGTATTCAGGATAATTCTAGGAGCATTTTCTTCCCTATTTTCGACAAGATTAACAGGATTTGGTATTTGATTATTTTGATCCCCTTGATTCACAGGAGGATTCATATTAGCCACTTGTCTAACTATAGGATCTGTGGGTGCTCCAAACATATCCACAATCCTCTCCATTTGCCTAGCCAACAAATTATAATTGGTATTTGTGGTTTGTACCAATGGATCAAACACTGTGGCCATTTGTTGTGTCAACATATTTACCATTTCATGATTGCTTTCATCCATTTGTTGCCT
Source organism: Sesbania bispinosa (assembly GCA_026901365.1). NCBI lineage: Eukaryota > Viridiplantae > Streptophyta > Magnoliopsida > Fabales > Fabaceae > Sesbania > Sesbania bispinosa. The sequence goes on along the minus strand of QLOH01000746.1, from coordinate 249,616 downwards.
TAAAGACTGTAAAGTGGAATTTGTAATGGATGAAGATGAACTTCCCACAAAGGAATTAAAAATGGGTCCACGATTTATTGTTGGACCTACTATTGACATTGTTGGTGGTGCCATCCCAGAACTTGGGACGAAACCATATGGCAACCCATATATTGGTTGTCCATTTTGAGACATAGAAACAAAATTGGGTATAGGGATAGTAGAACCAATTTGACTTACTACAGGCTGTTCTGGCATAGTAGTAGTAGTTGTAGTAATTGTTGATGGTTCTCTGTTAACACTATTATTTGCCCCATTCTCATTGTTGTTTACAGACTCATTTCTATGGGGTGATGAATTCTCAGAATTCGTAACATTAGTATTGTCCCTATTGTTGTTTCCATTTGCATTTTGTCTTGAATTATTAGCCATTTGAACAGAAATTGTTCTTCCACTTCTCAAGCGCATGCAAGAACAGATTTTTTCAGAAAATCATAACACACACTACTTTTTGGTAATTTTGTCCCACCGGGCGTGCCAATTTGTTTGTGGTGATAAAATACAAATTCAAAAATTGAATTTGTCACTTTGATTCTAAGAACAATCTGAGGATTAGAATCAGATCCTCTTACGGGACTCTTTTGAAAAAGTAGATTTATGGTGCTTCAGATTTGTAAAAGGCTTTCAAAAGTTCAATTTTCTGGAAAAAATGATTGATTGGTACAGAATTTCACCAAGTCAATTGTTATGTTTCAAATATCCAGAAATGATAAGTTTCAAAGAGTTTGATTAAGAATTCTATCAAAAAAAACTTATCTTTCACAAAGAGCTAGAACTACTTGATTCAGAATTTAATCAAAGTTCTAAGTTTTTACTTGACTTCTTTTAAATTCACAAAAGTATGAACGCAAATTTCAGAGTAAAGAAAGGAAATTGCTCGAAAGATAAAATGCAGAATGTAAAATGCAGAAAGTAAAAGAATTGAAAGAAAAAGTTGCATAAAGATAAAAGTGGATGGGTTTATCACATACAGTCAATCCTTGTAAACCTGTTAGTCGCAGTGTGATCGGACGTGAAGGTGTTTTAAGGGTATGAGTGTAATGAATTGCCAACCTTTATTACATCAAGAGTTCACCTATTTATAGATTCCTAATCCTAACGGCTAACTAGTGCATGTTTGACACATCAGCAACCTATTTGTGTTGGCAACATATGTGCTTGCCACGTCTTCTGCTATCCTAAAAACCATTTATCCTTTTCAAAATAAACCACTATCTTATTGACACCTGTGTTTGTCTAATACTTTTGTAACTTCCATTAACTGCTTCTCTGGTGTCTTCCGTCTTTTCGAAAAACTTCCTTTACTTTCTTCAGAAATCCTCTAAGTCTTCAAATATCTTGTTTTCGAATTCTCTGTTCCTGTTTCTCAAATTCTTGCTTTCTGATTTCTAGAAATCTTCTTTCTATTTTCTCGAAATCTTCTTTCTGGAATTTTGACTTCATGGATTCGAAAACGTCTTCCAACCTGACACTTAGTCCTTTCTTGATACCTGAACTTAATAAATATCTTCTTCTTCGAGATTTTGACTACAATCTCCCTTATGCCACGTGTCAACCTCCAATTGGTCGTTTCAAAGGTCATGGAGACCACCGGCCACTGTCCACTTAACTTCATTATAAGAATTCTTCTCATTGGACGTTAAAATAGTGTTATTAATGGCACTTGCCTCTTTTCACTCCTATAAATAAGAGTCTTTTGCACATTCTTTTCACAATTCTTCATTCTCTCTTCTTCTAAATTTTTCAAAGAAACTCTTCAAAAAATATGAAGAAGTTAATTCCTTTGGCTATTACGTTCAATCCAATCTGGAATGATTTCATTTTTTTATAGGATTGACGTAATGGCCAAAGCCATTAGCTTTTTTCAAACTTTTTCCTTTAAAATTTTGCTTTTGGATTGGACGTGATAGCCAAATATAGGTTCATTTATATAATAAATGAATTTATTTATTGTTTCCCATGTTGACCTTGATTTCTTCCCCAAGTCGAAGGTGGTTCAACAGAATGAAAAACAAATTTCCCTTTACCTTGGCTCTATCAAAGCCTGTTGGGGAGGAAGAAGAGAAAGAGGCATGGAATACATGAGTCAAGGACTCATTCTAGCTTAGGACAGTTTCCTTTCTAATATCTTAGGTACTTAGGACAGTTTCTTTTCTAATGTATTTCCAATGTATTCGAACTAATGTAATTCGAATCTGGATTATGAATAAAAAAGAACTATTATGTACCTTTTTAGAATATCTGTAATGTATTATTTCTCGAATTTACACTTGTCTTCTTTCCGAATTTCTAAAGTCTTTTGCCTTAACTTCGATCAAGAATTTTTCTAAGTTAACTGACTTATTATCAAAATTGGAAATGAGGTGATTTTACCTCTTCTGTAAATTCGAAATGGCATCATACCCTTGTCACTTGTGGAATTCGAAACAATTGAAAATCAAATCCCAACAATGGGAACTTTGAATTTTAGAAGAATCTTGGTGATGAGAGTGGTGTGAGTATAGCTTGCTGCTGAATCATTCACCCTCTTTAGCATTTTGTAGAGGATGATCCTGGGAAGGTTCAGAGGCTTCTTATCCAGGAGATTAATCACACAATACCTTTCAAGTTCAGAAACATGATTCTTTCTTCCATGCTTGGGCAAAATACAGCAACCCAAAATAGCATGGAGAATCCTTTCCTTAGGATGAATGAGAGAGCTCTTCAGTTCCGTGGGATCTTCAATCTCGTACAGCTTCTTGGTGAACTTCTTAGTTCAACCATTCCTCAACTCTCATTCTGGAGAGAACATTTGTCTAGAGTTTTGAACACCAGTTACAGAAGTAATGGTGTCAGCATCCACTATGATCTTCACACCCAACACAGTGGTCTTCAGCCCTTGATACTTCCCATCCGGAGTTGAAATATCTTCAGCTTTTATCCAGAAGTCAACCACACTTTGTTCATGCCATGCACAGTCTATGGCAGAGAAAAAATTGGTCCATCCACATGCTTCAAAAATCTCAGAAAGATAGATGCCACCATCTTGAAGTTCATCAAGGCTCATAGTCCTGGAAGGCACAACCTGACCTCCCGCAGACTTATTGGACGCCATTGATTAAAGCTTGAGAGAATGAGAGCTTAAAGAGATAGAGAGCTTAGGGCACAAGGAATAGCAAAGACTTGCAGAAGAGAGAATGTGAGTAGAGCCTGTAACCGTTGACAACACGTCTTTAAATAGTCGTCACAACAGTAATGATGGCAGTTGTAGTCTCAGAGAACATGCAATCGAGCTGAGAACAGTTACTCAGAGAAGGAGACCAAACGTTTCAGCTTGCCACGTCATCAGACTTAGTTACTTCATATGCACAAGATATTTCAGATGATGTGCATGTTCAGACACAACATACATTTAGATTATGCATGTTCAGATGCAAGCAATCATTTTTCAGACAAAGCTAAGATATTCAGATTATCTCTTATGAACTTAAATCTATCTTCAGTCAGGGGTTTTGTGAATATATCTGCCCATTGATGTTCAGTATCAATGAACTTTATATCAAAAACTCCTTTCTGAACATAGTCTCTAATGAACTGATGCTTGATTTCTATATGCTTTGCCCTAGAATGTTGAATAGGATTTTTAGATAGGTTTATTGCACTTGTGTTATCACACATTACAGGAATGGAATTAACATCAATATTAAAATCTTCTAACTGATATTTTACCCATAGTAGTTATGAACAACAACTGACTGCAGCAATATATTCAGCTTCAGCTATAGAGACAGCAATTGTGCTTTGCCTTTTGCTGGACCAGCTGATCATGTTGTCTCCAATGAAGTGACAACCTCCACTAGTTGATTTTCTTTCTAATTTGTCTCCAGCAAAATCAGCATCACAAAATCCCACTAACCTGCAATCCTTACTCTTCTTATAGCAAAGACCAAGATTAGTAGTGCCATTTAAATATCTGAAAATTCTCTTTACAGCCTTGTAATGAGTAGTTCTTGGATCAGATTGAAATCTAGCACAGAGGCACACACTGAACATTATGTCAGGTCTACTTGTTGTTAGATACAATAATGAACTAATCATTCCTCTGTACAAGGTTTGGTTTACTGGTTCTTCCCCTTCATCTTTGCTGAGAGCAGCAGAAGGATGCATAGGAGTTGGCATAGGCCTGCAATCACTCATGTTGAACTTCTTAAGCATTTCTTTTGTATATTTTTCTTGATGGATCCATATACAAGCAGATTGTTGCTTTATCTGAAGTCCTAGGAAGAACTTAAGTTCTCCCATCATGCTAATCTCAAACTCAGATTGCATAAGCTCAGAGAATTCCTTGCATAATGAAGAATAAGTAGAACCAAATATAATGTCATCCACATATATCTGAACCAGAATGAAATCTTTGTTAGGCATTTTTCTGAAAAGAGTTGTATCTACTTTTCCTCTTTGAAAGCCATTTTTTATTAAAAAATTGCTCAATCTGTCATACCAAGCTCTTGGGGCTTGTTTCAGACCATAAAGAGCCTTTTTCAGTTTGAAAACATGTTTTGGAAAAGTAGGATCTTCAAAGCCAGGGGGTTGTCTAACATAGACCTCTTCCTCAATGAATCCATTGAGAAAGGCACTCTTTACATCCATCTGATATAAGGTGATGCCATTATTTACTGCATAAGAGAGAAAAATCCTAATGGCTTCAAGCCTAGCTACAGGGGCAAAAGTTTTAGTGAAGTCAATACCTTATTGCTGATTGTAGCCCTGAGCAACAAGCCTGGCCTTGTTTCTGACCATTTTTCCTTCTTCTGACAGCTTGTTTCTGAACACCCATTTGGTTCGTATTATAGTTTTCCCATGGGGTTTAGGTACAAGTGTCCAGACATCACTCCTAGCAAATTGGTTCAGCTCTTCTTGCATGGCTAGGATCCACCTTTCATCATGCAGAGCTTCCTCAATACTTTTAGGTTCAATTTCAGAGAGAAGTGCAAGATTGTTCAAGCTTCTGAGCCTTGATCTTGTTCTAACTCCTTCTGAAGTGTCACCTATTGTTTGCTCTCTTGGATGATGAGTTATGTATCTCCAATCATGATTGTGAGGGAGTACACACTCTGTCTGAGACTCAACAATGTTGGTCTGAGAAGGTCCAACTTCAGACACAAGTTCAGTCTTTTGCTCAGCAGGTCCTTCAGATACTCCTTCAGATTTTACATCTGGATTTATCTGCATACCTGAAAAATCCTCTTCTAGATCTGATAGTTCCCTATTAGTCTCTTTAAAGTCATTGATTCTTACATGAATAGATTCTTCCACAGCTAAGGTTCTTGAGTTATATACTCTGTAAGCCTTAGTGGTTTCAGAATATCCAATAAAGAAACCTTTATCAGACTTAGCATCAAATTTTCCTAAATCATCTTTAGTGTTAAGTAAAAAACACTCACATCCAAAGATATGGAAGTAGGATATGTTGGGATTTCTTGCTTTCCACAGTTCATATGGAGTCCTTTTGAGAATTGGTCTTACTGAAATTCTGTTTTGAATGTAACATACTGTGTGAACAGCTTCTGCCCAAAAGGATCTAGGTAGAATGCTTGAAATGAGCATGGTTCTCTCCATCTCTTGCAAGCTTCTGTTCTTTCTCTCAACAACCCCATTTTGCTGAGGTGTCCTAGCCACAGAGAAATTGTGTGAGATCCCATTCTCATCACAGAACAGTCTGAAGTTTGAGTTTTCAAACTCTCCACCATGATCACTTCTGATAGCAAATATGCATATTCCTTTCTCATTCTGCACCTTCTTACAGAATTTTGTGAAATTATCAAAGGTTTCCTCTTTGCTTCTTAGGAATATAACCCATGTAAATCTTTTATAGTCATCAACAATGACCAATCCATACTTCTTTTTGCTAAGACTCTCAGTTCTAGTAGGACCAAACAAATCCATGTGAAGTAGTTCTAAAGGTGTGCTGGTTGAAACAACATTCTTACTCTTAAAAGAGTTTCTAGTTTGTTTCCCTTTTAAACAATTTTCACATAAAATATCATATTTGAATGAAAGCTTGGGTAAAGCTTTAACCAGATTGTGTTTTGTTAGCTTTGAGATTAATCTCAAGCTGGCATGCCCAAGTTTCTAATGCCAAATCTATTTTTCATCTTAAATTGAAACAAAACACTTCACATTTTGACTTGCAAGTTCCTCTAGATCAATCTTGTACACATTATTGTGTCTCTTAGCAGAAAAGAGGATATGATCTGAAGCATCTTTGACTATACAGCCTTCTTTAGTGAAAGATACAACATATCCACTGTCACATAATTGACTTATGCTCAGAAGATTGTGTTGCAGTCCTTCCACTAGAAGCACATTCTTAATTATGGAAAGAGAAGGCACACCTACTGTCCCAATACCAGTGATCTTCCCTTGCTGATTTCCACCAAAGGTGACCACTCCACCTGCCTTGGGTCTAAGGCTTTGGAACAAACACCTTTCTCCCGTCATGTGTCGCTAGCACCCACTATCTAGGTATCATTTGTGGTGTTTCTTTTGTCCTGTTAAACACATCTGCAACAGGAACAATTAAACTCTTAGGTACCCATACCTTCTTGGATCCTCTTTTGTTAGTTTTGGTTCTTATTTTCCCTCTGTGTCTACACTGGGACTCCACATGTCCAGGTTTGCCACAGTTGGAACACCCATTTCCTTTTTTGGGTCCTTTATCAGGTACTATAAAATTTAAGGATTCAGAAGAATATGTTTCTGAATAACCTAAACCACTTCTGTCTAAGAAATGCCTCTAAGAGCCTAATAATTTGTTCAGATTATCAATTCCTTTGACAAATCTGGCCAGATCTAGAGTTAATTCTCTAATCTTGCTTTTGACCTTTTTATTCTCTTTTACAAGATTATCAGAATTACTAGGATCTTGCTGAAGTAGCTTTTCTTTGAGAGCAAGATTTTCTTTTTGCAAATTTTCATTTTATAAAGCAACTTGAGTAAAAGCTCTTGAAAGTTCTTTAAACTCATTGAACAGCTCTCTGCTACTTTCAACAAGGTCATCATACTGATCTTGTAGAGTTTGAGGAATTACCTCAGAGTCTGAACTGTCTGAAGTAGGTAGACTTGCCATCAGACACAAATTTGCTTCTTCTGAAGTGCCATCCTCTTCTTCTGAAGTGGAGTCATCCAAATCTTCCCATGTTGCCATCAATCCTTTCTTTTTCTTGAACAATTTCTTCTTCTGAAAGGTTGGCGTCCATAACTTGGGGCAATCAGTCTTCATGTGACCTGACTGTTTGCACTCAAAATAGGTAATTTTGTCAGTGTTAAAGGATTCTTTAGCTGACTTACCTTGTTTGAAGTTGGAAGGTTGAGATCTTTTGAATCTCCCTTTTCTTTGTAGCATCTTCTTAATCTTCTTGCTGAGAAGAGCAAGATCTTCATCTTCTGAACAGCCTTCAGATTTAGTATCACCATCTGAAGTGTCCTCTGCTTGCATGGCTTTCATGTTACCATGCCTAAGCTGTCTGGCCTTGGAGTTCAATGCCAGTGATTTTTTCTTGGTGTCATCTTCCCCAAGTTCTAACTCATGGACTTTGAGAGAGCCCAACAGTTCCTCCATTCTAAAAGAGTTTAAATCTTTAGCTTCTTGAATGGCAGTAACCTTGGGTCTCCAGGACTTTGGTAAGCTTCTTAGAATCTTTCGATTGTTATCTCCAGATTCAAAGGTTCTTCCCAATGACCTGAGTCCATTAGTTATCGTCTGAAACCTTCCAAACATTTGATCTATGGTTTCAAACTCTTCCATCTTGAACATCTCATATTGATGTACAAGCATACTGATCTTGGATTGCTTTACGGTCTCAGTTCCTTCATAAGCTGCTGCAAGAGTATACCAGATCTCCTAGGCAGATGAACAACCATGCACCTTCTCATATTCTGACTTGTTCAAGGAACATATCAGCTAGAGTTTGGCCTTGGAATTTAATTGAACTCGAGCCTTCTGCTCCAAGGTCCATTTAGCTTTTGGTATGGGCAATCCAGCATGCATGGGAACATAGTGTCCATCAGTAACTACATCCCAGACATCAATGTTGTTGCTTTCAATAAACAACTTCATACGATCCCTCCAATAGTGGTAATCCACTCCATTGAATGATGGGGGTCTCGTGATGGAGGCTCCTTCAGTGATGTACTGTCTGTTGCTGGTAGAGGTTTCCATATGGATCTTTGTCCTCTGCACTGATTAGGTGCTAACCCCAAGGATAAGCTCTGGTACCAACTGTTGGAAAGCAGGGAAACACTAAAAGGAGTGGTTGAATAGTGTTTCAATGGAAACTTTTTTGTTTCAAATATTTTGAAGGTTTAACTTCTGAAAATCTTCAGATGATAAGTATCAGTCTGATGGTTTTGAGTAGCTTCTGAAAAGCTTTTAGATAAAGAAGATTATAAACTTGACTTGATTTTGATAATAAGTTCTCACTTGGATACTTTTTCAATCCCCTTGTTAGAATAAAAACGGAATTGAAATAGCTAAAGGGATAGAGAAAACTTAGCCAAGAATTTATCCTGGTTCATTCACAATCACCGTGAGCTACGTCCAGTCCCAGGGCAAAACCAGCACCTGGATTTCCACTATTCTTGCAAGAATACAAGTATTTTTTTTCTTTCAAGCCTCTTCAGGCTCTAAAACAAGTATTGTTTCTTTCACCCAGCCTCTTCAGGCTCTCAAACACTTATCCAAGTGTAACCCAAGTATTCTTTCAGATAGAAAGCCTCTCCAGGCTTAACAACCCAAACTGTTCTAAGTTTAAACAAGAAAGGGATTTAGTTCACTATCTTCAGATGATAGCTACGAATTAGAGAGTACAAATAACTGAGACTTTCTCAGAATATGAAAATGAATAATTGTACAAAGAATATCAGAGTTTTATTTTTGCAGCATGTAGTTTCTTTGATTGAAATGCTTCTCACCTCTTGCTATTCAATTCTTCATGGGACGTATTTATAGTCTCCAAGGAGTAAATGCCCGTTACCAAATAGCATTTAATGCATTTAGAATATGTTTGACACAGCTCTGTTCAAAGCAATCTGAGCAGAAACAGGTGCAGCAGGTCTGCGCACACAAAGCAATCTGGTAGGAGCAGCAGCGTGCAGACTTTCCTTAAATGTGCTAAACATTTGAATGAGGAAGAAAAGCAACACTGACTCTTATGCTGAAGTAGGTAAGATCTTGATTTGAACGTTCCTCGTACTCAACAACATCTTCCAAGTTCAAACCATTGTCCTGAAGACTTCATCTTTCAGATGCAAGGAATGCTTCAGATGAACTTTTCTTCTTCCGAGGATAAACGCTCTTCAGACGATGTTTGGTCTTCAGACTATCTGAAGCTTCAAATGATGTTTCACGCTTTTCATGATCTGAAACAAAACAGAATATTGTGAAAGTATATTGCCACAAATCCATCTGAATTTTTATATTTGTTCATTAAAACACTTTAAAGGGAATGAGACTCAAAGTACTTAAGTATATAAATTTTTTAGACTCAACAATGGAGTTTTATTTTAGTTATATATTTGTTGCTTTAATTTTTCATTATATACATTTATTTTGTTATTTGAAGTATTATGCTATTAAAAACTTACACTTAACATATATAGCTTACTAATATAATTAATGCTATTTCAGATACCATTTTAGTTTGCCAATAATTTATGAGAATGACTACTGCATGATCTTTGCTTTTAATTAGTTTGTCCAGATCGTGATAATTGATATGGATATATATAACTAATTCATACTTATGCATGTACGTTGCACAAGGATAAAGTGACAGAGGTAACATTAGTGCGATACTGGCCATGGGGCAATTGGAGCAAATCAAACTTTTATTAAATTTTCTCCGACTGTTATAAACTGCTTGATAAACTTTTATCCAATTGGAAATAGAAAACAATCGTGACTAGATTGTTTCTTGAACTATACTGGATTATTCGATAATTTAGATAAATGAATCTGTTGGTCATAAAAAATTTAACAAAATCCGTGGTATTGAGAAGGTCATGTATATAGTTACTGTTAGATCAGAAGCTTCATTGTAGATATTTTGTTGGCTGTTGCCACTATAATACTAACTGAAGAGAGGGCGAAGAGGTGGATGAGAGGCTTCGAGTGAAAACAGTTCATGGAATGTTGTTGTTGAAGGGTTTTGCACGAGGCACAGGAGTCAGGAAGGTAGAAGAGTGTGGGGGAGAAGGGGATGAGTTACAGGGGGTGGGGGAGAAGAAGGAAGGGGAAATGGTATAGGGGAAGGTTGTGGCGGTGTAAATATAATTTCTGGCGGTCTTAGACCGCCAGAAAGACAAAGATTGACACATAAGAAAGAGAAAATGTGCCACATCAGCATCTGGCACACGCCATTTGAAGGGAGGGACTAATTGCAAAAATGAAAATTTTGAAAGGACGCTTTAAAAAAAAATTATAGGAACTAAAAGCAAAACTTGCTAATTTTACAGGGACCAAAAACATATTTTACCCTTTGTAATTTTATACTTTATGCTGGTAGTTCATCTACATTAAACAAATTGAAGATGATTTGGTTTAAAGCTAGAAAAAATTCAAACAATTCTAATTAGAAAATAACCAGTTACGATGACAACTATGAAACATAGAAATCGCAAAACAATTCTAATCAGAAGATGATTTGGTAAAACCCTAACCAAAGTCAAATCTCAAATCAAGCGAAACAAATATAGAAATTACGGAGGAAAACAGAGAATTGATGTTTGAGATTGTTAGAAAATACTAGAATGATGACAACTGCGATTTTGTAGAAGGCGATAGGGATGTGGAAGAGTCCTTGATGTCCAGGCGCCCAAGGCCATCACCACCTCCATCGTCGACTGCAACTCCCATGATCTTTGTCACTAACGAGGAGCGAAGTTTGGTGAGGAAAGAGAAGGATCTGAAACAGAATCAGAGGATATTTGGGAAGAAAAGAAGAGTGTCAGGGTTTGAATGAGAGAGGAGAATTTCTCGGTGAAAGAAAGAGTTGAGATATATGAATTCTAAAAAAATAGTGTTAGGTTGTTAGAGCCAAAGCGCGCTGTATATAAATTATAATAGAAATATAAAAAAAAACATTTGTGTCGGTCTTGTACCTTTTAAAAAAAGGTCTTACAACGTCAGAAAAATAAATAATTTGTGTCGTTCGCATGAACACTAGAAAATGTGTCATTTCTGGCGGTTTTTACATGACCGCCAGTAAATATCTGCCAGTAATTCACTTCTATTTTGTAGTGTATGCTGGAAAAGTATCCTGGTCCCTATTGTATAGCATAATCTCCAAGTGTTCTTCTTGGTGGATTTTGCCTTTCACCAGCCATGATTGGTACAGGAGTTGGAAGAATTGGCTGTGATTGTGGAGTAGAGAAACTTCTTGGTTCTTCTCCTTGAGTGGTTTCTTGCCTGCTTCTTTCTATTTTAGGACCAAATTGTAGGCCGTCTTCAGAACTGTGGCCTCGCAAAAACATAAATCACTGACAACTATCGCAAGGATTAGAATAGAAGAGAAATAATATGCATGAAAATAATTACAAAAAGAAAGAAAAGCTAATCACAACTTAATGAGCTGAACTTAAGAATTTCAATTGAGACACCGTTCCCCGGCAACAGCGCCAAAAATACTTGTTACGGTGTTGGCAAGCGTACCAATGTCGCAATAGTATAATAGTTTTTATAAGTACGAGTGTCGAACCCACGAGGAACAGAATTCAATTAAATTCTCAGGAAGCAAACTCACCAAGAGTATGTACAAGTGAATATAGTTGTTTTATGTTGATTTGTCGGTGAAAATATGATGTGCATACAAAATCTAAAAGAAAACAACAAGTGTAAAAGATATTCAGTTGGAAGATTGGGGATTGAACTTCATCTATCACACTCTTCTGTATTTTGGAAATCAAAAACCTATAGTATTCGAGCTAAACAATAATGAAGCACAAGCTAAAATCATTTACACTGATTCCTCCAATGTGAAATCCTTAGAACAATCCCCTAAACATTGAACCCTCAGATGTTTAACAGATTGCCTAGCATTAAGAATAGATGTTTGGAAGCTATCGATAAATCGAAACCTATTCCTAGCATTTCGACCCACCGAGCATTCTCGTCCAATTCGAATTTTCGAAATACTTTCCAGCTACTTCAAGAAATCAAAATCAAGATTGCTACTGAGTTAATAGAATCAAGCATTAAGAGCGCAACGAAAATGCCAATATTGAAAAGAAACTGAATTTATATAGCTAAATGAAACCAAAATACATCCGAGTTTGAATCGATTACATTCAATCACACAATAAAAGCTTAGCTACTCATGGTAGCACTAACAACCCAAAGATGGAGTGGAAGGGATAGAGGCACAAACCCTAGCAGAGCTGTCGAGAAGAAACTTGGAGAAAAGGAATATCTAAAAGTCGAGAGTGTCCTTAAATAGCTTCCGTTCTCTTCTTTTAAGCACATTTATCAAGCTGCCTGAAGTTTGGGCGTTCAAACCTCCAGACTCACTTTCAAAAAAGGGACGCATGTTTAAACCTCCAAGATGGAGGTTTGAGCGCCTAAGCTTGGCATATCTTGGAATTTGCTTTATAGCCTCAAGCAAAGGTATGTTGACCTCTACTTTTCTGAAAATTCCAAGATTTCCTTGTCAGTCTCTTCCTTTTTTTTACTCTGATGCACAACTCTCTGTCGGAATGGAAGAGGAATAGAAGGTTGCACACTGCTTGAAGAATTGGGGATGCTCAGAGGATTAGGATTAGCTCTCTCTTGTATAGGGTTTTCTGAAGCTGTGTTGTTTGAAGATTTAAGAATCTCATTTTCTTGTTCAGACCGTTGCCTTTCAGACACTGACCTTTCAGACTCTTGCCTTTCAGACGCTTGCACACTCTTACCCGATCTCAAAGTAATTGCACTAACATTCTTAAGGTTGACAACTATCTTAGCAGGAAGCTTGTCTGAACCCTGAGACTGCAGTTGATTAAGAGTGGTAGCCATCTGACCTATCTGATTTTCCAGACTCTGAATAGTTACCTCTGTCCTCTGCTGGAAATTCAGATTGTTGACTTCCATCTGCCTCATTAATTCTTCCAAGGAAGGATCACTCTTGGAAGATGCAGCAGCCGGTGGTGGAGGTTGTTGCTATTGCTGCTGTAAGTGTGGAGGCTGGTAAGGTGTACTAGGTCTAATAGCATGAGACTGATCAGGTACATATGGTTGATATGGCTGCTGCTGCTGAGAAGAATTCCCCCATCTCAAATTTGGATGATTCCTCCAACCTGGATTATACCTGTTAGAAGAAAGATCCTGATTATATTGTTGCTGCTGAGGGGGTCTGTCATAACCATAAATATTTACAGCATAAGCCTGAGGAGGAACAGCACCATCTGTTGGACTTAAGCCTCATTGGAAGATACAAGTGGTAGTCATGTCTCTCAAATATTAAGGTGTTTTGGTTTTGTTGTAGCAAGTAGAAATTTAATATTCATTTTGCAGTGCCAAACAAGTTTCAACAGATGTGGCACATGTATTGTTTGTTTTTAGTATTAGGCAAGTGTTATGTGTTTGTTAATTGGTTTTATTTGGATTGTAATCATGTAGGATGAACTCGTGTTTTGATTTTCAAGTTTGAATAGCTTAGAAGCTAATTTACTCAACTAAGTATTGATTTGCCTCTGGTATAATCGATTACTTTAGTTGGTAATTGACCCCAAGTTGATTCAAAACTGAAAACAGCATGATTTCTGGTACAGGAACAAAAATAATCGATTACCTGATAAGGATAATTGATTACCACTGCACCTGATGAGAAATTCAAATATTGGTGCTCACTAGTTCAATCGATTACCACATATAGTAATCGATTACCCCTGTTTCCTGTGAATAGGTTCTGGAACTAAATGTTCTGGAGTAATCGATTACCTGATAAGCCAATCGATTACCCTTGACTCTGCAGAAACTCTGGACGATTTTCAACCGTTTTTAAACTGATTTTTAACTAACTTTTGAAACTCTAAAACTATATAAATATGTGAATTTTCAAAATAAAAAGTGTGAGAAAAAGAAGAGAAGAAAAGTTAGAATACATATGGAGAAAAGAGAGAGCTAAATTTTGTAAGAAATCAAAATACTCTTTTTAGAAAAAGATTCTTCAAGAAGTCATCATGTCCAGAAATTTTGCAAGAGTCTGAAGAACTCTCAACTAAAGAAGATTAGATGATTTGAAAAGAAGATTGACATACACTCATGGTGTTTATCTACACATTCAAGGTGTTATCGTTCTAAACTTAGTTTTTACAATAATTGTTTTGGTTTGTATTGTCTCTTGAATAGGGATTCATAGAGAAGTACACTGTGTGATATCTCAAGAACGGGGTGTTCTTAGAGATTGTTTGTGAAATCTTGTGACGGGGTGTCATAAGTAAGGTTGTTGTTCGAGTGGCGGAGTGTCACGGTTGAACATGCTCTTGTGGGGTGCAAGAGATAAACCTTTTGTTTGTTAGAAAGTCTTTCTTTAGGATTGAGTGTGCATGGTGTTTGTAATCAATTCTATAGTGAAAGCTGATTTAGTGGTGTGCTAGATCAAAACTGGATGTAGGCCCCTTATTTTTTAGTGGCTGAACCAGTATAAATCACTGTGTTATCTTCTCTATCTCTATACTATCTTGAATTGTAATTCTTGGCAATATAAATTTGGTTCTTGATTGATAAAATAACAGAAACTAAATAGATAATTTGATTGATTTCTGAAACTGTGATTTGTTTATTGTTTGAAGAATCATTAATCTTGAGGAATCAATCTTGATAATCAATTACCTACTGTTATACAAATTGGTAATCAATTACGCACTGAATTGGTAATCAATTACCTGCTGCAATATCTTTGATCCGCTGCACTCACATATATCTTTTGATTTTAAACTCTGATAAATTGGTAAAATTGATATTTGAAAGAATTTTAAAGGGAAAACTTTTTGAAGGGAAAAAGGAATTTTGAAAGTTAAGTAAATAATTTTTTTTTTGGGAATCTATTCACCCCCCCCCCCTTCTAGATTCCCTCTGGGACCAACACCATCTCCTTCAGACTCATGTAAGGTGGGACAAGCATCAGTGGGATGATCAGCAGAAGTACAAATCCTACATAATTTAGCAACCTTTTGAGACACTGTCATCTGCTTAACCAAGGAAGCCAAATCATCAAGCTTGCTCTCCAACTTCTTATGATCAGCAGCATAGGAAGTCTCCATCTCATGAACTTCTCTAGTCAAGGCTACTGAATTGCTTCTGCTGTTAAACTGTTGGTTATTAGAAGTCATATTTTCAATCAACTGTCTTGCTACAACTGGAGTTTTATCCACAAGATCAATTAACCTCACAATATCAATTAACCAAAAATCTTATTTTGATAACCACAAATGGATACACCATATTAACCTCGTTTTTAAATATGTTCACCATTTCTGGTCACATAATTAATCCCGTGTTAACCGGGATTGCAGTTTACCTCCTAAAATCAATTAACCAAAAATCATTTTCTATTAACCAAAAACGGAAACACCGTTAACCTTATTTCTTAATATGTTCACCGTTTCGAGACTAATTAACCTCGTGTTAACATGAATGATTAACACAAATTTTATGTGATCATTTATTATATTTCTTGATCTATATATTTATTTGATGAGATAAATAAATAAAAATATAAATATAAAAACTATTTTTTTAAAAAAAAGAAAAAGGTAAAAAAAAGGGGGGGCGGGTTCCAAAAAAAAGCTTAAAAGAAAAGGAACAGGGCGGAAAAAAAGGGCGTGGTATAATTGTGGGTAGTACTGTATTATGTACGTCCCGCATTTCCCTTTTACTTTTCTCCTTTTTTATAGTTTTTATTTATTTTTTTTATTATTATATTTATTTTAATTTATTTATCCCATTAAATAAAAATATGGATTGAGAAATACAATAAATGGTCACATGGAATTTGTGTTAACTCCTGTCAACACGAGGTTAAGTCAAAAAACGGTGAACATATTTTTAATTGAGGTTAATGATGTATGCATTGACGGTTAGCAGAATAGAATATTTGGTTAATTGAATTTGTGAGGTTAATTGCATATAACAATTCCTGCCAACACGAGGTTAGTTGTGTTTCCAGAAACGGTGAACATATTTTTAATTGAGGTTAATGGTGTATTCATTGTGGTTAGTTGATTTTGTGAGGTTAATTGCAACTCCTATTAACACGAGGTTAATTATGTGGCAAAAAATGGTGAACATATTTAAAAATGAGGTTAATGGTGTATCCATTCGTGGTTAATAAAATAGAATTTTTGGTTAATTGATTTTGTGAGGTTAATTGCAACTCCTGTTAACACGAGATTAATTATGTGGCCAGAAACGATGAATGGAATAGTATATTTGGTTATTAGCATCAAAATAGAATAATAATGATAAGAAACATATGTCAACCCTTCAAAAAATACACATTAATTATATTTCTTGATCTATATTTTTATTTAATGAAATTAATAAATATATTAATAAATTAAAAAATAAATAAAAAATATTTTAAAAAAAAGAAAATTAAAAACTATAAAAAAAACAAAAAAAAAGGAATGGAAAACCACAAACAGTGTGGTACTAATAGTGTACGAGAGTACTCTTGTGGTACGTTTAGCATTGTTGTGTATCAAGACTTGTAAATATTAAAAAAAAAAAAAACAGAGATAAATACAATCAAAATTTATGTCCAGTACCCTAAACTATAAAGTTAATGAAAATGGTTATAGGAATCAGTTTACTTCTAATAATACGCTTTATTCTAGTTATTATTTTATTTTTAATTCTTGAATTATTTTATAAACATTATTCTTGTTTATAAACTTGCAAGTATTATGTTAATTGTTAAAGACTTATTTTTCTTTTCTTTTTATGTTCTAAAAATTCATTAAATATTTCTAAAATGGAAGATGATTTTCTTAGAAATTCTTTAGTTATATATATTGAGAAAGAAATAGCTGAAAAGTTTAGTACTGAAATATTAATAGAAAAATTTAGTACTATGAAGAAACGAATAATTTATTTAAATAAAATTTATTATTCTTATTTAAATTTATTTAATATTTTAACATAATTTTTAATATTTTATTCCGACCCCCTAATGATAAAATCCTGGCTACACCCCTGAATTATAAGAAATTTATGTCAACCCTTAAAAAAACACATATTTATTGTATTTCTTAGTCTATATTTTTATTTAATAAAATAAATAAATAATACTAAATATATTAATAAATTAAAAAAATAAAAACTATTAAAAAAAGGGGCGAAAAAAGAAAAAAAAGTAAAAACAAAAAAAAGGAACAGGACGGAAGACCACAAACAGTATGGTACAAATAGTCTACCAGACTGTTATGGTACGTTTATCATTGTTGATAAATATATAATATCGACGTATCGTTCACCAAATAATATGTTTATGAACACACAAAATTTTAACCCGATAAGGTTATTATAAGAAGATCAAAATATCCTATATAGAATGAAGATATAGCTTAATAAATAAAAGTGAAGATTAAATACACTAGGATTGAAAAGCATGGGTGACATGCTTTCTTTAAATTACAAACATTAATTTTTTTTGACGAAAATAAATACAATATAACAATAAAAGTAACATCAAGAAAATAACCTCCAGATTAAAGCTAACTGTATTGTACAAGATATTGGGCCGAGGAAGGTGTTCGGTGACCGGCCCACAATTCCCTTCTTTGCCCCTCTCCCAAGAAAACGTAGAGAAGAAAAAGGGCTTAGTGGGGTAAGTGGGACGAGAGAATGAAGAACAACGAGGATAATGGAGAAATGGGCAGTTAAGGAGAGGGTCTATAAAAGGCCCAAGAGGACTAAGGAAAAGGACAAGTTCACAATACACAGTAAGGAGTCGAGTTAACTGCCCAATGGTTAGCCCAGAATATTCTGCTGAGAACATTTGGCGCCCACCATGGGGCGACGGTAAAACTTTGCTCGTCGACCACCCCTTGTCGATTACTATGGTTACACGACGAAATGCTGGCAGAGCATACGGACACGTTGGCACAGGAGAGGAGACTTCGGGAACCACCCTGGATGCAACACCCGCAATTTTTCTTACTGGTGTATAAATAGAATAAAGAAAATTTTAAAATAGTAATAATCATTTAATTATAAAGTATTTAGTAGCTTTTAATAGACAGCCAAATTTATAATACCCAACCACAATTATGAGTAAATTTCTTTAAAGAGGTGTTTGAGAAAATAACCTAAGATACCTTTAGTAATTATACAGTTAAGGAAAATATAGATTTAATTATTAAAAATAGCTAAAACTCTAAGGTATCTATACCTTTATTCAAAATACTCTTAATATAATTAGTGATGAGTTTTAGAAAATAATTTAGAATTTTTCTAGCACTTCTGGGCAAAAAGATCAAAATGCCCCCAGTTAACAGTATAACCATAGCCAAAAAAAAAAAAATTGTAGAAAAATATGGAAAATATATTTTGAACCTTAAAAGATGATTTAAAATGATATTTATAATTCTATACAATCTTTGTAATTAAAACCTTAATTTTCTCTCTCCACTTACTGTAACGCCCGCTTCTTACCGTTTTACCGCATTTCATGTTTTATTGAATGGTTAAAATTATTTTTAATCACCAAAATTTATATTTTTGGATTTAGAATTTAATTTCCTATTTTTAGGGAATTTCTGGGAATTTTTGGGGTTTTTCTGTGAAAATGACCTTTTTGCCCCTCCTGTCCCTTGAACCGGGCCCGAATACTCTTGATCCGGGCCAGAAAAATTTGCACAACTCTTCCTTTCCTCCTTCTAGAAGCCGCGCATGTGTAGGCATGGTGCATGAGAGACACTTGTATTTTTCCTTCCTTTTCACAAGACATGTGTCAAGTGTAGGCATTTATGGCATTTTAACACTAAAACCACTTATTCTTCCTTTTCTTCCACACATGCAAACTTGAAATTTTTCTCTCATTTTCTCTCTTTCTCTTCCTCTTGAAGCCGTGAACTCTCCATCATTTTTCTCCCAAAAATTTTCATCCTTCCTTAAACACAATCAAGCCAAGGTTCCATCTTTGAACCAAAGCTTCCATTTCTAAGCCTTCTAGCCTTGAAAAATCCTTGTTGGTGACTAAAGGAGGCATCTTTGGGGGCTGTTTTGGGACCAGAATTCTGCACTCATTTTCTTGGAAATTTGAGGTAAAGGGGGGGGAGAACTTGAACTCTAGTAGGATTGGTAACTAGAGTCAAGGATTTGCCCTTAAAATCCTTGTTTTTACTCTTGTTCTCCTTGAAAAAAATCACTTTTTGAGCTTTTCTTTGAGCAAACGTTTTGGATTCTTGGAGCTGGGTTGTTTACATGTTTTTAAGTTTGTTTTGATGCTTGGAATGTGCTTGGATTGTGATTGTTGGTGCATGCAAGCCAAGAAACAATTTTGGAAAAATTTTCCCTTTTCCTTTAATAGCTCTCGGCCTTGAGGGATTTTGGGGCTGCATGTGTTTCAAAATTTTTTTGGTGCTTGGAATGTGTTTGTATGATGAATCTATGAACATGCATGAAGTTGGTTGAAGGTATACAATTGTTTTGGATGATTGATCTTTGAAAAATAGTGTTTATGAGCTTGAAAATGGAGTTATGAACTTTAATGTGTATTTTGATGATTTTGAGTGGATTGGTGTGATATTTGGCATTTAGATTGTTTGTTGATGAATGTGTGAAGTTTTGGTGAAGATTGGATGTTGTGAAAAATTTGAAGTTTTGATGAACATTCAAGTTGTTCTTGATGTTCATGAGTTGTTCTTGATGAAACTCATCAAGAATACCTTTTTGATCTTAAAAAGGTCAAGGGTATGTTGAAAACATGTTTATGGGCTTTGGTGGTCTAAAAGGACTAAAGTGCAATTAAGAATAAGTCTTTAAAAATAAATAAAACAAATTCGGATTTCCAATTCCAACCAAGTAAAAGTCAACTTAAAGGTCAATATTTTAGGTTACCATGACTAAAAATAAGTTCCTAAGAGTTATAAAACCTTTAGGCTTTTAATTTAAGTTTAAAACCTTTAAGAAAAGGAGTTAAAGACTCATTAAAAGTCAATCAAGATTAGATTATGAAATTAAAAGTTAGATTGGAGTTGGACTTCAACTTTAATCCAAATAATTAAAAGTTAAAACTTAGGATTTATTAGTGGGCTTAACTAATTTAATTACCTAAGTTAATCAACCTAATTCACTTAAGTCGATTAAGTAAAGAATGATTAATTAAGTCTAAAGTTAATTAACCTTAATGAAAGTATTAATTAAGTAATTAACCAATAATGATGATTAAGAACTAATTAATTATGATTAAACTTAATCAAACATAATTAAAAGTCCTAATCCAAGATTAAGGAAGAGATTAAGGGATGATTAAGAATTAATTAGGATCTTAAGTAAGGATTAAGATTAATTGTAATCCAGTTGATGAAAACCAGTTAAGATTAAAAGTTAAACCAAATCTTAATTAGTCATACAAGGAGAATTAAGATAAGTAATACCATCCATAAGATACAATCATAAGTTTTAGTAAATTATAGGATTTAAGTGGACATGATTATCAAGAACATTAGTACAAACTACCTTAAAAGACTATAACCAACACACTCTTTCTACATAAAACTTGAGAAGCTTGGCGAGAGAGTGCGGTTTGGCTTTCCTTGTGAAGGAAAGACGTTGAATGGGTTTTGTCTGTAAGGATGTGAATGTTGTGAGAATTGTTGTGTGACATGCATCATGAAGCGTCGTTGATGTTCGAGGTTTAAAACCTTACGACCTATATAGCAGTAACACTCGGTACGGTGTGAAACTGGTAGGGACTGGGCACTGGGTTTTGCAAAGAACGCCAGAGGGTCCTCGAGTGGGATGCCAGCCCTGAGGATAGTCAGGTCCCGAAATGGCACAAGTGACGTAGGCTCGCCCCCTACTGTCGTGTAAACGGGGTACAGGCTTCACTATCCTGTCGCTCTCAAGTTATCATGGTCAGTTGAGATTGTCTGGAAGAACGCTTAAATTTATTTGGCCAAACTTTATGAGCAATGCTCTTTGTACCAATGCTAGTACAGACTCTAACTCCTGACGTGCTGTGTATATATGGTCGGGCAGCTGCTATGTGCTCTGCCTATGGTGATGTTTCCCTGGGCCCGCATGCATTAGATATTGCATTATAATAGTAAAAGTTACGTTCATATGAGTACACCATGATGAGATGTCGTGATTGCTTATTGATTCGACTGTGTGGATTGCCTCTGTGTGTGTGCTCTAGTTTGCTGTATCCTACATGTTGTGAGTTCATGCGATGTTCTCACCCTTCTTTTCTATCTCTTCTTTCTATGTTCTTCTCGTCACGTTGACAGTCGGTATCGAGGACTTCCGTCATGACGTCGATGCAGGAGCGAATCAGATGGTTGCCAAGGGGCACCCGGAAGGTGACGGGCATCCTGCGCATGTGTGAGTTCTATGGGGGGGAGTTTGTGTCACCATCACGCACCCCAGACTTCCTCTTGTACCTGAGGAGGACTAGGTTGTGTTGAGTCTAGGTAGTACGCAGCTCTGATTTAGGAATCTCTTCTTTTGTATTCTGTTAGAGGTCTCATTTATTTTACTACCGGAACTCATGTTTTAAGGTGGTCATGTGGGTATTCGAGAGGTACATCGATGCTACTTAATATGTATGTATGTATTTATGTCACACTGTTTTATGTTCTCTCAAGGTCTTTAACCATGTGTATGTTGTGGATGCGCGTAAGGTGTTAATTCTTTCGACGCTTACGGAAAGATAAGTTTTTTGAAAGTGAAGGAAAGGATATTTCATAAGTACTTAAAATAAAGTTAGAGAGGTAATAGGTCAATGACACCTAAATCCTTTTCAAAAAAAAAAAAAAAAACTTCCGCATTTTTTTGACGTTCTACTTCGTTGGTCACGTGTAATGCATGTGGTACTTACAATCCAGTGCTGCAATGAATTCTCCAAAGGATGGATCAGTTACATGAGCAGAACCAAACGCTTCAACAGCAAAATCAGACTTTGCAGATACAGGTAACCACCTTGGCAAAAGGACGGACTGATGAAGAAATTCCAGAAGGGGATACAGGAGAGTTCCACTCGTTCTCAATGGAGATAGCAGAGACATCGTTCCCCTCTGATTTCAGGGAACCCCCTTTGAAAGACTATGATGGAACCACCGACCCTCAGGCGCATGTCACGGCTTTCAAAACACAGATGTTGAAACGAGGATTGGGTGATACGATACAATGCAAATTATTTTTCGGAACATTATCGAGAGAAGCTTTGATTTGGTTTTCACACCTACCTCCGCTATCCATCTCCGGTATCCAAGACCTGTTGAAAAAATTCCTGGCTCAATTCTCAGCCCGGAGGTCGAGGATGACGACCTCGGGAAAACTTTTCAGCATTCGGCAAAAGAAGGGGAACCGTTGCATGACTACCTCAGACGATTCAATGATGCATCACTTTTGGTCATAAATCCTAACCCTGACCTCTTAGTCTCAGCATTCGAAGAGGGGCTACAACTGGGACCTTTCAATGAATCTTTGGCGCAGAGACCGGCAACGTCAATGCAAGAAATCAGGAACAGGGCAGCGTGCTATATCAAGGGTGAGGAAAGTAATGCTGAAAAAAGAGAAAGGTCGTACAACGAAGTCTCCTATACTCAGAAGTCAGGAAAGGAACAAACCCAAGCGTTTCAACAACCTGCTCGGACAAAGAAGGGCTACGATGGTCGAGGTCGAAACTTTAAGCCTAGAGCAAATTGGGATGAACGGCGAAGAACTGACCAGGTCGACGGTTATGGGTTTGACTCATTGACGCCTCTAAACACGTCAAGAGCTCGCATACTGAAAGAAGTGTACCAATCCGACCTCATCAGACTACCCCCGCAAGCAGAAGGACCTAAAGGCCCAAACCTCAGCAAATGGTGCGACTACCACTGAGCACGAGGACATGACACAGAAGACTGTTGGACATTGATGAACAGGATCGAAAGGCTTATTAAGGAAGGCTATTTGGGAAGGTACATCGAGAAGAGGAAAGATCGGGGAGACAGAAACCAGAGGAGGGATGAAGGAGGCTCAGGATCAAAAAGGCGCAGAGAGGACAGACATAAAGAAGCCAAAGACAAAGAAGAGGTCAGAGGAGTGGTTACAACCATCGCAGGTGGGTTCAGCGGAGGTGGAGAAACTAGCTCGGCAAGAAGGAGGTATGCAAGGCAAGTGATGACGATACAGACGAACTTATTTGAACAGGGAAATAATCACCCCATGATTGCTTTCACAAATGAAGACTTCCGTAGAATTCAGCCGCATCAGGACGACCCAATGGTGATCGACGTGTTGATGGCCAAATACCAAGTTCAGAGGGTATTGATCGACCAGGGAAGTTCAGTAGATGTCCTTTATTGGAGTGCTTAAGAGAAATTACAAATTCCCAAGGAGTGTTTGTTACCTTTTGCAGGATCTTTGATGGGCTTTGCAGGTGACTCGTTCAAATTAAAAGGCTATGTGGAGCTGCTGACAACCTTTGGAGGACGAGGGAGCGAAAAATCAATTCCGGTCAAGTACTTGGTGATCAATGCTCCGTCTTCTTACAATATTATCATTGGCAGATTGGCCTTAAATGCCCTGGGGGCAGTTGTCTAAATGATCCATCTCACCATGAAGTACCCACTATCAAATGGTGCAATAGGGGTTGTGAAGGCAGACCAGGAAGCAGCTAGGAGATGCTACCGAGATAGCCTGAAAGCTAGAAGGAGAAATTGGCCGGGAAGCAGAGCAGAAGAGGAGAAGACGTCGATAGAAAACCACAAAGTATGCTTTGCAGAGCTTGATTCGGGGGAACATCTCCTGGAGAGGAGGCCACAACCAACAGAAGAGTTGGAGGAAATACAAATAGGGGAACTACCCGAGCAAAAGACGCGAGTGAGCTCCAAGCTAGAAAGGAGTTTGAGGAAAAACTTAATAGAGCTCTTAAAAGCCAATGCCGATCTCTTCGCATGGAAAGCGGCTGACATGCCAGGCATAGACCCGGACCTTCTTTGTCATAAGTTGGCTTTAGATCCAAAGGCTAAGCCGGTAGCTCAGCGGAAAAGGAAGCTAGGCGAGGAAAGACGAGCGATTGTAGCGGCTGAAACTCAAAAACTAAAAGAAGTCGGGTTCATCCGAGAAATCACGTACCCAACCTGGTTTGTGAACGTGGTCCTAGTGAAAAAACCAAATGGGAAATGGCGCATGTGCATAGATTATACCGACCTTAACAAAGCCTGCCCGAAAGATCCCTACCCATTGCCGAACATAGTTCGATTGGTGGACGGAACATCGAGGCACAAAATTTTAACCCTGATGGATGCATATTTGGGCTACAACTAAATCAGAATGCACCCATTGGATGAGGAAAAGACTGCTTTCATGACTGACAAATCTAATTATTGTTACAGGGTTATGCCCTTTGGATTGAAGAATGCAGGTGCGACCTACCAAAGGTTGATGGACAAAGTATTTTCTAAGAAGATCAGCTGGAACTTGGAAGTCTACATAGATGATATGATAGTCAAGTCGACCTCAGAGAGCGAACATGAACGACCTGAAAGAAGTAGTCACTGAGGTCCGAAAATATCAGATGAGGCTGAACCCACAAAAGTGTGCCTTCGACGTCCAATCAGGAAAATTCCTGGGCTTTATGCTTACTAAAAGGGGCATAGAAGCCAACCCGGACAAATGTGGAGCCATACTGAATATGAGAAGCCCGAAAACAGTGAAGGAAGTACATCAATTGACAGGTCGAATGGCAGCGTTGTCACGATTTTTGTCCAAGTCCGGCGAGTGGGCACTGCCATTTTTCAAATGCTTGAGGAAAAATGAAAAGTTCATCTGGTCGAAAGAATGCGAGGAGGCCTTTCAGAAATTGAAGGAGTTCCTGTCCCAGCCCCCTGTCTTAGTCAAGTCGACGTCAGGTTCGCCCTTTCTACTCTATTTATCGGTTAACAATGATGTGGTGAGTGCAGCATTAGTGCAGGAAATAGATGGAGAGCAGAAGCCAGTGTATTTTGTCAGTAGGGTGCTGCAAGGGCCAGAGAAGAGATATCAAAAAATTGAAAAACTGGCATTGACCATAGTCACATCTGCTAGAAGGCTAAGGCAGTATTTCCAAAGCTTCAACATCATCGTCAAAACGGACCAACCCATCAAGCAGGTGTTACAGAAGCCGGACCTAGCAGGACGAATGGTTCGATGGTCTATCGAGTTATCAGAGTTTGATCTAACTTTTCAACCTAGAGGGCATGTCAAAGCTCAGGTTCTATCCGATTTCCTTGCTGAACTTTCAGCACAAGAAGATGTTCCACCCGATCTAGGCAAGCAAATATGGGTCATGTCCGTGGATGGAGCATCCAACCTAAAAGGAAGCGGAGCTGGGATCATCCTAGAAGGACGAGGGGGAGTTCTGATTGAACAATCGCTACGATTTGAGTTCCGGGCAAGTGACAATCAAGCTGAGTACGAGGCTTTGGTAGCAGGACTGACTTTAGCAAAAGAAATGAACATCTCCGATCTGCATGTCAAGAGCGACTCACAGTTGGTCGTCGACCAGGCGAATTCCAAGCGAATGACGCACAGTTGGGTAAGTACCTACTACAAGTTAAAAATTTATTGCAAAATTTTGCCTCCGTTGAACTGCAGTATGTGCCCAGAGATCAAAATTCCCGTCCAGACTTGCTGTCAAAATTGGCAAGTAATAAAAGACCAGGAAACAATCATTCTGTCATCTAAGAGACTCTGCCTCGACCCACTATTGAGATTCTGGGAGAAGTTCTAAGCATAGAACCAACCTCGGAATCTTGGTTAAAACCTCTCCATCAATACTTGACAGTCGGTACACTTCCCGACGACCTGGAGGCAGCCCAAAAAGTGCAGAAGGAGTAAGCTAAGTACACCATCATCGGGGACTTGTTGTTCATAAGAAGCTTCTCAATCCCACTACTCAGATGTTTGACTAAGGAGCATAGCAAGAAAGTAATGGAGGAAATTCACGAAGGAACATGTGGGAGTCATATAGGGGGAGGATCTTTGGCCTTGAAAGTGCTGAGAGCCGGGTACTACTGGTCTAAACTTAGACAACAATGTATGCAATTTGTCAAAAAGTGTGATAAGTGCCAGAGGCATGCAGACCTTCATAAAGCCCCCCACCCCCCACCCCCCCGGTCGACCTGGGGTCAATTTACTCGCCTTGGCCCTTTGCAGTGTGGGGTGCCGACATCATTGGCCCTTTCCCCCAGGCTCCGGGACAAGTTAATTTTCTGTTGGTAGCTATTGATTACTTCACAAAATGGATTGAGGAAGAACCCTTAGCTGCCATCACAGCAGAAAAAGTGAAAAAAATTTACTGGCAAAAACTAATATGTCGATTTGGGGTTCCTAGTCGGATCATCTCTGACAATGGAACCCAATTTGTCAGCCGAACAGTTCAAAGTTTTTGCAGGGAATTGGGTGTACAACTCGTCTTTTCATCTGTGGAGCACCCTCAAACGAATGGGCAGGCAGAAGTCGCAAATAAGATAATTCTGAATGGGTTAAAAAGAATATTAGATGAGGCCAAAGGAAGATGGGTCGAGCACTTACCCCAAGTTCTATGGTCATACCATACCACTCCACACTCTTCAACTCAAGAGAGCCCATATCGTTTGGTTTATGGAACAGAAGATAAGATCCCAATTGAAGTCAACGAGCCCAACCTGAGAAGCCTGAGTTATTCTGAAGATGCAAGTGAGATCGGCCGAAGAGCAGACTTGGATCTAATTGATGAAGTTAGGGAAATGACTCATATTAAAGAAATAGCTAGCAAAGAAAGAGCGGCGAGGAAATACAACTCAAAGGTTGTTCCAAGGAACTTTCATGAAGGCAACTTGGTGATGAGAAGAGCGTTAAAGGATGGAACTGCAGGGAAGTTAGCACCGAATTGGGAAGGACCTTTCCGGGTTAAAACTGCAAAAGGCAAAGAAGCATATAAGTTGGAGACCTTACAAGGAAAAGAAATACCCAAAACTTGGAACGCGGGTAACTTGCGTTTTTATTACAGTTGAAATAAGATCAGTTGATAGGAGTAGGAATAAGTTTTAGGAGACTACTTATTTGTAGTAGGTAGGGTCAATTTCATTTGTAGTAGGTGGATCATTTTCATTTGTAATAGTTAGGATCAATTTCAGAATAATAACAGTACGAGCACTTTTTTCTCTCCTACCCTGGGAGAGTTTTTAATAAGGCTCTAATTGATACATCTTGGTCTGATCAAAACATCCTTTCCTACAAAACTCGAGGTAGACGCAAGTCAGCTGGGGGTGGCTTCTTCAAATGCCCTAACAGGTCGACTTCTAAAAGTATCGACCCAAAAATTAACCAAGTTACTGACTTCCAAAAAGCATCAGTAACAGGTCGACTTCTAAAAGCATCGACTCAAAAATTAACCAAGTTACTGACTTCCAAAAAGCATCAGCAACAGGTCGACTTCTAAAAGCATCGACTCAAAAATTAACCAAGTTACTGACTTCCAAAAAGCATCAGTAACACGTCGACTTCTAAAAGCATCGACTCAAAAATTAACCAAGTTACTAACTTCCAACAAGCATCAGTAACAGGTCGACTTCTAAAAGCATCGACCCAAAAATTAACCAAGTTACTGACTTCCAAAAAGCATCAGTAACAGGTCGACTTCTAAAGACATCAACCCAAAAAATTAACCAAGTTAACTAGCTTACTTGCCAGGTCATTAAGGCACCCATTCAAACCTTGATTAAATAATCAATTGCATTAGTTATACGCTGAGTTCAAGGGCTTCAATCTAAAATATTTCTAAGTTACCGATCAAGTCAGAAACTAGTCGATTTCGAAGAGCGAAAGTCTAAAACTTTTCTGAGTTTATTGATTACATCGTGCACTTACCAAGTTGAAAAGGCTTCAACTGAAAAGCTTTCTAAAGTCTCTGATCGCGTCAGTTATTGGCCGAGTTCAAAAACATCAGTTTGAAATTCAATAAAGTTTAGAAAATATGCAAATTCAATAGGCATCAAACACCAGTTGGAGAAAGGTGAAATTCATTAAATATGTAGAGTAGAATAAGAAACTGCAACTAGGCAGCGGCACATAGTTAAAGGTCTTACAAAAAGAAAGATATAAATTGTAGCAACATAAAGCAGTAGACTATTCCTCTTCATCTTCGGATTCATCTACCAACTTCCCTTCCACATTTTTCTTAAAAACTCCAACACCTTCAACATCCACTGTCGGGTTCAAAACCTTCACTTGATCAATTGCTTTATGAAAACCCCGAGCATGTTGAATTGCAATCTCTTTCTGCAGGGCATCGAGGTCAAGATCCAGTTTACCCTTGTCTTCTACAAGCTGCTTTTTATGCTCAATGGCCTCTGCTAAATCCTGAGCTAACTTATCCTTCTCGGCCACAACATCATCAAAGTCCTTTTTCAATTTCACTTGCACAGTAGTTGCATTGGAGTGTTTAGTTACTAAATCCGCGTACTTAACCTCAGAAACCTTCTTCTCATTCTCTGCAGCAGTCAGCTTTGTTCTAGCTTCAAGAAGAGATTGTTCAAGAAAAGCTATGGTTTGGGCAGAGGACTCGGTGGCCTTGAGCTTCCCAGTTAACTCCTGTATTTTAAGAGAACGATCCTTCAACTCCTTCTCCATAGAGTTCAGCCCATTATCAAAATAGTAGCCAAAGAACGCGGTTTGCATTCCCATAGTCATCAAATGTTTTCCCACGTTACGCATCCCAGCCTTGTTAACCCGAGATCTATCTTCCTTTTATTAAATTCCCGAGCCACCACCTGCTCAACTGGAAATCGACGATCAAATATCGAGTTAACATCGCCACCATCAGGGCCTTCAAAGTTGTTGAATAAAGTCCACCACTTCTCAGCAATAATAGGAATGGAAGAGGAGTGAGCTTGATTTTCCGAGGACATGTGTGCGCCGGCTTGCTTCTGAGCAGTTGGTGGTTTTATGCTAGCTTGAGGTTGAGGAAGAGTTGTAGGGATGACCTTCACTGCGGTCTGCTCCTCGTTGGCTACCTTCTTCATGGATTGAACATCGCCTTAAGTATCCAGTTTCTGCTTCTTCCTCTTTTCGTTAGTAGAAACAGCAAGTTGATTTTCCAAACCTTGAGCACCCGGATCCCCTCTGGCTTTCTTCAACCAGCGCCTCATAGACTTCTCATTCACCAAAACCCGGGGAACATCTGCTTTTGGAGGCATCTTATCTGCAACAGAAAAAGGGAAAACAGGGAAAAAGGTTAGTTACCGAGAAAGGAGCGTAATATAGGGAAAGTAAGATACAAAAATATTCTGAATACCCAGTGTCTGGCGTAGCCGGGCTGAGAGATCCTCATTTTCCAACAAAAAGCCACAATCGATGGGGGCTTGGTTACGGAGAAAAGCTACATCTATTTTTTCATCAAAAGACAGCTGGTCGAACTTAAACCCAGGAACCCTTCTCGGTTCCAGAGACCAGAACAAAGGAAAGTGAGGTGTTCCATCCTCACCCATCAGAAGATCGGACATCGATCCAGAATCCCTAATCTTAAAAAATTTTTGCTTCCACTTCTTATATGACGAAGTGTAGGCACTTAGAATCCCCTTGTGAGAGATACTATTAAGCGAAATCCAACCGACCTCATCCCCAGTAGGAAGCTTAACTTGGAAGAAGGAGAAAAATTTTTCCAAGGATAGGGTCATATTGTAGAAATGGCAGAGTATTTGGTAGCTTCTAACAAAAGCCCAACTGTTGGGGTGAAGTTGTGAGGGCGGTATGTTGAGAAACTGGAGTAGTTGTTTTTCAAAGTTCGAAAAAGGCAGCAGAAGATGTAGTTTTAGAAAAAAGTATCATACATATATGTAAAGGGGGTAGATGAACCTTGATCCGGCACATTCAAACAAATAAGTTTATCTTTTTGGCAGGGGTCGAGGATAATCAATTGCTCAGAAGCCGGACTGGATACAGGAGTCAATTTACGGAATCGTTCTATGGCAGGGAGAGTGGTATATTCGGAACCATGGGTATGTGCTTCAGTAGAAAAGGTTTTATAGGTTTTATAAATAGGCACATTCTTATCTTCTTCAGATAAATTTAAATCACTTTCTGTTTCTTCCGAGTCGGGTATCGTTACTACATGAATTTGATTTGCATTAGAAGGCGGGTTATCACCTAATAAAGTGGAAAAGGAACTAGAGGAAGAATCATTCCCGGAGGACGATTCGGTATCTAGGCTAGTCGGAAGAGTATCTTGTGAAGTAGACATTGTGAACTACGGCTTTAAGAAGAAGGAAACAGGAAAGGGGAACAAAGAGGTACCTGGGAGGAGAAGCCAAGATAGAAGCTCGTCAGCAAGAGAGAAATTTGCCCAGAGAGATTGCAACAAAGAAATTCTTAGACAGCGAAAGGCTTCGAGAAAATGCTGATAATTGACGCTGTCTAAAACAAGGCAAGGGGTTATATAGGCTCAGGTGATTGGGGCGTGTCGTTTCCCATTCTGAGCAGAGAGTTGGGACTCTCAAATCATCATCATTGAAACGGCGCAATGATGGGACGTTGTCTGATAATGCCGTCGCTTGGGATACGAGCAGTCACATTGATTCGCAGGTGATCTGACGTGCGAGGAAGAGCCACCGTTTCACATCAATTTGCCTTTAATTAAAAAATTAACTGTAGCATTTAATGCCTAAATATAAGTGTTAGGGGGAATGAAAGTATTTAAGGGCCTTGTTCAGCGTACCAATTAAGATCCATTAATTCCAGGAAACAACACCAAAAGTGTGGTCTGAGGATGCATGTTGTCACTAAGTCGTCATACACTAAGACAGAACATGTAGGAGTTTTTTCAAAAGGTAACTACCGGACTTACACTAAAGGATGAATACCGTGTAATTTAGTCCGACCCATCATTACTTAAACCCTACGCAGTGCTTTCCCCAAGCACGCTCGGGCTTGAAGGGCTGTGTACTCCCCATATATTGGGTCGCGAAGGTGATAAGGTCATCGGCCCAATACCCACGATAGTTTAAGCCCTACGCAGTGCCTTCCCCAAGCACGCTCGGGCTTGGAGGGCTGTGTACTTGATGAGATTCTGGCAAGCGTACCAAAATTCCAGCAGTATAATAGTAAGAGTGTCGTATCCACAGGGAACGGTTCAATTTATAAAGATTAGTGGTCACAACTATCAAGTAATAGCGTATGGTTGTTTGTTGAGAATTATGCAAGTAAATAAAATTGAACTTAAATGAGAGAGATAGAGACAGTTACTTGGACTAGGATTGAACTTCGTATCATCGCACCCCTTTGGTATGTGAAACCCAATAATATTTATGAATATGCAATTATAACATCTTAGCACAAATTAAAATTATTTCACAAAGGTTCCCACAAATATGAAATACTCAGATATAATCTACCCTGGTTCCCATAGTGATAAATTACCCTGGATTAAAGATCTGTTTGTTTATGCTATCAATTCACCCTGGTTCCCACAGTGACTACTATGAGCGTTTTTACCTAATCAGAATTTAAGTTTCCTATTCCTAGGTTCCCCCAAACTCGCTATTGATTTTATAGAACCACCTTCCGAATGCGCCCCATAAAACCAACCTATAACTCCAGCACACAGGCGGAAGCTAAGCATTAAGCACAGAATAAAAACACCGATATTATAAAAACAGGGATTCATAAATAATAAAGAGAATTCACATACAATTGGGGATTGAATCAACTACATTCAATCCCATTGGAGAGTTTAGCTACGCATGGTAGCCATTACAAACCAATGGAGAAACTGTCACTTTCTCCAGCCCTAGCTTTTGCTCTGCCGTCTCTCCAAAAGCTACTTTGATCTTTACAAAAGGTCCTATTTATAGACCAAGGAAAGCTATCTTAAATCTGGAAGGAATCTATTTTGAAAATAGATCTAAAAACAAATCCGCGCAACTGCGCTTCACCTGCGCTCAGCGCAAGTGAAGCGCAGGTTACAGAATTATACACTCCAATCTGCGCTCAGCGCAGATGGAGCGTGGAGCGCGTAACAGATTATTCTGTTTCCTCTTTTAACAGCTTGATTTCTTCCTGATCTTATCCTTATCTACTTGGCTTTCCTTGTTTCCCTCTTTTTGAATTGATTTTGTGTTTAGCTTGTCTTTGAATTTAAATTGGGGAAGTTATCCGCAGAATCCTTGTTTAAATGGCTACTAATCTTATCTTTACTTGCTCTCATTCAAACTTCAAATCTGTAGATTTTATCCTCAAATAATGCTATCTTCTTTCCTCGTTCAAATCTCTCTCATAAATCTACAAAATCAAAAGATTTTCTATTAAAATAGCATCAAATTCAAATTCAAATTAAATAAACACAATTATTACAATTATTAATAAAAAGGGATTATTTTGGGGCATAAATTACTATTTTACCCTTGATAAGTGCAGTAAAAATACAAGAGTAAATCATATAATTAGCACTTATCAGTACTGTACAAGATATTGGGTCGAGTAAGGTGTTCGGTGACCGGCCCACAATTCCCTTCTTTGCCCCTCTCCCAAGAAAACATAGAGAAGAAAAAGGGCTTAGTGGGGTAAGTAAGACGAGAGAATGGAGAACAACGAGGATAATGGAGAAATGGGCAGTTAAGGAGAGGGTCTATAAAAGGTCCAGGAGGACCAAGGAAAAGGACAAGTTCAGAATACACAATAAGGAGCCGAGTTAAATGTCCAATGGTTAGCCGAAATATTCTTGCTGAGAACATTAACAATTCGGGCTATCCGGACTGGCCCGGTCTGATGCTGGTAGCGAACTTTATTTGGCTGGGCAAAAAAGTTCGTCGAGCTTCTAAATAAGTGCCCAACTCTACATTTTTTGTTGGCTTTTTGTAGGTAGCCTGGTTTTTTGCAGGCTACCAGCCTTTTGTGAGTTTTTGCGAGTAACGGGATTTATCAGGTTGGGCTAAAAGCCCGGAAATTTCTTGGGCTTCTAAAATAAGTGCCAAAGCCCTACATTTTTGTGGGCTCTTGCGTGTCGGCCCAGTCGGGTTAACATATTTTTTCAGCTCAACTCCAGATAGAGAGCAGCTAGTTGTAAGGTAAATATATGGTCTCCAGCGACTACTACCATCCAATTGCGTGTCTGATTCCGTATAGGAGGCTCAGAAGAACCTATCAAGAATCTGAATCAAAGAATCAAAAAATGGGAAGTATACAGCAATACAAAGATTGAACCAATAATCAAAGAAATATCTTACCTGAGACAGAGAGCAGAGGAGCACAGGGATAGGAATGTAGGCAGAAGCCACATGAACGTTAGATGTAGAAGGCAAGAACACAACAGGTAGCAGTAGCCGACTGGTGATGCGAATAGGACGCTGAAGACAAGAACAATGATCGATGACGAGATACGTAGAGGATGCAGGCAACAACTGAAGATGAGACACAATAGTAGTTGCTTGAAAGTTGGATGAGATTAAAGCGCAACTTCAATACACGACCGATCACGGGATGTGTAAAGGAAGCTAATGAAGATGAGCAGCCGCTGGAAGTGAGATTCAGAAAGGTAGAAGGAATTAGGATTAAAACTTTTAATTATTTTTAATATAATATATATTATATGTAAGAGTATTTCAGTAATTACATGTATGCAGGTACGTGCGGGTACCTCAATTCCCACCCCCACCCCGTTAATAAACGGGTAGTTGAAAAGTCCATTAATTTTGTTGAAAAGTCCATTAATTTTCACCCGTGGTAACTCGTTTACAAACTCGAACCCGACCCACAACGAGCTATTTTGCCACCCCTAAATAAGAGTTGTGATTTTTTCACACACACTTTTCTTATATTTCCCTTTACATGTAGTTTTTTTATTTTGTTTTTCCATCACATCAATTATCATATATTTCACTTTCTCTCTCTTTATTTACTTTTTTTCTATCTCTCTCTTCCATACACTCTCACCCTAAAATTGGGGTGTCAAAGTATTATTTTCCTTGATTAGTGGTCCTTATGGAAATTACAGTATTAAATAAATTGCTTGCATATGGTTGACAAAACCTGAAAGCTATAAGTGTATATTTGGTCTTATTAAAATCATGTTTGTACTGAGAAAATCCTTGACAATTCCTTCTCCAAATTTGAATCAAGATAATTCCCAAGATCTCCACTCTCATGCAAAATTTAGCAAAGCTAGGCCTCACCACCTAGGAAGAAGACCTGGTGGATAGAAGTTCAAAGAAGATTAAATATACATATGTTATTATACAAGATGTGGAAAAATCGAAAAAGAATTTGACGTTGGACACCTTTCTTTTTCGAAGAGGCAAAGAACATTTGTGTTGAATTAGATCTATCCAAGCGACTTATCCCTCAAATTAATGTTATGGATAGTGTTTCAAATCTTGAATATGAAGGTTCATATCAAGTGTGCTTTGCATGCGGTAAATATGGACATAAGGTTGATGGTTGTCCATACCAAATCTTGTTTCAAAGAAGTGAATCTATTTCTCCAAACCAAGAAGCAGCTGAACATGTTGAGGGAACAAAGAATATTCCTGCTCCTAGAAGTAATAACCCAACTGATTTCCCACAAGATAAAGGTCTAGAAGCAACAGGACAACACATGGAAGGGGCCTATGAAAAAGATGAGAACCCTTATGGACCATCGATGCTTGTCGAACGCAATCCTAGGCGTATGTAAGCAAACAGAAGCATTAAGAGAGAAAATCAGGTGGCACCCCTATCAAATGGTAACCGATCTAGATTCTCTCTACTTGAATAGCTAGAACCATAAAATGAAAACAAGATCCCTACCAATCCCCAAAATAACTATGTAACCAAGAACCCCCACTCAAGGAGCCCAACACCACCCGGGTAAGGGATCCAAGAGCAGACAAGAAGACATAACAGGTTTCTCAAAATAGAAGCCAACTAGAATTGCTACTCAGAAGAAGACCCGTAATGTTAACAAGTCAGTTAGTTAGTGTTGTGATCCTACCACTGTCAAGTAAACAATTTACAATAACCCATATACCTTCCATTAAAGATAAAAAGGACCAATAGAAGAAGGGAGAGGAACACATGTATGTCATGCGTCTTATGGAAAAGATGGCTTAAGATAAAATTCATATCTCAAAAGTACCAGGAAGCCTGGATTAGTACATCAAGTACAGAAGAGATTGGAAAAAACCACAACCCAAGGTCTCCAGAGGACAAAATTATACAAAAGAGCTTAAATAATAAGATTATACCTATGGATGAATACATGGATTTACAGCAGAATTCTAAGCTCTTAGCAGCTTCTACACAACCCTCACAACAATGAATTATTTATCATGGAATTGCAGAGGGATCTATGGGAAAAGGATTTTCTAGTCTTATTAAAGACATTCGCTCAATGTATAATGTCCATATGATGTTTCTCATGGAAATTCATGAGAGTGATGAGAAAGCTTAAAAACTGGTAAGAAGACTTGGATTTGATTCACTTAAAAATTTTTATTCGAGAGGTCAGGTTGGTGGTTTTGTTGTGCTATGGGATAGTTCGAAATGGAAAAGAGAGATTCTTTAGAGCAACTCCATCGTGGAGTGCTTAAGCGGTTCTTAAAAATAAGAACTGTGGGAAGTATCTCCAACACCATTGGAGCAAGCCAAACTAGAACCAGGATGTTTGTGGACCCAGTCGGATTTTTGAAGTCTTATGAATAAATGGGGAATATTAAATTGTAAATCCACTGAATTAAGCAAGTGAAATGAAGACAGTTGATACACCAATTGAAAAAAAATTCACAGTAATCACAGGAAAATTACAAAAAACAAAAGGCAAATTACAGATTGAGGAATAAATTATAGAAAAATTATAAACAATTACAAAATAATATTTACATACAAATAAATTATAGAAAAATAACAAACACAATTAAACAGAAATAATACAGATTTGAATTACAGAAACATAAATACATAGAAATAAATTACTGAAAAATTTAAAAATACAGAAAAAAAGGTAAAAAAATAACAGAGATGTTGATGAACAGATCAGAAACAATAGGTATTCTAATCAACAGATCAGTAGCATGCACCAAGTAATCTGAGAAAAATAGGGGAGAAATCAACAGAAATGAGCAAAGTCAAAAAAATGAACAGAATAGGGGGAGAAATCACCGGATCTGCGTGAACTTAGTGCGATCTAGAAGATGGAAGAGATCATTGCAGTGGAGCGCAAAAAACGGAGATTTACGGCAAGGAGGTGGTGGTTGCGATCCTTTTGTGGCACGATTTGGAAGCATATGGAAGAAGGGTGGTTGGAGGACTCACCATGAACAGAAGGCTTGGGGGAATGAGATATGTGTACAGGGGGATAAGCTTCAGTGAGGAGGGAGAGGGGGCAGTCCAGAGGGCTATGGGGGGATAGAGCGTGGAACACGATGGGGGAGGAAGGGCGGGGAAGAGGGCATTGAGGGGGGATGGGGCTGGGATCACGACGGTTTGGGGGGGGCGAGGAAGAGGGGCTGGGAACCATGTGGGTGGATAAGAGAGAAGGTCTTTGGGGGAGTGGGAGAAGGTGGTTGTGTGTGTGAAGAAGAGAGAAAGTGGGTGGGCTGGGTAGGCGTGAGAGGAGTTATGTTAGTGGGAAAGAAGAAAGAAAGTGGGTGAGTGTGAGAAGAGAAGAATAGTCTGGAAGGGGGTTTGATAATTTAAAAAAAATAAGTAATAGTTGGGAGCAAAATAAAAAATGTGTCATTGGACTTGTAAAATTAATAGTCATCATTGCAAACTACTAATATATGTGTATCTTTTTCTCTCTGGATGCTTGGAAGCCTTGTAAAATTCATCATTCCTCTCAACAATATTTTCAATTGGGTCGGTGACTAAATTCCTGTTAGCCACTTAACTATCATGTCCAGAGTTGCCCCCTAATTAACAGAAGAACTTGTGTCAGAAGGGTCTAATGAAGTTGACAAATGTTGCTGGCTTGTTGCACATGATTTTCATTATCAAAAGCAAGAATTGCTAAAGTTGATCTGCACATGGGTATATGTAATTTTAATTATTTTACAAAGAAATTTGGACCAAATTTCAAAACTAGAAATTATAATGAATATATTAATTTTTTCCCAGACAGTTTTTTTTTCAATAATCTTCCTCAAAAACTTGAAAACAAATTAATTAGATCTAAGTCTAATCTACATACCGAACAACCATTGCCATTGTTCAAGGAATAAAAACTTGAACTCTATACAGGAGGAAAAACAAAAAGAGATGGAAGATAAGCAAAACAAAAAGCCAAAAAGATATAGGCTTTCTGAGGTATGGAAACTGCAAAAACCAGAGCTTGTGATGCTATTATGGTATGGAGTGATAAAATGAGTACAATAGTGATTATGATATTTTGGTTTGTGCGGGAATGGTGGCCGTGAACCAAGTGCACTTTCAAGGGAGTTAACAGATTTTTTTTCACGGAGTTATCAGTGACTTTGACGGAGAGAATAATCACGTGTATACAATAATACACGTGTCATATTATAATAGGAGAACAGTAGCTACATGACCTATGGTACTGTACATAAGTTTTGTCCATTTAAAATTCTTAAGGTGGAGAATAAGATTGTTCAATTGTTTGAGGAAAATACCTAAGCTGAATATTTATATACATGGTGTACACCCACTAATAAAGGAAATATAGGAAATACAATCTGTACAAAATAAGGAAACATAGACCTGTACAAAATAAGGAAATACAACTATACAAATCAACACCTAATGTAGTTTCCTAGTTACCCTAAATACAGTTTTCTAATTTCCCTAAATAGGAGATATTCTCTAACACTCCCCCTCAAGCTGGAGCATACAAATCATATGCGCCAAGCTTGTGACAAAGAAATTGTATTCGAGGACCTCGTAGGGACTTTGTCAGAATGTCTGCTAGTTGATCATTAGAGTTAACAAACTTAATGACAACTTACTTGGAAAGAACCTTTTCCCTGATAAAGTGACAGTCAATCTCTATATGCTTGGTTCTTTCATGAAAGACTGGGTTGGACGCAACGTGGAGTGCGGCTTGGTTATCACAATATAACTTCATCTCGTTAATGTTACCAAACTTCAACTCACTAAGCAACTGTTTTACCCATATGAGTTCACAAGTAAACAATGTCGTAGCACGATATTCAGCCTCAGCACTTGATCGAGCAACTACTTATTGTTTCTTACTCTTCCAAGATATGAGGTTTCCACCTACAAAGATACAATAACCTGAAGTGGAACGTCTATCAATGAGAGAACCAGCCCAGTCTGCATCTGAATATCCGACAACATGAGTGTTTCCTTTGTCTTCATAAACCAATCCTTGATCAGGAGCATTTTTAATGTATCTCAGAAGTTGAGTCACTGCATTCCAGTGATCAACACAAGGGATTGCATGAATTGACTTACTACGCTAACTGCAAAAGAGATATATGGTCTGGTTATGGTAAGATAGTTTAGTTTCCCAATTACCTTTCTATACCTGTCGGGATCTTGATAGAGCTCCCCCTGATCTGGCAACAACTTGCTATTTGGATCCATGGGAGTGTCACCAGGCTTACAATTTATCATTCATGTTTCCTTCAATATATCTAAAACATACTTCCTTTGTGAAATTGTGATACCATTTCTAGACTGAGCAACCTCCAAACCAAGAAAGTACTTTAGTTTACCCAAATCTTTGGTTTGAAAATGATCAAACAAATGTTTCTTTAACCGAGATACTCCCTCATGATCATCACCTGTAATGACTATATCATCCATATAAACCACTAGATAAATACACCGACCAACTGAATTATGTTGATAAAAAACTGAATGATCAACTTCACTGCGAGTCATACCAAACCTTTGTACCATTGTGTTAAACTTCCCGAACCAAGCTCGGGGAGACTGTTTCAAACCATAAAGAGATCTCTTCAACTTACACACCAAGCCAGACTCCCTTGAGCATTAAACCCAGGTGGTTGCTCTATATAGATTTCTTCTACAAGGTCCCCATGAAGAAAGGCATTCTTGATGTCAAGTTGAAGTAACGGCCAATGGCGAATGGCTGCCATGGCAAGAAGGAGCCGAACCGAAGCCATCTTAGCGACGGGAGAGAATGTGTCACTATAATCAAGGCCATATGTTTAAGTGTATCCCTTAGCAACCAAGCGAGCTTTAAGATGATCAATATAGCCATTTGAATCAATTTTCACAGCATATACCCATCTGCATCCTACAACTTTCTTCCTCGGAGGAAGGTGAACGAGATCCCATGTGCCACTATGCTCAAGAGTAGTCATTTCATCAATCATAGCTTGCCTCCATCTCGAATGAGAAAGTGCCTCACTGTCACTTTTAGGAATAGGAACAGAGGAAAAAGAAGATACAAAGGCATAATATGATGGTGATAAACGATGAAAACTTAGAAAGTTGTAGATGGGATGAGAATTTCGAGTGGATCGAGTACCTTTCCGGAGAGAAATAGGAGGATCATCACTTGATTGTGATGACTTTGGCAGGTTCGTGATAGGAGAGGCCGATGGAGTTGGACATGAATCACTAGGACCTTCTATTATGTCTTTTGTTGGTGGAAGAACTTGTTGTGTTCTTCGTTGATGTGTGATGAGAGGGTGTTGTGAAGGAATTGTCTGAGTCTCTCCAGGCTGGACAGGTGAAGAACCAGGTGACGAAACCTGCAAAGGAGACAGAGGTGGACCAAAATAGGGAATCGGTAATACATCAGAGATTGTATTAGACTCAACGAAAGAGGTGAAGTATGGTGTTTCTTCAAAGAACGTTACATCTGCAGAAATATACCAACGATGTGAGGAAGGACAATAACACCAATATCCCTTTTGTAGCCTGGAATAGCCTACAAAGACACATTTGATAACACGAGGAGACAATTTATCTGTACCAAGAGAGAGGTTATGAACAAAACAAGTACAACCAAACACACGAGGAGGGACAACATATAGAGATTTTGTAGGAAATAATAATTTGTGAGGTACCTGGTTATTAATAACAGAAGAAGGCATACGATTAATGAGATAAAAAGCTGTTAAAACAACATCCCCCCCAAAAATGTAGAGGCATATTTGTGTGTAATAACAAAGTTCTGGCAGACTCAATAAGATGACAATTTTTTCTTTCATCCACACCATTTTGTTGAGGTGTGTGGGGACATGTAGACTGATGTAGAATACCATGAGATGACATAAACAAGGAAAATTCATGAGAGAAATATTCTTTGGAATTGTCACTCCTTAAGATCTTAATTGATTTTGTATTTCAATATAGAATGACTTGAATATAGAAAATAATTCAGACCGTTCTTTCATTAGAAACAACCAAGTAAACCTAGAAAAGTTATCTATAAAGGTGACAAAATACCTAAATCCTAATAAATTAGAGACACGACTGGGACCGCATATATCAGAATGAATAACAACAAAAGGTTCTATTTGATTTTGAACTTGAGTAGGAAAGGAAGAACGAACATGCTTCCCGAGTTGACATGACTCACAATCTAGGGACTTCACCCGTTTGGTGCACATGATAGGATATGATAGGATAGGATAGGATATGAGAGTTGGATAGTGACATGATAGGATAAGAGCAGGATAAGCTCTTATCTTATCATATGTTTGATGTACACCAGGATAAGAAGACAGATATGATTATTTTTATCATATCCTACGTTTGAGATGGACAGATTATGGTAGGATAGGATATAAAGAATATTAAAATGACAAAATTACCCTTATTACAAATTTAAATTATTTTTTTGCTTTTCATCAAGCACACATAAATAAAAATTTATTTTTTATTAAAAAATATTTAAATTTATTTTAAAAAATAAAATTGTTAAAAATATTAAAATTAATATCAAAATTACCATAAAAAATCGTTATTATAGACAGAGAGAGGAGGAGAGAGAGGGGAGAGAGAGACAGAGGAGAGAGAAAGGAAAGAGAGGGAGGGAAGAGAGAGAAAGAGGGGGAGAGGAAAGAGAGAGGAGAGGAGAGGAGAGAAGACAGAGGGGAGCAAGAGAGAGAGGGGGAGGAGAGAGAAAGAGGGGGGATAGAGGAAAGAGAGGGGGGAGAGGGGGGAGAGAGAGGAAAGAGATAGGAGAGAGAAAGAGAGGAGAGATAGGAGAAAGAGGGAGGAGAGATAGGGGAAAGATAGGAGAGAGAAAGAGGAGGAGAAAGAGGGAAGAGAGAGGAAAGAGATAAGAGAGAGAGAGGAGAGAGAAAGAGGGGGAGAGAGGAAAGAGATAGGAGAGAGACGAAGGGGGGAGAGGAGAGAGAAAGAGAGGATAAATGAGGAAGAATTTTTTTATCTTATCCTATCCTATCACTCCCTAACCCAGCTCCCCCCTCAGGATAAGAATTACACTAGAAGGAAATGATAGGATAAGCAACAGGATAAAGTTATCATATCATATTGGTGCAACAAACACATGATAAGTGATAGGATAGGATAAAGTTATCATATCCTGTGCACCAAACGGACCCTCAATTTTACAAGACATGGAACAATTAGTTGAAGTTTCTACAGACTGGGATGATCTAGACATTGATAAAGAAAATGGGGAGACTCGGTAGCAGCACATACTGTTTGAGACATGGTCTTCAAATAGTAGAGTCCTTGTGATTCACATCCTATGCCAATCGTCTTCCCCGTACCGCGATCCTGAATAATGAAAGAGCCAGAATCAAAGGTGACTGAGCAATTAAGTGAATGATTGAGTTGACTCAATGAAATTAAATTAAAGGGACATCCAGACATAAATAGTACATTTTAATGAGAGAGATTCAATGGGAGAAACATGACCAATGCCTTGGTCAAGTACTTTAGAACCGTTGGCAAGAGTAATAGAGCGAGAAATCTCAAGTAAAGGAGAAGAAAATAGTGGCCGATTACTAGACACATGGTCGGAAGCACCAGAATCAATAATCCAAGATGTCAGATTATGACTAGAGACGGCAAAATGGGCTAGTCTGACCTGGCCGACCCGTCTGAACCCGCTAAATGGGAGGGTTTGGACTCTTAAATTAGAGGCCCATATTTTTTCCGGGCTTTTTAGCCTGAAAGAAAAAACCTGAGTAAAAACGGGTTTGGGCCGGGTAGCCCGGGTGGGCTAACGGGCAGCACGAATTACTTAAAAAAGGGAAACTTGCTTGTTGGGCTGGACTGAAAACGCGTCCTTTTTCTTTCTGCACCTTGTCTTGAATTGTTTATTATTCTTCCCTCGTGCCATAATTCTGCTTACACATATATACATTCAGAAGTGTAGGAAATTGAACACGGCAAATGCAATAGAATATGAATATGATGAATAAGATTGCAGTCCACGGTCATAAAGTATATATTTTGTAGTTTACGTTTAGAGAGATATTTTAGTTTAAGGTCAATGCTCTATATATGTTTCGAAATAAAATAATACTATCATCAAATAATACATATAATTTTTAATGAGCAACATTTTTTAATAAATTAGTTTTTTAACCGGGTCGGCCTGCATAAGCCCGCTACTCGCATAGGGCCGGACTCGGACACTAATTTCACAGGACCGAAAATTTGCTGGGTATTTTAGCCCGGCCCACAAAAATTCCGCTACTTGATGTGGGTCGGGCCGGGCCGGGTAGCTCGTTTTACTACCTCTAATTATGACCGGTATGAGATATCACTACAAGAATATTAGGATTTAGTGACCAATTTAGTGACCAAATATTTTCGGTCACTAATAGAGACCAATTTAGTGACCAAATCTATCATTGGAGACATAAGTAGTGACCAAATTTTTTTCAGTCACTAAATGTTAGTGACCGATTTTTCCGTCACTAGATATTATTTTGTGACTGATTTAGAGACCGAATTAGTGAGAAAATTAGTGACTAAAAATATCGGTCACTAAAATAGAAGGTATGAATTGAGTCTCTTTTTGTGATCGATTTAGCGACTGAAATGGAGAGAAAATTAGTGACCGATAAAATCAGTCACTAAAGGAAGATTTATTGATCGATTCTTTCGGTCACTAAACTAGTGACTGACAAAATCGGTCACTAAATTTGTGATTCTTAGTTTTTTAAAGGAGAATTTAGTGACCAATTTTTTCGGTTACTAAATTAGTGATTGAAAATTTCGGTCACTAAATTTGTTATAATGTTTTTTATCTAAGGATTTAGTGACTGAATTTTTCGGTCACTAAATTAGTGACAAAAAAATGTCACTAAATTATCACTAAATTTGTCAACCTTGATCCTTAAGAGGATTTAGAGACTGATTTTTTCAGTCACTAAATTAGTGACTGAAATAATCAGTCACGAAATTTGTGTTCTTTGTTTTTTAAGAATATACTTCATATAAACAAATAGTTAAGTTTTTATTGACAAAAAATATTCTAAATTGAACAAAAATATGGTTAAGGATAAAATGTTATTTTTTATAATTATTTATATTTTAAATTATTTTTTAATAATAAATTTTATTTATTTTCATAATTAATCATAATTCATCCCCTATATACATGGGAAAAAAAATTCTTTATATATAAAAATTTAATTATATATACTAATATCATTTTATTATATTATTTCAAAGAATTGAATTAATATAAATACAAAAATATTTCATTTGAATTTGTTTATAATAACCAATTTATAATAATAATAATTTAAAAATTGTAAATCTTAAAAAACTAATCTATCTAATCATAATAATTCATAATAATAATAATAATAATAATAATAATAATAATAATAATAATAATAATAATAATCTCAATTTAAAAATATATGATTTGATACCTATTTAAATTAATCTTATAATAATAACACTAAAAAACTAATAATCATATTATTTATTATTTTTTTAAAAATATTAAAATATCTTTTGCAGTGTAGGGCCTTCTAACTAGTGTGGGTTACATTTAAAACCTAAAAAAATAAAATAGAAACTAAATAAAAAAGAACAAAATGGCAAAAGATAAACAATGTGTTGCTCAATAAACACTTACGTTTTTTTATTATTATTTGCAATCAATATACTAAATATCCAAAATAATTTATAAAAAACATAGACCGAAACATATATTCTATATTTAAAAATTTCTTGTAAAATTTATATGACAAAAATTGGAATCTAAAATCTTGAAAATCACACCATTATTATTTTATTTATTTTTTTCTCTTTTATGTTGTGAATCATTATTATTGTAAAGTTTTTTTAATCATATTTTTAAAACTACTTAATTAGAGGAATCTGATATGTTCAAAATTATTTAATTTGAAGGATTTAAATCTTTATTTTTTAGAATCACACCATCATTTTTCATTTTAATGTTTCCCTTTTTAGATCGTGAATACTTAGTGTAAATAATTTCAATGATATTTTTAAAAAATTATTCAATCAGGGGGATTTGATTATTATTTTCAATCAATATACTACATACCGAGAATAATTTGTAAAAAATTTACACTTAAACATGTATTTGTTATTTAAAATTTTATTGTAAACTTCATGTGAGAAATATTGGAATCTAAAATCTTGAAAATCACATCATTATTATTTGTTTTGTGTTTTCCGTTTTTTCATTCTGAATTATTATTGAAAATTTTTTTAATGATATTTTTAATAAAATATTTAATTAGAGAAATTT
Organism: Sesbania bispinosa; assembly: GCA_026901365.1. Taxonomy (NCBI): domain Eukaryota; kingdom Viridiplantae; phylum Streptophyta; class Magnoliopsida; order Fabales; family Fabaceae; genus Sesbania; species Sesbania bispinosa. The sequence goes on along the minus strand of QLOH01000746.1, from coordinate 204,740 downwards.
GATTAATATACTTAAAAAATATACTCCTTACACAAATATTTTATTTAAAATTTAAATGAAGATGCATAATATTAATAATTTAAAATGTAAAAGATAATTTCTATTTTTAGAAGCTTTACTTAAAGGAATTTAGTATTATGTCCTCACTTTAGATTTTACAGGTCACTTTCACTCCCTTACGTTTATATATAATCAAGATAAAGATCATTTCAATGATATTGTCAATCCTTAGTGTAAATAATTTCAATGATATTTTAAAAAAAATATTTAATTAGGGGGATTTTATTATTATTTGCAATCAATATACTACATACCCAAACTAATTTGTAAAAATTTTTGGACTGAAACATATATTCTTTATTTAAATTTTTCTTGTAAAATTCATATGATAAATATTGGAATCTAAAATCTTGAAAATCATACCATTATTATTTATTTTATTTTTTCTCTTTTTACATCGTGAATCATTATTGTAAAGGTTATTAATTAATGATATTTTTTGTAAAAAAATTATTAAAGGAATCTTATTGATATGATTAATATACTCCTTATACAAATTATTTTATTTAAATTTTAAATTGATATGATTTAATAATAAACTTTTTATAAGAAATATTTTGTTTAAATTTTAAATTTAAACTTATAATATTCCTCAAAAGTTTTTATATATTCTCAAATAATATACTATATACTCAAAATAATTTATAAATGTTTTAAATATTTACTATGAAATTTACAATAAATTTTTAAGTGATCCACTATATGATTTTACGCCCAAATCTGAATATAATATTCAATTTTGCTTAAATCAGTTTAAATCTTTATCAAAATATATTTTTAGTATAAAGTAAAAATTATAAAATATAAAAACACTTTATTTTCAATATTTTCATCCTAAGAATAATTATCAATCAATGTCCTTTTATAAAATTATCAACCATGAGGCATCAACCATGTTACTAAATAGCACTCCCTTTTGTGAAAAAAAAAACCCGCCCCATATAGTAGATATATAAGCTTAAAAATAGAAAACCCTATTTTTTTCACTAAACCACTGAAGGCGCCGCATCTGATCAATTTGTTCTCTTCTCATTCTCTCCAGTGAGTACTATGTTCTCCCAACACTTTCCCCTTCTCTAAGTCCCTCTCATGGTCAATCTCTCTTCCCGGTTCTCCAATCCCAATCAATACCCATACTCTCTTTCTGACCTCCTCCTTCTACCGGTGCCTTTACACACAAGCGCACAAAACTTGCAAAATGGATCATCACTTTTGTCTGTTAGGGTTTTCCCAAATGGGGGAAATAGAGCTCCTCATGGAGGAGGCTGCCACACAGATGGGAAATGGGAGAGCCACTGTTAAGGGAAATGTTGCAGCTTGACCGGAGCAGCGTGGTTGACGCACGATCGCACATCGGTGCGGCTGGGGAGCAGCAACGGCGCCGTTGAATGTCTTTCTTTTCTTTTCGTTCGCGCTAATGTCCCCCTTTTCTTTCTATTCTATTCGCACTAGGGTTTCATTTTTTCTTTCATCTCTAATTTTCCTGCCCATTTTCTTTCCTCATTTGAAAGTGTGAAAGATATCGAGCCCTAAGGTTCTAGAACGCTTTGAGTGAGAAGCCTATGAAGATGGAGTCGAGTCGCTCACATTCGCAAAGGACAACCACGAGAAATTGCTTGGTGATTGCTTGGTGAGAGTAGTGAAAAGGCGACCCTCTTTACAGTGGCTACACATTCTCTTTCTGGGCGATCATCTTAGCATTGGCCCCTCTTAGATTGCAACTCAAAAGAAGACGAAGAGTGAGAGGAAGAGTCTCTCGTATAGGCGTAGGAGTTTGGGATAATGAGTTCAAGATTTTTCCTTGATGGCCTTAGAAAGGGATAATGAGAATGTTGTAGTGCTTTAGTTTTTATCATAAGATTGTTCTTTGAATTGAAGTTGATTGTGAGCGAGTTATAAAACACAAGCTTATATTTTGTGCCCTGCTATTAAGAGAAATTGAATTAATAGTTAAATCATTTATTGTTTTCTATTATGGATACAGAGCTCACATGTAAGTATACCAACTAGCTCCAGTAATACGAAAGATATCCATTCTATTAGCTGGTGCAATGAGTATTCTATTTATTAAGGGTACTAAGTTGTGGTTTTCTGACTTTTGTTTGTTTTTCTTTGTTTTGCTTGGGATTGTGTTCCCCTGTTTGATCACTTAAAAAAACTAAATATATCCTTTAAAATTAATGAGCAAGTATAAAACCCTTTTTTTTAGTTTTAAGAATAAGGTTGCAGTTTAAAAACAAGACAATATCATGCTAACATTGAACACGTGTTCCCATGGAAAATATGTGGAGTGGTCATATTTATTTGATTAATCATTTTTTGTTTTATAATTATATTGCAGAATTTCATAATCATATATAATTGTATAAAAAGTTTTGTAGGTTTGTAAATGTTTGACAAGACACTAAAGATAAATAAAACGAACTATTTACGTATTTAAATTTAATTTGATTAATGTTAACTTCATATATAAGTCACATTCTTATAAAGTTCAGTTGTTAAACTTCATGCTTAATCACCTCAAATATTCATTTTGCTTTTTTTTTTTACTCATCCATTCATGTTTAACCTACAAAGTAGTTGTCATTGCTTTTACTATTTAGCAATCAATTCATTCTATATGCTCTGTCTGGGTTAGATATATATTGCTAAAAAGTCTTACAATCAATTTAAGCAAAAGATTAAAGTTCTAAAGTATACACGTACACCTGGTTATTAGCAAGTTAATTTCTTGTGTATTCTAATAGTTTTTAGAACTAAATTTGAATGTTATTCTCTTTCTCTCGTTTTTGTTTAATCATATTGAAAACCTTTTTCTCAGGAAAACCATGAATAGAATAACATGTCTCCTGAGTGTGATCAGGTCTCTTGCAATAAGTGCAATAGGGACGATTGTCCCCTCGACCTCCACAACCTCCTTGACCACCTCTTCCTGCACAGATTACACGTCCTCCACGAAAACCTGAAGTGGTCATCATTGCAGATCCATCAGTTGTGCTAAGATGAGAATCATAGGTTTTGGGTGAAGGGACTCTCAATAGGCGAGTGATAAGATTTTCCATGGTAGCAGTCAAAATTTGATCACGAAGAAGCTCGAAGTCAGAATGCATGGCTCGTAAGGCCATTACCATATACAAATTTTCTAATTTATTCCGGAGGCCCTGAAGAGTGTCTGCTTGTAAGAACAACTTCAATTCTTCTACAGTTGCTTGTAATTGTGGAATAAATGTTGACATATCGTGATCCATTTTCTTAAGGGATGCCAATTTTTTAGCACAGTCATACAAACACTAAATATCATTTGCAAACAGGTTCGAGCCTTGCTCCAAAAGGTGAACATGTTTTAAAGGCCCTAAGATTTATCAAAGTAGTGGATTCCATAGATTGCCATAACAGGGAACACAATTGATAATATAACTTTTTCCATTGACTCTGATTTTCCAAAGGAATTTCAGACACTGACATGTCTAGGTGATCAACAAGACCCTAACCTAGAAACCAGAGTTCAATACAAGCTGACCAAGTAAGGTAATTCTTTCCATTAAGTTTTTCATAGGTGATTGTAGGAGTACCTGAGAAGCTATAAGAGATGGAAGGATTTTGAGATGTTGGCTGAACCTGGTTTTCGTGCTGAACAGGATCCTCATGCTCAGAATCAGACGTGGATGACGTCGTTATAGCAACTTTGAAGAAGACCGGCGGACTGAGTTTTAACTTTTAGGGTTTTTGACCCCCAAAACGGACAGAGGAGGCACCGACGAATGATAAACTGATATTTATAGATTTATTTTGGGTATTTAAGTTGGTTATTTGGCATTTATGATCATTATTTTTATTTGATATCTCACTTATTTTCTCTTATTTTATCACAGAAATAAAAAAATAATATTTTATGAGATTTTGGTGAAGAAAAGAAGATTTGCTGAAATAAAAGAGAATCTTTAACAAGATTTTATCCAAGGATAGATTTGATGATAATTTTGGGAGGAAATCAAGTGAGAATCTAAGTAGGACACCTCCAACTCCTATATAAGGTAATCAATCATCTCATCCAGGGATTCACCCTCCTACTCTCTCGTATTCTCAAGGTTTTTCAAGAGCGGTGATTTTCTTTACAATAAGGATTTGGGAAACTCTTGGAGTGAAGCAATTCTGTCAAAGGAGTTTTTCTCTTCTAGTATTTCCTTGTAGTTATGGATTTCTTAGGAATTTTAGTTTTGGTTGATTTATATTTTATTATGAGTAACTAATTACCTACCCTAGGGGTTATGGTGGATCTTAAGTTGTAAACTTGTTTTGAACCCGTTTTCCCTTTATAAGTTTTTGTTTTCTTTTTATAATTGTTTTTTCCTTATTGTTTTATTTTATCAAAACTTGATCACCCTTGGTAAAACTTAGTTAGTTGGGTAATAGACGATCATACCATTCTCAATTAATGGATCTATAAGGTAAACTGGATCTAGGGTTTTGTATAATCAATCTTGATTCTAGGTTTCCAATCAGTTATTAGATTAACAAACTTATTGGTTCTTTATGATTTTCTTAATTCATTATCTTGCATGATCATTGGGGATAGTGTTTTAAGGGGAAAATTATCAATATTGCATGATCATTGGGTATTGATAGTATTAGAATAAGTGATTAACAATTAGTTTGACATAATTTATAAGGGAAAATTGGGGGAAAATCTAGTAAGCACTTAAGTGAAACCAAATGCCCTTGGGACTTCCATAACTGAATCATTATTGTTATTGTTATCTTCATTGTTCAACTCTCTCTCTCTCTCTCTCCATCTAAGTTCAACAAACAAATCAAATCATATTCTTTATTTCTTATCCCATTATTAAAGATTTAATTTAATTTAATATTGTTAATTAATCTCTGTGGGACGATACTTGGGGTTTTAAATACTCCATTTTACTCTAATCGACGGGTACACTTGCCCGTAGATAAAACTCACAACAAGTTTTTGGCGTCGTTGCCGGAGATTATTTTACCATTATTAGAAAAGATTAAATCTTAATTGATTGAGATACCTTTTATTTTATTTTATTTTCTATTCTATCTCTTTCTTTCTTGGGATTTTATAAAGTTTTATATTCTAACTCATTCCCATTTCCCTGATTTGCACTTTGATCCTGAAATAGAAAGAACTACTAGACGATTGAGGAAAGAAGCTAAATAAAGAAACATGACTCATGAAAGGACATTGTTGGAGTACATAACTCCAAATCCTTATTTTTTCACCAGTAGCATCTTCATTCCTCAAGTTGAGGAAAACAACCTTGATTTGAAGCCAGTTTTAATCAACATGATCCAGAACTCGTTGCAGTTTGGAGGGACAACTTCAGAGGATCCAAACAGTCATATTAGAAAGTTCCTCAGACTGACAGACACCATTAAATTCAATGGTGCTTCTACCAATGCAATTAGATTGAAGCTCTTCCCTTTCTTCGTGACAGAAAAGGTTAATGATTGGTTGAACTCTCTACCTAGAGGCTTTATCACTACTTGGGATCAATTGGCTCGCCAATTCCTTTCACAATACTTTCCACCAGCACTTTCATCCAAGATGATGGAACATATTGCTACTTTCACTCAATATGAGCAAGAATCCCTCTATGAGGCTTGGGAACGCGTTCAAGACCTTCTTCGGAAGTGCCCACACCATGGCTATCAAGTGCACCAACTGGTGCAACTTATCTATAAAGGATTATCTATTGCCAATCGCTCTATGATTGATGCGGCTTGTGGGGGAGGTATTCTTAGGAGACCGCCAGCTGAAATTTATAGAATTTTGGGAGATTTGGCGTCCAACACCCATCAATGGGCTTCTCAAGATAGACAAGTGGTGAAAAAGAAGGAGACACCTGCTGGCATTTACCATGTTGATCAACAGACTATGTTGACTAGCCAGATTGAGGCCATCAATAAGAAATTGGAAGCACTTATGTTAGCTCAGTCTCAGCCCGCAACTTCCACTACTACTATTCCAGGTATCCCATGCAATTTGTGTGGTTCAGTTAGTCATGACAGTGACAATTGTTTGGTGGGTGCCCATTATGCTCAACAAGCAGAGGAAGCTAATTATTTGGGTAATAACTATAGCCCAAGTTGGAGGAACCATCCCAATCTTTCTTGGGGTGGAAGGCAGAATAATCAACCTCCCAGTCAGAATCCTTATAGACCCCCTCATGTTGAAAACCAAGGAGGATTCAGACAAGAGAAGAAGGAGCCATCATTCCAAGAGACAGTAATGCAATATATTCAAAACTCTGAATCACGATTTCAAAATATAGAAGCCCAATTGGGACAGATTACTGAGCTCTTGAGCCAAAGAGCACCTGGAACACTTCCTAGCCAACCTGAAGCCAATCCAAGAGGAGAAGCCAAAGCAATCAAACTTAGAACCGGCAGGGAAGTGGAGAATTTTGATGAAAAAGAGGTAGTAATTGGGAGTAATCCTAAAGTTGCTACTGATGGGAACTCTGAAGAAAAAGAGGATTCTAACAAAAACTATAAGGTTAAGGTGCCCAAAAAGGTTCCTGTGGAGCCTTACAAGCCAAATATACCTTTCCCTCAAAGACTAAAAGGTAATAAGCAAGATCCTCAATTTTTCAAGTTCCTAGATATCTTGAAGCAACTCAAGATTAATGTCCCATTTGTGGAAGCCATAGCCCAAATGCCCAAGTATGCTAAATTTCTTAAAGAAATTTTGGGCAATAAGAAGAGGTTGGAAGAGGATAGGACAGTTGCATTGAATGAAGAATGCTCAGCCATTCTTTTAAAGAAGTTTCCACCAAAGCTTAAGGATCCAAGGAGTTTTACTATCCCTTGCACTATTGGTAACTCTTATTTTGACAAGGCTTTGTGTGATTTGGGTGCTAGTATTAATCTAATGCCTCTTTCTATTTTTAAAAGGTTGGCCATGCAAGATCCCAAACCTACTACTATTTCTTTGCAGCTTGCCGATAGGTCAATCACCTATCCTAGAGGAATAGTGGAGGATGTCCTCGTCAAGGTTGACAAATTTATATTCCTTGCTGATTTTATTGTGTTGGACATGGAAGAAGATGATGAGGTCCCTATTATTTTGGGGAGACCATTCTTAGCCACGGGAAAGACCATTATTGATGTCCAGTAGGGAAAACTCACTTTGAGATTAGATGATGAGGAAGTTGTTTTTAGAGTTTTTGATTCTTTAAAACATCCTTATATTTTTGAATCTTGCAGTTTTATTACTACTTAGGACAACTCTCCTTCTTTGAATGATTACTCTTTTTAGGAAAATCTAATGGAAGACACCTCAGGGAAGCTTTTGACCTTTGGTGGAAACTTATATACTGATCCAGAAGAATGGAGTGATGAGATGATGATGCTAGAAGCGGGAGTAGTCCAAGAAAGTTGGAAGGGAACAAAACAATTTGAAATTTTGGAGGGACAAAGAACCAATAGGTCAAAATCTTCCATTGAAGAACCTCCGGAGCTTGAACTTAAACCTCTCCCTTCTAATCTTAAATATGTTTTTCTATCTCTTCCAGTAATTGTTTCTTCTTGTTTGACAGGTACAATGGAGGAGAAGTTGTTAAGAGAAAATAAGGAAGCATTTGGATGGACAATTCATGACATCAAGGGAATAAGCCCCTCAATATGCACTCACAAAATTAATTTAGAGGAAGAATACAAGCCTAAGGTGCAACCCCAAAGAAGGTTCAACCCAAGCCTAAAGGAAGTGGTTAAAAAAGAGGTAATTAAATTACTTGATGTAGGTATTATTTACCCTATCTCTGACAGTCCTTGGGTGAGTCTTGTGCAGGTTGTCCCAAAAAGGGGTGGCACCACAATTATGGAAAATGACCAGAAGGAACTCATAGCGGTAAGAAAGGTATCTGGTTGGCGGGTATGCATTGACTATAGAGAGTTAAATGAGGCCACCAAAAAAGATCACTCTCCTCTTCCTTTTATTGATCAAATACTTGAGAAATTGTCTGGTCATGCTTTCTATTATTGTTTGGATGGGTACTCTGGCTATATGTAAATACATCTAGCTCTTGATGATCAAGAAAAGACTACTTTTACATGCCCTTTTGGTACATTTGCATATAGAAGGATGCCATTTGGCCTATGTAATGCACCTGCAACTTTTCAAATATGCATCATGTCTATTTTTTCTGATTTGTTAGAGGATTGCATAGAAATATTTATGGATGACTTTTCTGTCTATGGATCCACTATTGATAGATGCTTGCATAATTTCGAATTGGTCTTAAAAAGGTGTAAAAAAGCAAAGTTAGTTTTGAATTGGGAGAAGTGCCAGTTTATGGTAAAAAAATGTATTGTTTTAGGGCATAAAATCTCCAAAAAGGGGATTGAGGTAGATGTTGCGGTGCTGGAAAGCGTACCAATATCTCAATAATATAATAGTTTTATAAGTAAGGGTTGTCGTACCCACGAGGAACTCAAACTACTATTAACTCAACACAATTTAGTTCACTAAGTATTTACAAGAGAACAGTACTGAATTTGTCATTTTGGTTTTTTCTTTTTTTTGAAAGTTTGATAAAACAAGTTCATAAACTAAACAAAGGCAGTAAAATAGTTTCGAAAACATATTTATGATAATTATTTTGGGCATTTAAGTTGGTTATTTGGCATTTATGATCATTATTTTTATTTGATATCTCACTTATTTTCTCTTATTTAATCACAGAAATAAAAGAATAATATTTTATGAGATTTTGGTGAAGAAAAGAAGATTTGATGAAATAAAAGAGAATCTTTAACAAGATTTTAGACAAGGATAGATTTGATGATAATTTTGGGAGGAAATCAAGTGAGAATGAAAGTAGGACACCTCCAACTCCTATATAAGGCAATCAATCATCTAATCCAGGGATTCACCCTCCTACTCTCTCGTCTTCTCAAGGTTTGTCAAAAGCGGTGATTTTTTTTTTTTTTACAATAAGGATTTGGGAAACTCTTGGAGTGAAGCGATTCTGTCAAAGGAGTTTCTCTCTTCTAGTATTCCCTAGTAGTTATGGATTTCTTAGGAATTTTAGTTTTGGTTGATTTATATTTTATTATGAGTAACTAATTACCTAGCCAAGGGGCTATGGTGGATCTTAAGTTGTAAACTTATTTTGAACCCGTTTTCCCTTTATAAGTTTTTGTTTTCTTTTTATAATTGTGTTTTCCTTATTGTTTTATTTTATCATGACTTGATCACCCTTGGTAAATCTTAGTTAGTTGTGTAGTAGGCGATCGTACCATTCTCAATTAATGGATTTATAAGGTAAACTGGATCTAGGTTTTGTATGATCAATCTTAATCCTAGGTTTCCAATCAATTATTAGATTAACAAACTTATTGGTTCTTTATGCTTTTCTTAATTCATTATCTTGCATGAATATTGGGGATAGTGTTTTAAGGGAAAGATTATCAATATTGCATGATCATTGGGTATTGATAATATTAGAATAAGTGATTGGCAATTAGTTTGACATAATTTATAAAGGAAAATTGGGGGAAGATCTAGTAAGCACTTAAGTGAAACCAAATGCCCTTGGCACTTCCATAATTGAATCCTTATTGTTATTGCTATCTTCATTGTTCAACTTTTTTTCTCACTCTCCATCTAAGTTCAACAAACAAATCAAACCATATTCTTTATTTCTTATCTCATTATTAAAGATTTAATTTAATTTAATATTTTTAATTAATCTCTATGGGATGATACTTGGGGTTTTAAATACTCCATTTTACTCTAATTGACGGGTACACTTGCCCATAGATAAAACTTACAACAACGAACTTGACGAGAACGGAGGCCTGGAAGGCGGCGCGTGGCTTACACGCGCCGACAGGGGCAGCGGACGGTGGCGGCGCGTGAGGGAGCTGATAGCGGCGGCGTTTTTGGGAATCAATTGATCAGCACATGTACGATGATTGTACGATGGTCGGACGGTGCTAGATGGTGGTCGGATGGTTGTTGGACGGTGACCGGACAGTAACCGGACATCAGAACTGTTAGAGAGAGACTGTGGACAACGGACAGCAGATAAGGATTCAGATTTTTATCAGGCCAACAGGAGGTGAGCTCTTGATACCATCTAAAGGTGGAGAATAGAATTGTTGAATTGCTTGAGGAAAATACCTCAGCAGTTGAATATTTATATACATGGTGTACACCCACCAATAAAGGAAATATAGAAAATACAATCTGTACAAAATAAGGAAACATAGACCTGTACAAAATAAGGAAATACAACTATACAAATCAACACCTAATGTAGTTTCCTGGTTACCCTAAATACAGTTTTCTAGTTTCCCTAAATAGGAGATATTCTCTAACAAAAATTATGTTATTTTTTAGATTTTTTTAATATTTTTTACTTATTTCATTTTCTAACATATATTCATAAATATCAGTGGATTCTCATGGATATCCATAAAATCGTTTAAAATCTGCTTAATGGGAACCCATTCAGGTACTAGACATATTTTCACCCACAGGTGCAAGTAGCGTGTATCTACTACCCATGTCCACCCTGCCTGATTGGCATCCTAACTCAGACAAAGTGGGTTCTTTCACATTGCATATGTTGTCGGGAGCATTTGAAGGATTATAAATTAGAACATAAAAACAAAGTATTTGCAGTCTTAGGTATAAAATGTTTTTTAAATCTAAACCTACTTGGTCTTAGCCTATGTGTAAGAAAAATTTATACTTCATATGACACAATAACAATGTAATAATAGCTGACAATTAATGTTAATGAGAACAACAACAACAAAAGAAATAAAACAACAAAAAAGTCAATCATTATGAGAGGAAAGAACTCTGAAACTAGGGAAAGAGAAAAACTTAAGTAAGAATAAATTTCAAGAAGTCGAAGATTCTGATACTGATCTAGTTGGAGAAGAAAGAAAAGGTTTTGGTGGCATTTCCAAGGAATTCATGCTCCCTTCCAACATATCAATCACTCTGGTCATTGTAGGTCTATCACTTGGAAATGTTTGAATGCACCACAAACCCACAATGGCCATTCTCCTTGCAATCTCATTTTCTCTTGTAACTATCACCCCATCAGGTCTCAAATCACTGCCCAACTCAAGCCCGTTGTATACCCAATGCGGGAAGTATATTTCACTTGTGTGACTTGCTTCAGCGTTAATGTTCTTCCTCCCTCCCACCATTTCTAGTAACATCATTCCATAGCTATAAACATCAGACTTGTGTGAAACTCCTCCAAAATGTTTATTCCACATTTCTGGAGCCACATACCCCATTGTTCCCCTAGCATCTGACATTGAAATAATGCTCTCTTTCCTAGGGCAGAGCTTTGCAAGCCCAAAATCTGATATCTTGGGGCATAAATTCTCATCTAAAAGAATATTATGTGGTTTTATGTCAAAATGTAAAATACGAGTGTTGCATCCCCTATGCAAGTACTCTAGCCCTCGAGCTATCCCTGTGGAAATTTGAAACAAACTCTCCCAATTCAAAGATGCAATGGTTTTATGTCCCTTATTGTAAATAAACTTATCAAGGGAGCCATTGGACATAAATTCGTAGATGAGAGCTTTCTTATGGCCTTCAAAACAAAATCCAAGAAGGTTGACAATATTAACATGAGAGGTTCTACTAATGCTAGCAACCTCATTGATAAATTCTTCACCATTTCCCTTAGATGCTTTCAATATCTTTACAGCCACTAGGCCACCATTGAGTAGTTTTCCTTTGTACACGGCACCAAAACCACCTTGGCCTAGTTTATCTTTGAACGAGTTGGTCATTTTCTTGACTTCTGAAAATTTATATCTTTTTTGTAATAGAGCTCTGTGATCTTTTAAGAATGTTTCGATATCTAGGTCTTTCTTAGGACTCAACCAATATCTTTCTTGCCATATTGATGACTTACGTATAATACAACATATTATTATGCACATCAATAATCCTGCCAATGTCGCACTTCCGATGCCTGTTGATATAGTAGTATAATTAAGGGGTTAAGAAAAAAATTTATTCTTTTATTTACAAAAGGTAAAATTTATTAGTTTAATTTGTTTAGGTGAAGCAAAACCAAAGTAAATAAAAGGTACATCTTTGTGCTCTTTACTATGAAAGTTATTTGGGATGTTAATGAGTAAATCCCTTATTAACCTCTACCTAATTTTTAATTACCAATTCTTGGTAAAGTTGAACAAGGAAACTTGGTGATAATTCAACTAATTATATGTTAAGAATTAGAACACCAAAGATGATTCCATGTTAATTGATTTTTGACCATTAAGGACCTGTTTGAAACACTTATGTTTTTAGTTTTTAAAATTTCTTTTGGAAATATTTTTGTATATTTGGATCTTGTTGTGTTTAATTTATTGTAAATGGCATCTTTAAATTAAAAACTAAAAACATTTTTAGAGTGGGTTTTCTTGTTTTTAAAATTGAAGATTTTCAAAATAATTTTTGGAAACAATAATCCATATTGGTTTTTTTTTAGTTTTTCAATTTTCAAAAACCAAAAATAAATAGGGCCAGAGCTTTTTATTTCAACGAATCATGAGGTTATTTGCAAACAAGTGTTCGACAATTTGCAAAAGTGCAAGTCTTCATTTTATGTTCATCAATAAAATCTCATTTTATTCTTTGACTTTATTAGCATCATGCATGTTAGTCCTAAGATTTCAAAATATATTCGTTCATCCCTGACAATCACCTTAATTCACTTTAATCCAAAATGGTGGATGACGTTAACTAAGTGTCGACGTGTCATGTTAAGCGTTGTAGATTCAAATTATCCCTATAATATAAAAAATGATTCACATTAGTATCATTTTGAAGAATATAAAGTCCAAACTCCTGTTAACTATATCAACCTATATTTTTGTTTAATCTAGTTAGTTTGTGACCATTTCCCCCTTTATAAATAGACATTTTTTCTAATGATGTTCCATATTAAGCAAATTAAATTCTCATTGTTGTACTCTCTTCTTAACTAATTCTGCCTCACAAATATGAATGATTTTCAACTAATTCTCAAGGAATATTGATAAATAACCAACTCAAAATTAAATATGTCTTCATTCATATTTAATCATAAAGAAAATAGTACAACAATGAGAATTAGTTCAATATGGAACATCATTAGAAAAATGGCTATTTATGAGGTAAAAATGGTCACAAGCTAATTAGATCTAACAAAAACATGAGTTAGATCAAGTTAACAGGAGTCTTGACTTTCTATTCTCCATAATGTTGTTACTAACAACTTGCCTTCCTATACACAGAACCATTTTAGGGACTAATAGTGTGAATATTTTATATATTATAGGGATTAATTTGAATCCACATTTTCACTTAACGTAACACGTCAACACTTACTTAACGTTGTCTACCATTTTGGAATAAACTGAATGACAGAGATAAATGAAAAGGATTAACAAATATGTTTTGAAATCTCAGGGCTAAAATTCAATAACTAATATAGAGGTTTACTGAAAGAAACTATGATTGACTAGATGAATTAATGAGATAATTATCACAAATGTGACACAAGAAATAATAAAAAAATGAAAAGGGATATTTGATATATTACCTATAATCACTTTCCTTTTCCCTGCATGGTCTGCAACAATAAGCAGTGAGAGAAAAAAGAATTTGTTAAAGTATTGTACTTAAACTTTTTTGGATGATTATTTAAATTCAAAAAAATATTCTAATTAGTATAACAATCACCTGACACTGAAAGGCTAACAACAACTATGACAGATCACATTTCAGCTCCCTTATTTTTTCTACATTTTACTCTCCTATATAAAAATTTTGCTCATAATAAAGAACTAGATCCAAGGGAATAAAGTTATTTATATAGTACTTTTGTACAAACAATTCCATGTATAGGAAATGGAGTTTCTCTTTTTACCTACCATAGTGGATTTAAGTTATTTGATTTCCATTTCTCAAAGAAAATAAAATGTTATCTAAAATTAAGAATTTTAGCACCAATTTTATCCATCGATCCTTTGTCACCTTCTTTAAATCACTGGTATTTTTCCCTTTTCTCCTAAGGCCTAGCTGGCACAGTCTCAACCACCTAACTCCGACCTAAGGCAACAAAGAGCTTGTTTGGATTGGCGTTTGCCAATCCCAAACTCACATTCCCAAGAATAAACTCACGTTGCATATTTTTCAAGTTGTTTGGCTCCATTGATCTAAACTTACGTTTGAATTCTGAAACTTGAGTTTGCAAAACGCAGGTTTTTGTAGCTTCTGCGTGTGAAACTTGAGTTTCCTCAATATTTACTCTCTTAAATTCACGTTTGCAGCAAAATATCCAAACAAGAAATCATGTTTACTCATACTCAAGTTTATCATAAATCCTATTTACTAAATCCACGTTCATTCAAACTCAAGTTTGCAAACGCTAATCCAAACACACACAGAGTCTACTTTTGTATTTCAGTGTCCTTTAATTTGGCTGCATCTCGCGATGCCAACGGATCTGGTCAAGTCAAAAAAAAAAGAGGGAAGAAATGATGGAAAAAAGAGAAGAAAATATTATATTTGATTATGGGGTTAGCAGTTTAATTCTGACATTAAGGAGACATTTGGGTTTTCTTATTTTGTTTATTTTCTATTTTTACTTGTTTTGTTTTATAATTTCATAACCTATTAGATATGCTTCTACATTTCGGAGTGAGTATGTTTATGTGTTCTATAATGTTTATCCGGTGAAGCATTGTAGTACCATTCCATGATTCTTTTGTAAGTTCGATATGGCTAGTTTTAATCTAACTATTTTAGAAAAAAATATAAGGCAAATGAAAAGGGCAACAAGAAATAGGGGTGTTCACGTGTTGGTTTGGTTCGGTTTTGAAGGATTTCAGCAAATAAAATTGTTCTATTCAATTCAGACTTCAATTTTTTTTGTAAACGACCCGAACCAAACCGAACTGATTAAAAATGAGTTGGTTTGGTTCTGTTCAATCGGATCATGACCATGCCATTAAGTATCTGTTTGAAGAAAAATGAAAATAATCTATGGAAACGAAATTAGTTTCCATGATCTCCAACTATTCTCTATGTTATCCAATCCCCATTTTTATTTTGAAAGGTTCTAATAAAATTTGCTTTCTCTACATAACAATAACTTTCAAGCTATAGGGGTGCATACTATAGACTAAATCAGACAAAATCAAACCACATATATGAACCAAAATCAATAAAAATATAATAAATCATACGAATACAAATCGTAATAAAAGGGAACATAGTGAAACAACCAATAAAAAACATAATAATTGGAATTTGCAACAGTCAATAATAGAAACATAACAATCAATTTGAATAACAAAACCATATAAATTAATTAATTATAACAAAACCATGTCAATTTGTGACGGTCTTTTTTCTGTGAAGTCGTCTTATAATGCAGTTGTTAATAGTTCTATTTTTGCAGAGTTCCCATTGCATCAGTACCTCTGGTGTAAATTTGTGCCGTCTAAAGTTTCAGGTTTTGCTTGGAAGGCTATGCTCGATAGGTTACCAACAAAGCATAATTTAGTAAAAAGGAACATTCTTCAAGAACCTGAATCAGTTTGTGTTCGGTGTGGATTTATCATGGAATCTGCATCTCATTATCTTTTTTATTGTAATTTTGCTTATCATACTTGGATGTTGTGTCTGGATTGGTTTGGCTTCACCTCTGTGCATCATAATAGGTTGCATCTCCACTTTGCACAATTTTTGGGGGTATTCCAAATTGTTCTCTTGACATGCGTTTACAATGGGCTGTGATTTGGATGTCTATGATCTGGTCTTTATGGCTAGCCAGAAATGAGGCTATTTTCTTAAATCGTTTTTATAACTCGGAAGAACTATTGGATCTAGTTAAATTGCGTAGTTGGAAGGGGCTTTCAGCAAAGGATAAATCCTTTTGCTACCTCTTTTCTTCCTGGTCTTTACAACCTTATGTGTGCTTTCACTTCAGAAGTTTATCGTAGGGTGTGTTTGAATGGTTGATCTATATTTTACACTTGGTTTATTATTATGGCTGGATGGTCTTAGCTCCATATTTGAAGTTTGTTATTATGTGACGACCTCTTCTTGGCAATTGTAATTGCTCGGAAGCTCTTCAACCAGGAATGAGGCCTTTGGCATCTTACTGCACTGAAGTTTGGTTCCTGATGGTTTGTTTATTACTTGTAGTGATTTCTCTCTATTTTATTACTACCTTTCCCTTTTAGCTTTGTTTTGGGGCAGTTGATTTTGGTTTGGCCGTAATGTTTTGCTATGTATTTCCTTAACAAAGTAAGATACTTGCTGGTGTTTTGTTCTTGTAAGGGTTGGAGTACCCCTTGTACTCCCTTTTAATATTATTCACTTTGCTTAGCAAAAAAAAAAAGTTATGAAATTCAAAATTTAATTCAAATTTAAAACCATGTCAAATAATTGTGAGAATCAATTTGATGCTCGATTTACAACTACTTAAGTTATTGCTAAAAAATTGAGCTTCCTCAGGAACAGTGGCCTGAGTTAAAATAAAATTGTTTTTATCAAATATTCACCAAGTTCTATCCCATGTCAAGCAAAGAAGTAACACGGCTGAACATCAATAAAACCACATCACAGATTAAAAAAATAGAGATTAAGTGTGTGAGAGCCTAAGAGGAACCATGAACCGATGGACTGTTGGGTGTTGAAGACGGGCTCGCGACAAGATGGATTGTAAAGAAAAAGGACCAACAATGACGACAAAGATGGACTAGCGAATCGTTTGACCTTGCAGTGACGACGTCTGCGCTCACAAGTCGCTGGCGATGGCGTCTTCCTAGCCTCGTAGTCGCGCCTGACTTCTCTCTCAAGTCACTAGTGGTGGATGGTAGCATCTCGCAAGTAATTGGCGGTGGGGTTGGTGTTTTGCAAGTCGCCGACGTCCAGAGGATAGGGGTTAGGGGAGGCTGGTAGGGGGCAAGAAGATGGGTGGTAACTAGCTAAAAGGGAACAAGGAAAGGGAGTCCTAAATCTATCTCTATATCTGAGATCATATTAATATTTAGTTTGTTTAGGGTTTAGTTTCTTTCTATATAAAGGGGGTTCGGTTCGAGTGACGAGTTCAAATTCTTCAACCTGTTACCCGAACCAATCATGATCGGTTTTCTTCGGTTTAGATCGAATCCAACCCGATTGACCTACAAAATCCAATCCAATTAAATTGGTTTGGTTCGATTCATTTGGTTCATTAGGTTGAACTAAACCAATGAACATCCCTAACAAGAAATATGGGGGAAAAAGATAAGATATATGAGATGAAATCGTAAGGGAGTTATAAGCTAGAAAGAAAAGGAAAATAAATACTACAAACAATTGGATTGACCATTTCAAAAACCACTCATGTGTTGGGTACCCTCTCTTAAAAAAAACATTTTGAATCAGTTAAGGTGTTCAAACCAATCATACAAAATTAACCTTGGCAGCAAAAATTTTACTAGACGTAAGGTTGCCATAGTATGTATGATATTCATGTTTTTGGAGAACACCAACTCTTTTCACAAGCTTGGAATGTATGAATGTGATCATGCAAAAAAAAAATGAAGTACTTGGATGGAATTAAAATCTTTTAAACACGAGGTTGCTATATTATATCTTATAACACTCCCATTATAAGAGCATCAATATCGCTAATTCTTGAAGCAGTTCTTAGGAATAAGCATCGGTGCTTACCCTAGGAGAAACGATGGAGTATTTTGTTGTTTGAGTTTTATTTAAGCACCGAGTGCTTAACTTTTATTTTTAAATAATTGTTGTACATGTGTGGTGTGTGATTGATTGATAGATTGGTTGTGGGTAATATTTTAGAGCTGCTGGGAGGAGGATAAAAAGTGATTGAGTTGCTTAAAATAATAAAAATAATATAATAGTATTAGAAAGTGTAAAAAATTATAAAATATTGGTTTAAGAAACTTTGGAGAGGGGTTGGGATAGAGATGACCTAATAAGAGTCTATGGCTCTGAGTTCCACTACCTATCTAGCACAACAATTATTTTAAAATGTTTTTAATATATATGGGTAGCCCGAAGCCCGCATGGGCTACCTGCCCTGAACCTGAACTTAGTACGAGCTCATTTTTTTTGGGCTAAATACCCGCCAAACATTCAGACATCTAATTTTACTGTCCAAGTTTGGCTAAAATACGGGTTCGAGCTGATCCATTTTATCGACTCAATAAATAGAGAAGAGAGAAATAATGAAAAAAAATAAATGAGAAAAGAGAAAATAATTAAGTTGATGAAAAAGGAAGAGAAAAAATAAATAAAACTGTAAAAAATGTAAAATAATGAAGTGTAAAAATATCAACACTCATAAAATAAATTATTGAGAATATGGAAGAGCAAGAAAAGATGAAAGAAAACTGAATTCAATTATTTAAATCTTCCTCAACCAATAATGGGAACAGAGTTTAAATACAGAAGAAAACAAAAGGCAACAGATTAACTAACTAACAAAAAACTAAACAAAACTAATACAAAATAACTAAGAAATAACTAACAACGGATGAAAACTGAAAATTAATATAAATGCAATCAAGAGGACAAGTGCAGCTAAATACTCATCTCACATTTGTTTTTTTTTTTTTTTTTTTCTTTACTACATTTATCACTTCTTCGTTTTGTTTTTCCAAAAGATGTGGTGATGTGAAAATTATTTTTCGTATATATTTACACTTATATTCTAAACAAAGATTTTTACATAGAAAGCATTCCGAAAACTACTGATAAATAGTTAGGCTAAGGGGATCTGGCAAATAACATTGTTTTTGTCAACTCTATTTTTATTATTATGACTAAATAATTCATTCAGTAGATCTCATCTCACCAATACAGCCCGTCAACCACAGAAAAAAAAATGAAAGAATGAAATATTCCTGTGTTCCGAATTGGTCTTTTGGGTCAATCCATAGTTTTCCATTAAAACTTGGTCTCCTCTACAGCCTGGTCTTATTGTTTTTGAAAACCTTCCATAGTTTTTGTCTAACTTTTCTGGCACTATCATTTCATATTCAGGAGAACAGAGAACTACTAGAGTAATTTTTCATCCACACCTATTCTTCTCACCTCCTTGTCCCTACATTTAGATCTAGAACAGGTAAAATGATCTGTCCAACCGGATCAGCCCAGCCCAACACACAATTTTATAGGTTCTGAGAACTAAATTTAGAGGTTCATTTTTTACGGGTTAAAAAGTCGGTAAAAATAAACCCACACTTAATTCGAGTTTGGGTCGAATAGCCTAAATGGACTTCGAGCTACCTGAATATATCTTTATCTTTACATATATAAAAGTAAGGTAGTAAAAGTGGCCAATAAAATCTAAAGTGGGGGCACAATAGTAAATTCCTTTAAGCAAAACTTCTAAAAATAGAAAGTGTCTTTTATATTATAAATCATGAATATTATTAATCACCACAATTAATTATAGTCATTATATTCATATTTTATTATTATTATTATTATTATTTAGAACATATGTAAAAACATTTAAAATATAAATAAATAAATATAATAGAAAATTTAAAACATAATAAAATAATTTAAAAAAAGGATAAACAAAATTTTAAGAAAGGTAAAATTTAATTTAAAAAAATAAAATATAATACGAAATTTAAAACATATTCAAACACTTAAAAATTTATTTTATAATTATATTAATGGTAATTATAACTATAGTTATTTTTGTTATATCAATTATAAATAATAAAGCTCATTTCAACAATTTCATTATTAAAAAAAATTACGACATAAATAAAAATATAATATGAAATATAAAATAAAATAAAATCATTTTATAATTATGTTCATATTAATTATTTAATTATAGTCATGTTTATTGCATCAAACATCAATAATGAAGCCTATTTTAACAATTTGAAAATAAAAAACTTTTATAACATAAATTTTCTTTTCTTTTTCTTTTTATGATCTTCTTATTAATCTATAATCTACAAGGATGAGAGAAAAAATCACTTTTATAAAAGATCTACAAAGCAGTATTATTGTTCTCAAAAAGATAATTTCAACAATTCTTAATGATATTTTTAAATTTCAGGAGGCTTAAGACTAAAAATGTAAATTGTGCTAATTGTTGCATCAAGTGGAATAACATCTTTGTTAATTCTTGAGGGAAGGATGACACATTCCAGATTTATTATCCCTATAAATGTTGAGGAGAACTCCGATATAAAACAAGAAACACCTTTGGCTAAATTAATAGTAAGAACCAAACTTATTACATGTGATGATGTTACCATGACTCATAAGCAATATTGATTTTAAGTTGTTGATTGGACTTCCAGAGACATACTTCGATTCACTTTCACAAATAGTGCCAACCTTCATTTTGGAGAAAAAACTATTATTTTTTGTGGTGATATTAGGCATACATCCTACCTGTGATCCCTAAGGGTCTGTTTGTGAGTTTAGAAGAGAGGGAAAAGAAAGAGTTAGAGGGGGAAGGGAGGGGGAGAAGAGGAGGTGAAGATTTTGTAAAATACTCAAACTCTCAATCACAAAGGGAGGAAGGGCTTTCTTCTCTTCTCCCATTTCCTTTCAAACAACTCGCAAACATACCCTAAAGGGACAATATACATGATATAGTTCGTGCTACCATGAACTCTCCACATATTTGGAATTATTGCAAGGTGTTAACATTGAAAAAAACATGAGATTACAACTGACGGTTCAAATTTTCATGCAAAAGAATTGAAACATTTTATGACTGGGAGTTGAGCATTGGTGATGGTAGGAACGGGCAAGAAGTTAATGACGAGATCCATATTGAAATTCCAGAAGATTTTTTGCTAAATGATTCAAGTGATCCTATGTTATTGGAAAACATGAAATAACCAAGTTTTTTTCAAGATCAACCTATCTTAAGACCAATTTTTCCTCACGACCAGTTGTGTGTTGCACTCTCAAGAATAACATCACGTACTGGACTTAAAATTCTTATTTGTGATGAAGAAGGAAATCCACCGAACACTACATCAAATGTGGTTTTCAAAAAAGTCTTCAAAAATTTTATTTAGGTAAGTAACTTTCTCTTTACTTTTTTTCACATTCATGTATTTTATATTAACTTCTACATATTTTAACTTTAACTTTTCTTTTATAGGGATTACATTCACCTTCATATATTCAATAAATAGAGTTTATCTTCATAAGATACTTCATCCAAAATATTTTTTTTATCCCTTTTCAAATTAACTCTTTTATCATGTAAAATTTCTTCTCGTACACATATTTATTACAAATTATATACACATTTAAACTAAATTATATTTTTATTTTGGTAAATAAAATTTAGGGTGAGAGGCTGGTGCCCCAGCCTTGGACTTAAATTAATTAAAACATTCAACTTTAA
Organism: Sesbania bispinosa; assembly: GCA_026901365.1. NCBI lineage: Eukaryota > Viridiplantae > Streptophyta > Magnoliopsida > Fabales > Fabaceae > Sesbania > Sesbania bispinosa. The sequence continues at coordinate 183,258 of QLOH01000746.1, read as the reverse complement.
AACTTATTCATCTAACATTTCCATTACAAGTGCCTCCGTGCATCGCACGAGCACCGGACTTGTTAGAAAATTAAAAAAAAAACATGGGTGATGCAGGGCACCCGTTCATATTTAAGACCTAATTAAATCTTATCATTAACTTATAAATTAATTATTGTGGGCAAATTTTAGATTTATAAAAGATATCACTAACATAAAAGTACTAAGAATTACAGGTAAAAAACTTATCAATAACCCATTTAAAATTTGTCAATGACTTATAAATTAGGATTATTGGCATGGATTAGACCTAACACTAATTTAATTTGTGTGTGATTAAATCTAATATTAGTTGAGTTACTTACTTGCATTACTTTACCATATATAAAATAAATGGCGTATTTCCAGTGCCATTACGCAGCGGTATTGAATTAATAACATTTTATATTTATAAAAACTTTTTGAATAAAATATAAGTGCTGAAAAGTACAGAATTTTTTTTTTTTTTTTATATTTTAGATTTTTCCAATGAAGATAATGATGGTGAGAGGGATAACATAATTGTGTTTAAAGACACCAAATATTTTCAAACAACTCCAATTTTTTAAAATTTTATATTTCATAATTATATTTTTATTTGATAGGATTGTACATTATTATCGTTTTCTTGAGCTATAAGTTAAATTTTCTATTTTAATTTTAGTTTAATATGTTTTTAGTTCAGGTGAGATTGATGAATGAATATATTTTAATATGTTTTGGAATGTGCAGAGACTTAAAATGTGTTTTATATATTAAGGCATATGAATTTTTTTAATGTTTTTAATAATTATATTATAATTTAGTTTTATAAAAATATAATTTTTTATAACTTTAACGACTAATATTTTTTAATAAATTAAATTTTAATTTGGTCTCGCCACAAAAAGTCCACTTGCCCCTTCCAGTTGGATAGCCCATTTTGATCTTCATTATATGGTAAAAAGTAAAAAAGTAGATAGAGAAAATAACCTGGGCTCCTCAGTATGTCTACCTAATCATCATAGATGGGCAACCCAGTAGTCATGTGGGTTGCAAATATATACTTGTGATTATGTGAAAGATTATGCAAAAATTCTAAACACTTTTCAACAAGTTAAAAAGAGTGTACCTTTCTTGCAACTTTTAGCAGCAAATCGGCCATTTGCGCATATGCACGTTGATTGCCTAGTTGTTTGATTGTATACACATTGCCCCCCAGACAGCTCGCAATCAGCACAATCCACAGCCCTCCTCCAATCAAGCACAAACCCTTTCTTCATAGCGTCACCAAATCCATTGAGCAAACCAGTGGTGGTACTAATATCAATCTCATTATGCTTCACAGTAACCACAACATGATCCCCACAGCTCCAATCAGAGCCATGATCAGATTCATTCCCCTCTGGAAACACATAAGACTTCCTGCTATCATTTCTAATTTCCCAGCACCCTATAGGCTCCACAGATGAAGGGGCAGAACTGCAGTTGAAGTAGAAATTCAGTTTCAGGTCTAATGATGAGTTGAAATCCAAAGGGAGGTTGTCTAAGGTAACATTGTGCCGTGCCCTTGGACATGATTGGCCCAATACATCTATGTCAATAAGTGTAATTGAATGAATCTCATAGTTTATATCAGTCACATAGTATTTGTTTCTTGGCAGATTGATGACGGCCTTGCTGCCTTCAGAGCATTCAATCCCAAATTCAGGATAACCGCAATATTCTCCGGCAACGGTGGTGTTAGATCGCATCCAAAAGGGGTAGCGAATGGAAACGTTACCACAAACAGAAGGAGTACATAGGGATGATGTGTTAGAGCTATCAGCATAACATGTCACAAGGATGATGAGTAATGAAAACAGGGAATACAGGGGTTTTGACATGGCTTAGTGCATTCAGAGATGTAGAGATAGTAATTTTACTTTGGGTATTGAATTTGAGTGATATGAGATGACACTTGCATATATCTATATATATATAGCTGTCAATTTTCTTCTATGAGATGAAGCATTCAAAGGAAAACTTTTACGATTTAATTATTTTTGGTGAAACTGCGCGGCAACACTCCAAAGTCCAAACTCTACGTATTTTTTTTCATTAGACTTAAAACAGTATTTAAAGCATCCTACTAAAGTTTTTAATTATTTTGGGGGTATTTGTAAGTTTAAAGGGGAGGAAAATGGAATGATGTAGGAAATAGAGAGAAAGAAGAGGAGGGAAAGACTTTATAAGATACATATAAGAGACTTAAACTCCCAAACACAAAAGGGCTCGCCTTTCAATATGTATTATCCTTCTCTATTTTCCCCCTCAAAAAGTCAATAAAGCATGTGATTTTAAAAAAGGGAGAACCAAAATGAATGAGAAAATAAACAAGGGATCAGAACCAAATTTCATCATATTTCAGAGACTAAAAACATATTTAACATTTTTTATAAACTATGGGCTAGAATGACCAAGACAAACTAAAACTTTGGAAGATTTTGGGACAAAGCTAAAATTTTTATAAGTACGTAACATAATATTTATACTATTAAGCTTATACTAAAAGAAATAAAAGATTTTGGGACAAAGCTAAAAGATCCATAATCTCATTATTTAAAAAGCCATAACATGAAATATAAGAATATTTATGACATAAAATTTGGAAGTTTATAACCTAAGATTCATAGGTATTCATAATAGGAAATCGAAAAGTTTATAATTAGAGGCCACAGAGTTTGTATTGTAAACCAGAAAACTTGTGACAATAGGATAAATATTTAGACATAAGAACTAAGAAGTTCATAACAGAAGGGAAACAATTTATGACATAAGACTAAGGGAGCTATAACATGGGAATTAAGAGAGTTAAGCTAAACCTAAAATAACTATGATAGAAAATTTAATACTTATAATAGACTAAATTGAAATGTTTATAATAAGAGGAAAATGGTTCATAACCTAGAACTTAAGATGTTTATAACATATGAAGAAGAGAGGTCATAACCTGAAATTGGAATGTTATTAACACATGAAGAAAAGAGTTCATAATCTAAAATTGAAAATGCATATAACACACGAGGAAAGCTTTGTGACCCATAGGAAGAGAGTTATATCATAAATGTTTGTGACGCATCAAAATAGAAATTACAACCCGAAACAGAAGAGTTTATAACTCATTAAGGAAGAGTTTGTAATAGAGTATAAAAATGTTTATAACGTGAGACAAAAATGTTTATAACCTGGAACAAAAATGCTAGTAGTTCACCCATGAACATAGAAAAATTTAATTGGGTGTGTTGTGATGCATGGTTCTGATTGCTATTAACACTTAGAACAATTTATTAAAGATCCCATATTCTAAGTTTTTGTGAAGCATGTTCTTATTGATGTTCACTATTAGAACAATATTAAAGATCATGGATTCTAAGTGTTTGTGATGCATTTTTGGTAAATGTTATGAATTTTGGAAAGCCCCGAAGTATAGGGGAAGTTCTGCCGAATTCTCGAGAGAAGTGGATTGATATTGTTGGCCTTGGTGCCTTTGTGATGATGGCCTTAGTGCCTTGGTTATTGTGGTCTTAGTGTCTTTGATGTACCATGAGAATCCTGCAATGTGATGATTGGGCATGGCCTTGTTATTGTGTGATCATGCATCATGACATTGTTCATGGGAAAGCTACGGTAAGGTATAGTCGCGATATGGTCGATAGGGAAGGCCTCAGTGTGCCTTGGGGTGTACTTGGTGGGGACATATGCTACCATGGTCCAGTGAGTGCCCTAGAGCCGAAGCGAGTACCTAGCAACACCGACTCACCCTGCCAAACCCTAGCCATAATCAGGATCGGTGGAAATTGTTCTTTCCTCTAAATCTTGCAAGTAACGGATATTGTGTACCTGGTTTTTGCCGTGAGTTGGCGAGGGCAAAACATTAATATGAATATTGGTATCAACATCTTGAAAGGTGTTGGCACTAGTTTGTTGAAGATACTAATATGAATATGTTGAAATGTTTGGAGGTGCACCTGAGATTCATCATTGAGTCTGCATTCCTATGACATTGGTAACACTGTGTTTAAGAGTCTTTGCATTGCATGCATTGACTGTTGTGATGATTTGGATGTGTCTTGTGACTTATCTTTATTATTGTTTATATATGTCTTGGAGATTGTAGGATTAGATATCTACCTTAACTCATTCATTACTTTCTGCCAGTATGATTTTCATTGCGTTCTTTCACCTCTTTGTTATTGGGTTATGTTGTTTGTTTTCTTGTTATTTACTGCTACGCTAGATGGATTGTTAGAAAAGATCTCATCTCATTTGAGTAGACCACGACTTTAGCCGAGGTAGAAGTTATGTATCAAGTTAAGTCGGATCACAATTACATCAAGAGTCTTTATCATTATTTCTTGAGTCATGTATTCAAGGGTATTCTCATTTGTATTGTATAATTAGAAAACTCTCTCATAGACAAATTTGAAATTTAGGAGTACTTGTTGAACTAAAATTTTCAACTACCTCAAATATTTTATTTTCTAAAATGATGAACATGTATAATGAAAGTATTCTAGTTGTATAAATTCTTACAAGTGTTCCAATTACTTCACTTTTTCAAAAATGATCAATATGTATTTGGTTCTTTTGAAAAAAAAAAAAAAAAAAAACTCCCTCACTCTTTCCTTAAACTTGTAGTTATAGGTTAATATAAAGTTAAATAACATCTACTTCAAAGGTGGGTGTTACAGAAGCTGCCCCGCCTAGAGAAGAAAAAGGTGCAGCCCTCTCTTGCGCGAGGAAGAAGACAGTCTTGAGGGGGTCTCTTCGTTTCCTTTTTCATTTTTCTAAATAATATTCCCAAGAGTACAAATAAGTAATAATAAAAATAACAAAAAAACAAATCTGAAAAAATAGAAAAAAAAAATCTCTTCTTTCCTAAATAAATTATAAGCTCTTGGGCTATGATCAAATGTGAGCCCGACTAGGTTTTTTTCTTTGGCAAATGACTTTTACACGTTTTTTTTTTTAAATTCTACACATCCCTTTTTACTTCATTTCCCAAAATATCCCAGATAGTTTTTTTAGAAAGAGATAATAAAATATGGCTTTTATGTGTATCTCCAATATCATGTACGACTTACATTAAACAAGGAAATACTTTGAATAATCACCTCTATCATCCCATCAAGGTGAAAAAAAAAAGCCCCGAATGAGTCGCAACCGTACGTTCAATATATATTAAAATAATTAAAAAAATATTAAAATTTATATTAAGATTATTTTAATATTACATTAAATTTGTTATTAATTATATGTCATGGATACTGTTCTCATATAAAAATTAACTTTAGGGAGAGTTCCTGTGTGCATGATGATGAAGATTCATCAGGAGACTGTGGGACTTATAGTTAGTGCCTAGTTTCGGAAGAAGCCAAGCTGAAAATTGTAAAATTATGGTGACTGATAGACGCGTTTCTACCGGGTCAACACATAAATTCAGCTTCTCAATATTCAAAAATTGAGAATTGTTTATGATCAATGACAAGGAAATTTTTGGGATTAATTAACACGTCCTATGTTAGCTTTACTTTTCAAACCATCAACTACTCCCATAAAACGATTTTGCTGTTTCTTCGTAACGCGTTATAGCATAATTTTGAGATAACCCCCTTTTGTTGTCTAGTCTGGTCTACTGCAAACTGCAAAGTTAGCATTAATTAAATATCTTCAAAAAAAAAAAAAACCTGTGTGGCCTTGGTGCAGATTCACATTTAAAACATGATTTTAGGGTAAACCAAACACATACTTAGTCTCACAGTTTGCACTAGTTTGTGAAAAATATCTAATTGGGGTGTTCATATATCGGGTTGGGTTGAGTTTGGGGTATTTTGGATCCTACCCAATTAAATAAATTCGGATTAGGTTGGGTCGATTTACTTTATTTTTCAATTATAACCTGCCTACCCAATTATGTTTGGGTTGGGTGATGTAGTCGGGTTCACATAAAAAAATAAAAAAAATACAAAAATAACATATAATTGGATCATGTCCAATTAGAATTTTTTTTATATATTTCAGTATTTAATTATTTTTATTATTTTTTTATTTTTTATTTTTTATTTTTTATATTTATGGTTGGGTGAGGTTGAGTTGTTCAAGTTAAAAATGCATATGAGAAAACCTAACACCAACACAATAGTTTTGGCAAATGAGGTGAAAACCCTCTGAGGAGGGGACTCCAAATGACATATTGTGAGCTAGCTTTTACATTCAACGTGTTCAAACATATAAGATCCACTTGATTATCAAGATGATTAAAAAGTATAAATAATTATATTGAATGATCAATTCTACATAATAACTAGGAAGATTCACCTAAATTAAAAAAAAAAAAAAATCAAGTGGAAGATTCTGGTACCGATCTAGTAGGAGAAGAATGAAGAGGTTTTGGGGGCATTTCTAGGGAATTCATACTACCTTCCAGCATATCTATTACTTTACTGATTGTTGGTCTATCATTTGGTAATGTTTGAATGCACCATAAACCAACTACAGTCATTCTCTTTGCAATATCATTTTCTTCTTTGGCCATCACCTCATGTGGTCTCAAATCACTACCCAGCTCAAGCCTGTTGTATACCCAATGAGGGAAATATATCTCACTTGTGTGACTGGCTTCAGCATTAATGTTCTTCCTCCCTCCCACCATTTCTAGTAACATCATTCCATAGCTATAAACATCAGACTTGTGTGAAACTCCTCCAAAATGTCTATTCCACACTTCTGGAGCTACATATCCCATTGTCCCTCTAGCATCTGACATGGAAATGATGCTCTCTTTCTTGTGACATAGCTTTGCAAGCCCAAAATCTGATATTTTGGGATATAAATTCTCATCCAAAAGAATATTATGTGGTTTTATGTCAAAATGTAAAATTCGAGTGTTGCATCCCCGATGTAAGTATTCTAGCCCTCGAGCAATCCCAATGGCAATTTGATACAAATTCTCCCAGTTCAAAGATTCAATAGTTTCTGGTCCCATTTTGTAAATAAACTTGTCAAGGGAACCATTAGGCATAAATTCATATATGAGAGCTTTCTTGCGACCTTCCAAACAGAATCCAAGAAGTGTGACAATATTAACATGAGAAGTTCTACTTATGCTAGCAACCTCATTAATAAATTCTTCACCATTTCCTTTGGATGCATTCAATATCTTTACAGCGATTGGACAACCAGTACCGAGTAGTTTTCCTTTGTATACAACACCAAATCCACCTTGGCCTAGTTGAACTTTGAAAGAGTTGGTCATTTTCTTAACTTCTGAAAATTTATATCTTTTCTGTGCAAGAGCTCCATGATTTTTTAAGAATGCTTCAACATCTACTTCATTCTTTGTTGTTAAGCAAAATATTTCTCGCCATGTTGATGACTTACATCCACGACAGCAAAATACGATGCACATCAATATGGACCCTGCCACTGCCGCACTTACACCTGTTAACAAATAAAGTTGAATAACTAGGGAGTTAAACATTTTCTATTCTTTTATTTAATTTCCAAATGTTATTTTTTAAGAGTTTAATATATATACACTGTTAGTGTAATGAAGTTTTACACAGACATCCAATGATGTATTACCACATCATTTATTGAATTTAATAACACATGATGTGTAACATTCATTAAATGATGTGTCAGCGTACCATTGGGTGTCCACTGACAGTGTATACTAATTAAATCCATATTTTAATAGTTTTATATGTGCGGCAGAAACAAAACATAATTAATTAAGAGGTACAGCATTGTGATCTTTGATGTTAGGCTTGTTATTGATAAAATCCCTTTTTGAACTCCACCTAATGCATAATTAATTACCAATGCATGCTTGGAAAAGTTGAATTGAATAAAGAATCTGTTACAAATAAACTATATACTAATGTATATCATATAAGAATAAGAATACAGTTGGTGAATGTTAATTATGTGTTGGCTGATTTTTGAAAGCCAAGTTTTTACTTCAAAGAATTTTGAGGTTATTTCCAAGTGTCCTTGAAAGGATGCAGAAATTAAGTCTATATTTTATTAGGTTCATCAACAAAAAGCAGATTACATGGTCTAGGATTGCCTATTTGATTCTTTCATTGCAGATAGACTAAAGATTAGTAATAAACATTAACACACTAAACAATGAACATGAAATATAAAAAGAAATTTGTTCTATTACCTATAATGGCTTTCCTTTCCCAATTAAATTTTGTACCTGCGAATAATAAGCAGTGACAGTAAAGAAGAGTCGTTAGTATTGTGACTTTTTGGAAGATATCGTTTAGTAGATTTGAAGAGAATATTCTACACTAAACAATCACTTGATATTGGAAGTATAGAATGGTAATTGGCAAATATGGCATGATCACGCATCACTCAGCATATATTTTTCAACTTTCATTAAACAATCACTTGATTGATATTGAAAGTGGTGGAATGACAAATATGGATGGCATGAATCACATATTATTGAGCATATCTTTTTCCACTTTCATAATTGTCATGCAGCAAATGATGTATGTTTAGATAAGTATTTATAAACTTGATTTCGATTGAGATCTTTTACAATTAATTATGACTAAAAGTGAATTTGAGATAGAGCAATTTTTATTTAGATTTTTTTTTTTTTGTTTTAAGGCTAAGATAAAAACTTCATTTAATCAAATCTACTAGAAAAACAAGAAAAGGGGATATATTAGAGACAACAAAAGTATATTATTGTTTCTTCAAAACATTGAAATTTTAGTAAAATCACAATTGAGTGAATTGACCATGCATTTTAGGTAGGCATGGCAAGGGGTGGGTTTTGTTCTCATCGTCCACGTAAAAATTGGGGCGGGTTCGAGTTCGAGTTTAAAGAGAGTGGGTACGAAATTATGAAATCCAATCCTATCCCCGCAGGTCCCCAACGGATTCGGGGAAACTCGCAGGGATTTCACCTTCTATATTTTTTATTTTTTTTCTCTATTTTTTATAACTTAGAGTGTGTTTGGTAAGGCATTACAGCTAGCCTAAACCAAACACACTCTTAAATACATGTTTTTACATAAATCATCTATGAGTGTGTTTGGTAAAAGTAGCTGAAAAAATAGCTTAAAGCTTAAAGCTAACTGAAAGCTGAAAAGCTCGCTGAAAGCTTAAAGTTAGTTGAAAGCTGAAAAGCTATTGAATGTGTTTGGTAAAACTAGTTGAAAATGGTAAAATGACATTTAAGGACAACATTAATTATTAAATAATGGTAAGTGGGGGTGGTTGAGGGCTAAACTTGTAATTAATTTTCAGCTAGTAGCTGAAAATTGGAGCTTTTTTAAAAAAGCTACTCCAAGTAGCTTTTTAAGAAAAGCTTGTAGCTACCCAAAAAAGTTGTCTTCCCAAACATTGCCGAAATGGTTTCAGCTATCATTTTCAACTTTCAACTAGCTGAAATGGCAAGCCAAACACATTCTATACCTAATATATTCTAATTCAAATAATGTGCAAATATAGACATTGATAATCCTAAAAAAATAAGAAACTTAAGAACTATATTATATTTTTAAAAAAATATATAAATTTACCTTTAGTATATAACTATTAATATAACTAAAATTATTTAATTAGTATATCGGGGCGAATTCTTACGCCCCAAACCCGTCCTGTCCCGTTTAAAGGCGGAACGGGTTTGGAACAGGTTTACTTAAACCCCATTAAAGCAGATTTTCTTTATCCATGAAAATCGGGCGAGACGGGTCGATTCAAGTTTTATTGCCATATCTATTTTGCACAAATCCAAACATGGAATGACTAGTGAAGAACAGAGCGATAATCTATAATGTATATATAGGATATGATATCAGGGAAATTTTAAAAAAAAAACAAAGATAGAGGTGAAAGAAGACATACGGTGGTTATAAGAAGTGGAACACTGTAAATCAGAAAATCCATGGGGGCAGTAACAGGTAAATTGATGTATAGCAGTATCATTACTATTACTCCCGCAAGTTCCTCCACTTCCTCTGCATCTTAAGCATTGCTCAGAGTATTGATCAATATACTTTACCTCAAACCCACTCACCAAAGCTTGCTTCAGAGCATCGATCCCACCATTAGGATCCACAGTTTGGTTCAGTGAAGCCGGCACTTTGACACGACGCCGGCATGACTGAAGCCCTGGAAATTGCTGAAACAGAGTTTCGTTGACGTCTATGTGGAAAACATTCAGACTCGAATTTTGTCGACGGTAACGGCTGTTTTCGCAGGTGAAGTTGTTTCCACCAATGGAAACTCCAGCGGGACAACCGTAGAATATGGTGATGTAGTGGACGTTTTTCGTGTATCCGAAGACAGAGGAGTTCAAAGTAGTGTTGGTGAAGTCCGTGGAACAGACATCAAAGGCAAGTTGCGTTTGCAGCATCATGGTTTCAGCGGAGTTGTCAATCTCCAGCACCGTGAAGTTTTGTGAAGCAATTTGGATGGAAGTGTTTTGGTTGGCATCGCATAGGAGGTTGAATTGGGGGCTGCCGCCACAGTAAGAGGGTCGGTTGTTACCCCAGAAAGGATAGGAGATGCTGGAAAACGCTTCTCCGCAATTGTATTCGCTGCTACTGCACACAGCGTAACTGCTATTAGTACTAATATCTTGTTGTTGAGAGAGGGATTGTGGCAGAGTGGTAATTAAGATGAAGAAACACAAGCTAGTTATGGTCACAGGTATGTCGGTATGGTCGTCCATTGTGCAATTCAAGGCCTTGATGATCGAGCTTGATGCTCTAATGATATATCATCGCTCAGCGTATTAAACAAGTACACGTGGAATTCATAATAATATAGTCAATCAGGAAAGCATCATCTAGCTACCTATTTCTTCGTCAAGGGTGCAGCCTCCTTCCTATAATAGTAGTATAATACAATACAACCCCTGCACGGCAGCACGGGTTTATATTTTAATATTTTTTATCTATTAAATTAAATTAAATTTTAGGAACAATGAAGTCAATAAAGTTAAATTTTAAAATCAGGAAATAAAAACATAAAAATTCAATCAAAATACAGGGTTATAATTAACCCGTAAAAATTCATTTCAGATAGTTTTGAACTATTAATAATTAAAAGTTGTAAGTATATTAAAACTAATGGAAGAACTTGACTTTAATGCATGTATTAAATATTATAGAGCTTAAATTCTTTAAAAAAATCTATTTACGATAAATATGATGAAAATAGTGAAACAATTAAGCTAATTTATTAAAAAGAAAGTGAGGACAAATAAATAAATAAATTCTTGTAAGATTATAATCACTAATTAAAAATAATAAAAGAAATGATGTAGATGAGCTTTCTCTTTTTAAAAATTAAGGACTAAAGTGCATGGTGTCTTAAAAGTCATAGACCAATTTGCTAGTTTACTTAAATCCATAGACGTGTTGGAGAATCTCCCACAAGAATAAGGTTGTGCAAAATCCGAATCGTCCCTACCCAAGCTACTCGGGACAAGTCCCACGTAAAAGAATAGGATTAAAACATGTTCAACTTATATGATTTTATTCAACTTATATGTCGATCAACGACGACGTCTAAGGTGCTATGGGAAGGAAAACCATGTATGATACATTGAGTTTTTTAACAGTTTGATTTATATTAAACTATTTAGTGGTTGTGATACTGATTAGTCAGTTATTGAAATTTGCTAATTAGTCCCTAATGATGTATAAGGGGCTGAGGCAGAACACCTCATTTTGGGTGATTCAATTAGGGAATCGGTGAGGTGAAGGAAGGGGAATCTGTCATGGCCGTGGGGAGGCCACCGTGACGGCGGCACTGCAAGGGGAGAGGACGGTGGCCACACGTAACAGAGGTCGTGTGTTGATGATACAGCAGTGGCAGAGCGACGGTGGTGACAACGTGATGTCAAGGCTGGGCGAGGGTGGTGCGACGGCAACGGTGTGGACGATGGCGCGCGGCCGCAACTGGGAGGCGGTCGAGGGTAGCGCTACGGGTGGCTCCCTTTCCCTCTTCTCTTACATTCTTCCTATTTCCTTCACTCTTCTTTCTTCTTCCTCTCTTCTCAAATTTTTTTATGGTTTCTGTATTTTTTTTTATTTTCCGGTTGTTGGGATTGAGTGCAGGTTTCATGTGCAGTGCCATGCGATGGACTCTATTTCTTTTTAGTTGGGTTCCCTGAATTCCCTCCACTCCCTTCACTCTTCAATTGAGATTGAAAGTCCCCACTACATTACAGTATAATGCTGGAAATCAAGGACTTGACTAAAGATTGGGAAGGTTCAATTTACCCATGTTTTGTGTGAGGCCAACTTGGTGACAGACAAAAAAAGAGAGGTTAAATGGAAGAAAAATATTTTGTTTGAAGTCTGTTCTTTTGTTTTCTTTGAATTTTATTTCCTCATAACAAAAAAATTCAGGGACCTCTTTGTTAATTTTAGAGTTTCAATTATCCGGTTAGTAGTTTGTTGTAACATGTATTTTTATCGAATGTATCCTACATGGTTTCTCTTCCCTATCTACCTTAGACTTACCCGTCGATCAACTTGGTCTAGTCGTTTCACTTCAACTCAATCTTAATTAGACTCACACATTATCAAATTTCTTTAGGTTTGTAGATGGATTCGAGTCTAAAAGTTTATCCAATAAAAAAATATGATCGAATTGATAAGTGAAACTCATACTAACACGACAACACTTACACCCCTAGTAGTTTTTTTTTCTTTGATCGGGAATTCCCACAGACATAGCCGTGGGTTTAACCCTTGAGCCAACACCCCAAGTAGTTACTACACTCTATAATTAAATTCTTATTATTATTAGGTTTATCAATTAGTACAGCTAGCATCATTTTCAATTTATTTTTTTTTCTAATCCAACGAGATTAGACTGGTAATAAGTGATGTGTACTTTCTATTTTAGAGTGTGTTTGGTAAAACTAGCTGAAAGCTTAAAACTAGTTGAAAGCTGAAAAGATCGTTGTAAGCTTAAAGTTAGCTGAAAGCTGAAAAACTATTGAATGTGTTTGGTAAAACTAGTTGAAAATTGTAAAATGACATTTAAGGACAACATTAATTATTATTAAATAATGATAAGTGAGGGTGGTTGAGGGCTAAACTTGTAATTAATTTTCAGCTAGTAGCTGAAAATTGGAGTTTTTTAATTAAGAAAAGTTTGTAGCTACCCAAAAATGCTACCTTCCCAAACACTGTTGAAATGATTTCAGCTACTATTTTCAACTTTCAGCTAGCTGAAATGGCAGACCAAACACACTCTTAATTATTTGAGTTCAAACCTCAGTTTAGACATAAGGAAAACTAAACTAAAAATATTTCCTTAGAAATTCACATGTAATTCATTAATTGTATAATTTTTATTGTCTTTATATATCATTTTTAATGTAAATCAATTCAAATATTATTATCATCAATTAAGGGTCTATCATAATTCTCAAATTCTCATGTTTCTCTTCTAATTTTTTCAACAAATTGTTATTTTGAGTGGTTGCCAACTATATAATTAAATGAACCAACTACCAACAATTGCTGACTTCTAAGCAAACTAGCACATGTGATCTTCATTCAAAAACTTACGGAAAAAAGTAACAGTAATGGCACGTTTCATATTTTTTAAAGAGAGAAATGTTAGTTGTATAACATCTACAACATATAACATAGAGAGAGACATAGACAGAGGAAGAGAAAAAAATAGAAAAAAATAGAGAAATCTGAGATATGATGGGTGGTGTGATAGAAAGATATAGAGAAAAAAAATGTATTGTATGAGTTATTGTATAATTTGTGTTATATGAATTTAATATCTCTTTCAACATATGGCCATTAGGGGTGGGAACATCAGGGGCATACTACCCGGCCTACATCAGGCCCAGGTCAGGCCAGACCAATTTATTAAATAGAGCAGGCCAAAGCTTTTTTAAAAGCCTATATAGCAAAATAGGTCAGGCTTCAGGGCATCGAAAAAGTCTTTTGAACCTATAAAGCCGGTCTATTTAACTAAATATAAATAAAATACTAATATTTTTTATATTGCTATTATTATTATAAATATTTTTTATTACTTTTCCTTATAATTATATACTTATTAGCTTGTATAAACATTTAAGTATGTTAAAAACTTGAGCCTATAAGTCTATCCATACATGAGCTTATGATATATTCAAGTACCTTACTATAAAACAGGCTTTCAGACCTTGTCAGACTTTAAATAGGCCAGACTCAGACCATAAAATAAAATCTATGTCAGGTAACAGGCCATGAATTTAAGGTACAGATCAGGCTCATACCTTGGAAAGCCTAGCTCGACTCGGTTTATTCCCCTCCCTAATGGCCATGGTTAATTACCGTGTCATTCCTGTCATGCAGTGTTTGTTTCCCTGTACATCCTCCTAAATAATCCAAAATATTTTAAAGTTGTAACCTGACCTAGCTAAATAAGTACGTTTGACAATTCCAGCTGCTATTATTTTTGTTTTTTGTTTATCTAAATAAATTTACCATATATTGGCTAGGTAGGTTACTTCCTTCCTTCCAAAACTCTAGTATATATATGACTAAACTGACAGTTTATGCAGAAATAACATATTTCAATAATTGTTTTAGAATAGAATTAATTAACCAAAATTACGTTACATTTGATTTATATATTTAGATAGAATTATAGATTTATAGAATTAATAACAAAATACATGAGTTACTATCTACAAAATAAAGTGATTTAATCAATTTTATAAAATTGATTATAACTGTTCCTAACCGAGGCATTTACTAGTTTGTATCAGGTGAAATCTATAGAACAGACCTTAACTATTCTGGCATATAATTTACTATAGTTTAGAGGTATTATTTACTTGTTACTTGCTAGTTTGAAGCATAAAGGAGGATAGATAGAAGACGTACTTTTGTGATGAGTATTGATGAGAGCAGAACAGTGCAGGGCATGAGAGCCGTCTGGGCAATAATAACAAGAAGATACATTTTTCTGAAAATCAATGGTCAAGCATATCCCTTCACTTCCGAGGCAACTAACACACTCTGGAGCAACAATATAGTTCACTTCAAACCCCTTCTCAAGAACTTCTTTCAGAGCATCAACTCCACCACTTGCATTCAGAGGAGCGTCAGCCAACACTTTCACATGTCGCTCGCATGCTGGAAGATTAATTGGATTTGAAGTAGTTTCTTCCGAATCCACAGTACGATAGATAACATTCTCATCTCCGCATGTAAAATAATTGTTTCCAGAAAAAGGGAAATCGACAGAGGAACAATTGTAAGATATGGTGATGTTGTAGACAGATGCCTTGAACAGAGTGGGACTTAAATAAATATCGTCAAATTGCGGAGAACAAACATCGTGGATAAGGTCTGTTCGCACAATTCTGAAGGTATAATCTGCGGGGCTAATCTCCAAAACTGTGAAATTTTGCGAGTCAATTAGAGCTGTGGTAGTGTTAGGACCATTGTGATCATCACAACTAAGCTTGAATAGGTCCCCGCCGCCACAGTAAGAGGGTCTGTTCTGTCCCCAGAAAGGATAGGAGATGTTGGACAATTCTCCGCAGTTGTATGACTCCTCCATACAAACTGAATAATTGTAACCCTGTGGCAGTGGTTGTTGACAATGAGAAAATTGTGGCAAAGTGGTTAACAATAACAAAGAGATAGTGACTATGCATGTAAAGACCATGGAGATATGCATATGCTCATCCATTCTTTAACTGTGCCTTTTCTTTTCTTTTTTTCTCTGTGGAACAAAAAGAGGGGTCAGGGAGGAGGTCATCTTAAACTTGTTGATGCAGTTTTAGAAGCAGTTTCTAGGAAAATGATGACAAGATCTTAACTTTTTGTTTTTTTTTTTTTTGGGTATGAGACAAGAGCAGGATCATAACGTTGACGCAGAGTAAACACGGAGAGGAAGGAGGCGTTGATGAAGTGGGACTCACGTGATTTTTCTCCGTTTTCGTTGACCGAAGATTACAGATTGCACCCAAACAAATTGGCCGTGGGCCTGGCCCAAGAAAAAGTTGCCGACGATGGGAAGAGATTAGTAAACAAAAATAAAAAAGAAGGAAATGAAAGGAAAATGGACACAGGATACTTTTTAACCTGAATTTTGGTATGATCCTTATTTTATTTTATTCTTTTGTCATCTATTTTTAAAAATTACAAGTTTTAGTTTTTTTTGGTTAACTATACTTTGTTATATTACTTTCACCGCTTCATTGGGGTTTTTTCGAGTTAAAATTCACGGGATGTTTCTTGTAATTTT
Source organism: Sesbania bispinosa (assembly GCA_026901365.1). NCBI lineage: Eukaryota > Viridiplantae > Streptophyta > Magnoliopsida > Fabales > Fabaceae > Sesbania > Sesbania bispinosa. The sequence continues at coordinate 166,962 of QLOH01000746.1, read as the reverse complement.
TTAACTTAGAAAAAGTTGCCGACGATGGAAAGAGATTAGTAAATAAAATAAAAAAGAAGGAAATAAAAGGAAAATGGACGAATATACTTTTTAACCTAATATTATTTTTTATGGGTTAAATATATATGTTTTAAGTATTTCAAAATATAATTTGTTGAAAAAACCGACCGGACCTGCCAGTTCTATCGGTTTGACTGGGAACCGGCCTGGTAACTGGTCCGTTCAACCCTAAAAACCGGTGGAGCTCAGAACCGGTGAGGACCGGTCAAGAACCAGTTGAACCCGTCTTTTCCAGAAAAATTCAATTTTTTTTATTTAATCTAAAATATTTTTAAGATAAATAAAGACATATATTTAAGGATTACACATGGATATATATTATTTTACCAATCATTATTAATTTTTTGTCTTATAAACCTTATAATAAGACTATTTATACTGATTTAAAACTGTATATAGCTTAATTTCTTATATTTTTTATTATTTTATTAATTAAAATGTTATATATAATTAAAAATATATATATTTAATTAGTACCAGTTTGACCACGGTTCAACCATTGAACCGTAAACCTGTGTCTTCACCGGTTTAATTACCGGTCCGATTTTTAAAACACGTTTGATCCTTTTTTTTGTCATCTAATTTTAAAAATTGCATGTTTTTAGTTCTTTTTGTTAACTATACTTTGTTATATTACTTTCACAGCTTTATTGGGTTTTTTCCAAGTTAAAATTCATAGGATGTTTCTTGTGATTTTTTCTGGAAAAATTATTTGTATAAAAATTTTGAAAATCATTATCTTTTATGTAAAAATGTTGCCAATTTTTTTTGCTTTTACTATAGAAAAATCCATAGAAATTTCTTGTAAATTTTAGAATCTAAATGAAATTTACTACTACCTTCGGTCCTATATATAAGAAACATTAAACTAAAATCATCAAGACCAAGGAAATGCATGGGAATATGTTAGTGGTAATTAATAGTGCTATAAATTTAATTTTTTTTTAAAATACCCATAGTATTAAATGAGTAAATGAGTGAGTACCTCTTTAACTACTCACAATAAATTATCAATTAATGCAACTAAAAATAGTACTATGTTTCTTATATATAGGACCAAAAAAATTTTCATTTTTGTTTCTTATATATAGGACGGAAGTAGTATAAATTTTAAAACCTGCGAAAAAATCCAGAGAAAAATCTACAATAAATATTACTATGTAATCACTTAGAAGAACATAACAAACGATGAAAAATCATGATTTTAAAAAACTGAGAACTAAAATCAAAGAAAAATAAATTAAGGGATGAAACCAAATTGTACCATATTTTCAGAGATAAAAAATATATTTAATATATCTTTTTTCATTTAATGGACCTCATTCGTGATTAAATTTAGACAGAAAAAGAATAAAAAATCAACTTATGTCTTGGTAAGAATAAATTCAACGGGGTTGATTCAAGTGGTATATATTTGATTTCTCTTAAACAATGTCTCATGTTCGAGTTTTGTAAATGGAAAACATCTCATTGAAAAAGCTAACACTACCATGATATAGATATTGTGTCTCGTATATAATTGTTTCCTGTAAAAAATATATGTGGATTTTGTAAAAAAAAAAAACTAAATATATTAATTGCACCCGAACAAATTGGCTGGCCAAATAAATTAAGGCAAGGAAGAGTTGCCGACCATAGAAAAATGATATTTGCATTAACTACACCAGCTATACCATAGTCATAGATCTGTACAGGAGAACGATCAATGATGCTTGTAATTAACATCTCTAAATGTTAAAGACAATTTTTTTATTTTATTTAAAGATAAAAATAAAAGAGAGATAGTTATAGATTGTTTGATTTAAATGAAATTAAAAAGAGATAAATAAAACTCTCTCCACTGATTTGATTAAATAGAAAATGAACAAAAAATAATAATTTTATTTTAACTTGATAAAAATATCCTCACACAGTCTCCGAGAAAATGAGATACTCCTATATATTTGATGAGAGTATCTTTATAATTGTACATTCATTTCTTTTATTTCTCTTTCATTTATCCCCATATTTAAAGAGATTGAAAATCTGATCACACAATTAGGGCCTGTTTGGTTTGAGGAAACGTTTTCTGTTTTCATTTTCTGTTTCCTGTTTTCTGAAATTTTTACAAAGGAAAAACTGGAAATGCTGAAAACAGCAAATTTTTGTTTCCAACATTTCCAGTTTTTCCTTTATAAAATTTCAGAAAATAAAAAACAGAAAATGGAAACAGAAAATGAAAATGCAAACCAAACAGACCCTTAATGTACATTTGAAGCTCACACAATATCTTTCGCTGCTGAAGAACGATGCAACTCATAGGCTGAGAATCAGATCAATAAAGAACGCTGTCCTGACTTGAACCATACTGATCATGATGATCGGAGTATTGAGAGAAGCCTTTGATTGGGGGTGGATTGCAACACTTGTACTGGTGGTAAGATTATTGCAAGGATTGCTTTGGTTGCAGTTTGGGTTTCAAGAATAACAAGGATTGCAGCAGCTGTGGGATTATTATTAATGGCGGCGGCAAACCTGCTACATGTGGTGAGAGCATCGACATTGCTACTGGTTACGATTTTTTGGGCTTGAAACATGTATCCTATGTTTCGTTTAAGTAGAGAAATAGGGGAGAGAGATAGAGAGGAGAGAAAGTATGGTGAATTTGGGTAAAAATAAAGGTTGTTTGGTTTAAGAGAAATAGGAGAGAGATAGAAGATGAATTAATTTTGATATTTGTTTGGTTGTAGAAAAATAAAGGAGAGAGAGAGATTTATAAATAGTTAAAAAGACAAAAATGTCCTTGACATGAAAATATATTCAATTTACACAAGGGCAAAAATGTTATGTGACAATTTCACCCCATCTCTCTCTCCTAACTCTCCACCATAGGGAGGAGAAAAAAATAGGTGTGGGCCCCACTTAATCATTGCCTCTCAACTCTCCCTCTTAAAGCAACCAAACAAGATTGATGTGCCAATATCCACAAACTCTCTCTTCACAAATTCTCTTTACAAAATCATAGCAACCAAATAATGCAGTAGCCTTTTCTTCTCTCTTGTAAAGGAAATTGGAAACTGAAAAACGTAAAACTGATTCAAATCAATGCCTACATTCACAGCTTCACTTCTGCATAATGATACATGTACCCAGAAAACAACGACCAAATGTAGTAAGAACGATGGTGTAAACAACAATTTGTAAAAAACAAACCAGTCTTATAACATTTAATGGAGGGGTAAATGTTGAATAAATGAAAATAATTACACAACAGGTTTCCGGTAATTGATCCTAGCCCTTCAATCAATATAACTTAAATCTAACGGTGACTAATTTGTGTGTCACCGGTGATACACCTGCGAGGTGTTTCACCCTAAACTGACCCTATTAAAAGAGGTGAGATCCATTTAAAGTAAAATCCAATCTTAACAAGACCCTTATAGTGGAAAGATTTATTAAGAGAAATAAAATAATGTTGTATAATAAGCTGGTTATCATTTGAGTTGGTAATTCGGGTTACTCGACCCAACCCGATGCGAGTAGCGAGTTTTACCGGACTGGACTAAAAAGCGCAAAAATTATTTGAGCTTCTAAAATAAGTGCTCGAACTCTATATTTTTACGGGCTTTTATGGGTAACCCAATTTTTTTTCCAGGTTTTGAGGGTATCACATTTTATCATGCTAAGCTAAAAACTCAGGAGTTATTCAGACTTCTAAAATAAGCAAAATCCACCAATTGGATCGGACTTACAAGAGAAATAACTTTTTTCACTCATTGTTTTGATCATAAGTAATTCTAAGTGTCATTTTGTCATGAGAATAAAAACGTTCAATAAAAAATAATACATTGATAATATATAAAAATTAAATGCAATCACTGAGTGTTGTGAGATTATTGTCAAAATATATATTTTTATCATGGTCCAATATAGGGGCCCAATTCTTCATGGTGTTCACACGTACCAATAAAAGTTTATCCAAAAAAGTTTGAAACTTAATCAGAATTTAAGACTTTTTAACATCCAAACCAAAACCGAAATTGTGGTAAACTAAAACCAGAAAAGGGGATCACATTATTGATGTTATGTTACTAAACACTTTCAGTAACGGAGCAACACTGCCCTGTTAAGTGGCAGGTTGATTCCTTAACATAAACTTGACACCTTTACACTAAGTGTGTTTGGTTTAAACCTAACAACCACATTTAAAATGTGGATCCGAACCAAACATGCTATAAGCCTAATTTGATTGCTCCCCTGTTTGCACTTGCTTGTATGTACAACATAAAGTTAAAGTACTTCACTACATGTGCTCTTAGCTTCTTTTTTATATCTTTGCTTGGAAATATTAAGGGGCACACCACTTACAAGTATGTGTAAGTTCTACATGAATTACACAAGGATCTTATGCATATTTGTAAATAGCATGCCTATTATGCAGGAATTTAAGTACTCCTAATGTTGCCTTGTGGCCCCACCATCAACATCCACAGAACCTGAACCTGAAGGCGTTATGTCACCATCTGATTGTGATCCTGAGAAGCCATAAGGGAAGCCATTTGCAAATGATGCTGTGGTATAGGCATGATTCAGTGACCACTGAGAGCTTCCTATTTGTGCATTATTGCTTGGCAGATAGCTAGCAACCTCTGTAGATTTGTCACCATAATAATTGTTCTGTTGATATGTTACTACCGATGCTGGATGATGATTGTTTGGAAATTGCTCCACAGTTTGATCACCTATAAAGTTCACATCAACATCAGTTATTGTGATTGAATCTAAATAGTCATTTTTTTGTTATTTAAAATGGAATTAACAATTTGTCAAGGTAAAAAATTTGAATCTCTTAAAATTATGAAATAAAATGGAACTATATACAATAATTAAGTTTAAGTGTCCGTTTATTTCCCAATTAGACACAGCAGAATCAATTCCACAGAATTGATATTAAATCACTTTCATCCCATAAAGTGTGCATCACTAATTTACAACTATTGATTGTAGAATCAATTTTACTCAACTGCAAATCAAACTGGTACTAAATTGTACTGAGTTAATCATTTCCATTAAGGCATGGAAGAAATTGTTAATTGAAAATACCTTGGGTTAACAAAGCAATGTTATCATTTAAAACTCCATCAATTTCCTCCAAGGCATGCCACCTTGCATATGCTTCTCTCACTAATTTGTCTATATAGCCCTGCAAATAAAAAAATCACACTCATTGAAATGAATCAGGGGAATGAGGGGACCAAATGAAATCAAACATCTGGTGCAATTCTTAAGGAAATTAAACATAGGGTATTGACATTGTACCTTATTCTTCAGATGGATCAGCTCTCTGCTGGAAAATATCTGTCCACTAATATCAGCTCTAATTAATTTGCATATTGGATTCAGAAAAATAGTAAATTGAGGTCCACGGTATATATAGATCTTGCTCCCCATTTCACAAGTCATTGCATGCTTGATTGTGGCTTCCCACATTTTGTCTGACATTCCAATGCCTAAAATCTGGAAGCAGAAACATTTAATAATAAATAAGTAATAATAATTCCATAAAATATTTCAGAAATTAGATTTTTTTTTTTGTGACTCATAAGAAAATGTGATATAAAGATGGAGATACCTGTCTTAGCCTTTCAGTGTCAACAACTGCTAATTTGAGAAAGTCTTGCACAGTTTTGATCCCTTCTGAGGACAATTTTCCGTGAAATGCTCCATCTTTCCCAATCTTCTCTAGGCGCCAAACATCATCATGAAGCATTGGTGGGTGGTGTTTCTTGTACACTTCAAATGTATAAAATCAAAATTAATAAAAAAAAAGTAAAATGTAGATATTTAGCATATAATTAATACTTAAATGTTTATATGCAACTCTAAATTAAAATTAATTCTATGTCAAATTAAGATTAATACAAGTATATATCCCTAGCTTAAAAATGACCCCCCAAAAAAGTCTCATGCACCAATTAGTTAAAAAGTTATTACACGTTCTAGCTTGAGTGCTTGACCTGGTTTATTTGAAAGTTGAAACCATTGACTTGAGATTGATCATCTACAGCCAGGAATGCAAATTGCCAAAAGCAGAGTAGAAACCGGTATTGGGTACAAAATACAATAGAAAATCAAAGTAAATGCTAGTATGCGTCAGAATTGGCATTAATAAGCTACTATTAGCATGCATGTGGGTTTCCTTGATTTCACATTAATACATATATGGTTTAATAATTGGTGGGACCTTGAGCATATCTATTTACTAGACAAGGATATTAGCTGTGTATTTGCTGACCAATGATCACTTTCCAGTCATCAAAAAATTAAGAATGTCCAAACATAACATAAGAAAACAACAAAAAGGTTGAATTGGCTATCACTTGCTTACTTTGAAAGGGTGAAAAGGATATCCCCTTTCCAGTTGGAGGTATAATCAAAGTTTCCATTACTATAAGGTATATACGACATTCATGTGGAACCGCAATCAACATGATCTTTAAATTATAAAAATGCTATTTGTACATGTACTATAAATTTTATATTTCCTCAATCTTTATATAGAAATGCATACAACCATTTTATTGGATAGTGCTCCCTATAATGTAATGATTTTAGTATAATGTGATTTGCTACTCTGCACAGCTGCATGCAATTGATAAAAGTTCTCACTAGAACTTGAAATATAATTTGGTTAATTTTTTTTTTGTCAACAAATAACAGATTTTTAATTTGAAAATTTTTAACTTTTTTATGAGTAAAAATTTAGGGTGAAGGGAAGCTGCCTCAATTCAAGGCATGAAAAGCCTCCGAGCTCTTTGAACACTTATAGAGCTACTTACATTTTACCTCACCCAAGGAGACTAGTGGGGGTTCGAACTTGCCAACTGTCAAGTACGAGACTCTGTCTTGCTCTACTCGACCAACCCATTCTGGTTGAAATTTTTAATTTTTAAAAAATATATATATAAATTATAGAATTAAACTTGTATTAATGAAACTAAAATCATTTACCCTAAATATGAGAACTTACAAATGAGAAAATATTTTAACTAAAAACTTCCTATCTTATACGGAAAAAACAAATTGTAATGATGGATATATAATAACCACTCTGCCCTTATATTTTTATCTAGTTAAAAGCAATGTTTTTAAAACCGGACCGGTAATTAAATCGGTGAAGGTTCATGATTCAGTGATTTAACCATGGTTGAACCGTGGTCGAACCGGTAATAATTAAATATATTTTTTAAATTATATAATATTTTTTAAGTAATAAAATAAGATAAAATCATAAAAAATCAAGATATATAAGATTATAAATTAATATAAAAGACTTTATTATATGTATTATATGATAAAAAATTCATAATAATTGACTAAATAATAAATATTTATGTGTAATCCTTAAAAATTTATTTTTATTTATCTTAAAAATATTTTAGATTAAATAAAAAATAAAAAAAAATCAAAAATAAAAATAAAAAAATTGATTTTTTTTAAATTGGTCGGTTCAACTGGTTTTCTGGCACCGGTTCGACTGGTTCTTGACCGGTTCCCACCGGTTCTGTAACCGGCCGGTTTTCAGGGTTGTATGGACCGGACACCAGGCCGGTTCCCGGTCGGACCGGTTGAACCGGCCGGTCCGGTCCGATTTTGCTAACCATGATTAAAAGATAAAAATTGTTAAATTTACTAGTTCACTCTGTGTTTTTCTTGTTTCTTTTTTTAGTTAGTTAAATAAAAATTTTAGTCTTTGTGGTTTTTACTTATTTCATAATTGTTTTCTTTTCATATTAATTTTCACACAAACAATTGTTTCCGAAATGTTTCTTACAGCCAATTTTATTACAACAAAACAAATTTAGATTTTATTTTATATTTTACAGGAATAACAAATTAAAAGGCTTCTAAAGGAACGCCTACTGAACAAAAGGAGCACCTACATAAAAAAAAGGAACACTTACAAGAACATCTATACATGAATGAAGAAGCATCCATATTGGTGTAAATTTTCGGAATTTTTTAGTACTCAAGAGTCAATACTCTAACTAACTCAATTTGTGGTCAATATATATTTTTATATTTTGATTATAAAAACTAAATAATTGAAAACGAGTAAAATTATAGATATCAATCAAAGTTTCAATTTGACTGTTTTCTCTCTTCTCTTTTTCCTGTCTTCTTCCTTGTCATTGCATGAAATTGGGTTTAAGGCTGCAAATAATTTGTTTTCAATGATAATCTTTTTTTTTTTTTGTTAATGTCTATTCATGCATTTCTATCATTGTATGTCGATAAATCTATGAAATCTAAATTAAATATCATCATATATGAAATGGTCCTACAAATAAGTACAAAAACGGTTTAGTCAAGAGACTTTTCATTTAAGTAGACTTTCCTTTCTGATCAGTAGTTATCAACAACCTATATGAATTAAACATACACGACTAGAATACCAATTAGTATTACATTTAATTTATTTTACTCTTGGATACAACCACCAACAAAGTATAGTTATATTAACAAATACTACTAACTATGAACAAATTGAAGCTTAGCGAAAAAAAAAAAAAAACTATGAACAAATTGAAGTGAAAAAACGATCAAAGCATATCAAGCAAATTGAAAGAACATATTCAATCATTCAGTGAAAAAAAAAACCATTCATAACCAACAGAAAAAAAAATGTCACTAGAAGTTTGTTATAGATGGTACAAAAAAGAATTTCAAATCTATATATATCTAGTCACAATCATCACATATATCTAATCAACCATATCACTTAATTTGTGCAAATAAGCATTTTCCTTATTTTAAACATGTGTGTGCAGCTTATAATTGCAAATTGCAATAATAAATATGTGCTACATAAAATAAAGGCATGGTTATGTTATGGATAATATATACTATATACTATATATCAAGTTGATAATAAAACTTACATTCTCCACGATGATCCTTAACAACAAATGCCTCTGTCATCCCTTCTTGAATCCTAACACCTTGATTACTCCCTGGTGTCACCCTCACTGCAACTCTGAACCTCCTGCTCCTAATCCAGCTAGAGTTATCAGTGAACTCTATGTCCCCAATTGGTGCAATCCCATCCCTCATAGTTAGGTTCAATTCTCCTGCAAGCAATGGTCTCTTCCCTGTTCTCTCCTTCACTATGTGGCTATTGAATTGCTCATTAGTCCAATAATCTAATTCATTATTATCACCTGGTGGAAAGTCTCCATCAAGAACCACAATCTCTAGCTTGATTGGATGAGGGAGACTAGTGGGAACCCCTTGGCCATTATTATTGGTTTTGTCAATTAGAGTTATGTGGATGGGGTTTCCATCAATGTCAAGGATCCTGCTACCTGTGAAGATAGGGAGGGAAAGCCTTTTGTTGAATGAGAGTTGCAGGGTTGATGGTTGCTCTGCTGCTTGGATTCTCAATGAAGGTGACCTTGTCATGAAGAGTGGACAGCATTGTCTCATCACTCTCTCAACCTCTTCACTAACCTAACAAATTAATTAAACCAATATATCATATAAATAAGTAAACTTTCATGACAAAATTAATTAACCACATCAAAAACATATATTAAAACCACGTGATCAGCTGGTAAGGAGATATTCCAGCTTAACCATTAGTCTCGTGTCTCAGCGCAGATGTGTTAAATACTCGAGGGATATACGTGGTTTTGAAAAAAAAAAAAGTACATATATTAGAGGCTTTATGACATACCACTCTTTTAAGCAGAGGTTCCAAGGCTGAGAAAAGGTTCTGCAGGTTTTTCACCATAACCACTTCTCCAATTACACTGTAAAGAAAAATTCAATAGAGGGGATTTCAAGAGTGAAACTTTTGAATTTTGAAGCATATATAAAAAACAGTACTAGATGGTACTGAACAGAAATAATCTTGAAGAGAAATTAAGATTATTAAATAAAGAGGAAATAGATATAATTCATGTAATCAAATCAAATCATGAATCCTATGTAGTACATACGAAGCAAAAGAAGGTCTATTAGGTCTCATCCTTTTGTCGCTTGGCTTATCATGAGGGTGATCTTCATCAGAATCATCAAAAAGCCTTTTAGCAGCCATTTTTCCTGAAGAATTGGGGACCTGAGAGTGAGAGTTAAAAGGGTTGTTGGTGTGAGGATGCATGAGCAAGATATGAAGGACAAGAACAGAAAAGGGGTTTATATATGATTTGCTTTTTATAACCAAAAAAATAAAATGTAGAATAGAATAGAATTAGTCATTAAAATAAAGATAAAGCAAGTTGGAAGGTTCTTGGAATGTTGGAGGAAATAGCTGAGCAAAGTCTAGGATGCGTATCATATATGATGTAACGACTTACTTGGCATCAAGGGTCAACAAGACTCAATAGCCATGGAAAGTAAACATATCTATGACAATTGTATATGCAAAGCGTAAGACAAATTTTAAAATCTAAGGCCTATTGTCATAAGAAACCTAATTTTATTTTTTTAAGAGAGAGTCATGCATGATAAGTTGAGTTTAGTCTTTTTGGAGGAAAAAGTTTTTATTTTGAGGAATAGAAAAAGGGGAAAATGTTTTCTTTTAATTGCTTCCTATTAACTCATAATTAATAGTTTTTAAATTTTTTATAAAAAAGAGAATATTAATCATTAGCAATATTTTTAAACTTAAAAATAAGATTTTATTAATTTTATGGATTGATTTATATATATAATATTTAAATAAAAATTGAGAGCTTATAAAATGATGGGTAATAGTAGTATTAGGCAATTGGATCCGACAAATATTGGAACTCCTCTTTGTATGGATTGAATAGTAGCATTATTCATCATCAGATTTGTATCAAATTGTTCAAAGAAAAATAGGTATATATGTACGGCAAGATCTTCATATGAACGATATAAGGACTAATTTCAAGAAAATAAGATATAAGATATATTTGTTGAGTTTAATAATTATACCGTGTATATGATAAAGAAATTTTTACATTTAAATTTAATAATGTGTTTTCATATTATTTAATAAATTTAATAATAAATAAGATGTCATATTCATTAAATGATATCAATGTAAATTTTAAATTCTATATTGTTTCATGACAATTACTAAGATTGAATTAGATATGTACATAAGGCGATTCTTTTAGATATATAGAGTTTAGTGTGGTTATGGGCTTTTGGCCCTTTGTATACTACTCTAATTCTTTTTATAAGGCACACTTAACCGAATTACACATATGTACTAATAAAAGTGGTTAAAGTTTATTAATTTTATTGGAGTTTTAAAAAATAATTTACCTTTTTACTTTTACCCTTATTTGATACTTACTCTATTTCCTTTTATATGTCGTTTAAGGTTTTTACACAAGGATTGTGTAATGCACTATGTTTTTTTAGCCATTTTTTTTTTCAAATATGCCCTTTCTCTTTTTCTCATTAATACATTTAATATCTCTTTTTACAAGGAAATGAATTCTATTTTCAAATTTGTTTTACGTACTATCATAAATTTTGTGTTGGAAACATAAAAAATACATTTATCGAGACTTTGAACTTGTAGAACATTTATGATATAACTTTATAATAAATATTTAAAATAAAATGAATCAAATTAAGAAAGGAGTAAAATTGGAAAAATAGCATTTATTATTGTTTTGGTATATGAAAATGAAACTTATTTAAAAATAACTTTTAGACCCTAAAACGACGGATAAAAAGAAACAAATGGAGTATCATTAACTAACTCCACTACCATTTGATAATTACAAAGACACTAAAGTTAATAAGGGTAAACAAGGAAAATGATAATAAATGATTCCTTAAAATTGTAAAGTGCCTTATGAGAAAGACCACAAAGACTTGTAAGAAGTGCCTTATAAAAAACCCCAAGGGGAGTATATATAAAAAAAAAGTGAGATGACTTCAAATCTAACCTTAATTAATACTCCATCCGTTTCTTTATATGTCGTTTAAGGTTTCTTTTTAGTTTTAAAAATATTAATTTATTATAATTTTTATTTTAATTAAATAAAATATACATTTATCCGCATATTTATTGCATTGATAAGAATAAAATTAAAAAAATAATATTTATTATTATATTGGTATCTAAAAATGATATTTATTTAAAAATAAATTCTAAGACTTTAATTAAAATGACAATTAAAAAGAAACGAAAGGAGTAATAATTATTCAGCGAGGGTCTTTTAATCAATGCTCTCGAGCAAGAGATTTCTCGTATCTTTTCTTATTCATGAACATTTAATTTTTTTATTTTAGTATTGTTATTTGTACAATAAATAATAATACAATATAGAGAGTTAAAGATAAAATAGAAAAAAAATAAAGAAATATTGTGATAGGTGATATAATAATAAAAATGCTTAATTGCACTTTTGGTCCCCTACTATTATCAATCCGCGATTTTGGTCCTCCTATTTTTTTTTCACGATTTTGGTCCCCCTATTATTCCAAATTCGCAATTTAGTTCAAAATCTTAGTTCCCCTATTTTCAAAATCTGTGTTAGAGGAACCAAAATCGCGAATTTATAATAATAAGGGACCAAAATCGCGAAAAAAGTAGGGGGACCAAAATCGCAGATTGATGATAATAGGGGACAAAAATGCAATTAAACCTAATAAAAAATAAAGAAAAAAATAAATTATATAAATTATATATTTTTTTTATGAATTTAATATCACTTTCGTTTCTGATTCGGCACATATGAGGCCAATTCTATTTTTCTATATATAATTTGCTTCTTGTTATGTCTGTCTTTTATGGATTGACTACTTGAATGATTACCAATTTGGTCAAACTACATATTTCTGGGAAGGATCGATCGAATGCGTATTAATGCCCCCAGGCCCCAACAAATATATGTGCGGCAAATTTACTTGTAATTACTTGTAGAAGCAAATTAAATGATTATCAGCAGTGTTTGTTTAAAGGCACACTTTAACTTTTATTTAATAGAATAAAGTCCTATTTTCAACTTAAGAATTGTTTGTACTGTTATTTGTAACGTAATGTGTGTTAGCCATTCAGACCGTGGCATGTGCATCACTAGAACATCTTATTTTAACTTTTAACATTAAAAAATTATAATTAAATCAAATTTCCAGTTATGAATTGTTTCTTTTAAGTTTAATTGCTTAATTAGTGAATGCTGTATTTAAATGGGAAATTAATAAATAAAAAATTTTAAAAAGACGCAGTATAATATTATATCTCAGAATTTCACCCATATATGATATATATGCAGCAGGCATGATTATGCATACTATATCAGGTTGAAATCTGATAGTGGCTGAACTTAATTTAAAGGATATATTTCATTTTTATGAACAATTTCAATCAATCTTTTGGTGGTAATTAAGATCATTGGTTTTGCTGGTGGCTATAGATAGATTCTGCCTGTGAGAAAAAGGGTCATATAAAATATAAAACGTACATTTCATATATATCATGTAGATAGGTTCTGCCTACTTATAGATATTTATAGATATTTGTCAACTTCTCAAGCTAATGACACATATATGGGTCTAGTTTGGGTTGGATTAAAAATTTCCTCTTATAAAATCCCTTTTATATGACTGTTTTGATAATTTTTTTGGTCATTTTTTAAGATTAATTCTCTACAGAATTTTAAAAGTATTTATGATTTTTTTTTTCATTTTTACCCATAATAATTATTGAATCTTTATAATTTTCAAGTTATTTAATGTGGGGAATTAAATAGTGTTAACTTAAAATAGGGGTAAATTTGAAAGTTGTAGGTTTTTTTTATAAACTAATAGAGTAAACCATATTTTCTTAATTTTTTAGGACCAAAGGGAGTACTAAAAATTATAATAAAAATATTAGATAATTTTAAATAAGAAAAATAAATTTAAAATCAAGATAAAGAAAATATATTTTGATTTTTTTATTTTATTACTGTTTCTGTCTAGATTCTAGGAAATGGTAAGATGGTTCGTTTACACAATGGAGGTGCTACCTCCTTCGTTAATTCCTCTCTCCCTTATATATCCTTAGCCTTTTCCCGAAGTCCTAAAGTCACTCCGCGTGCTGATACGCCTTCCTCTAGTTGACTAAAACTACTTTCTTTGAGGCAATCTCTATTTTCATGCTAAGACTACTTGTCAGTTTTCCGTATGGCAATGGCATTTCCTTCTTGGTTTAAAACATCCTGCTCTACAACCTGCCTCCCTGCAACGACGCTCTGCAGCTCGTGCAGAACTATCCATTTTTTCTCTTATGCCTTCTCTTTCGCGCCTTTATTCTAAACCGTTTGTGATCTCCCCTTTTCTTGGGCTTCCATCTGACTTCATGGCCCAATGTTTTGGACTTGGTTCATAACATCAGCCCCATTGTGCCTTGACGAGTGTTGAACCCGACGAGGCACAATCTCTTCTAAGTGGGATTCTTTGATTGCCGTAAATGTGGGTTGTTGGCGTGCTTTCCGATTTCTTCTCTTTTCCTTTGCAATGATAACGGCCCTTTTTTCAAAATTTGAATCAAGGGAGGATGAATAAATGGCTGCTCTATCTGAGACTTCATAGCTTTCCTTTCCTCATCTTCCTTTCTTTGTTTCCTCTACCAGCGGTTATGGTGAAGGTTCGCGTCTCTGTCTCGGATTCACAGCAGGATGATTCCTCTTCCACTTCGTCTTCTGATTCGTCTGTTGAGCCTATCCCTCGTTCGGTGACTTTCTCTGATCACGCCTATGGTTCGACTAGGAGAAGCTCTCCTTTTTCACGAGGTCCAGAAGACTTCGACTCACACTGTGGGGCCATCACTTCTCCGTTCACATTTGCTTCGCGGCGAGTTTCCTTGGTCCCCTTGCAACTACGTGGCGTGTGCTTATTTTACTAGCTGTTGGGCTGAATGGGTGAATCATGTTTTTACCAACGACCCCCCTTTTGTGAAAGTGATGGAAAAAGCAGGCATAGCAGGTGCGATAAAAGCGTCTCCCCGTTTGGGCGTTTTTCGTCGCGTTGAAGATTTGAATTGCATTGTCCAGCGGTGGTCCCGCGTTACTCACACCTTCTTCACATCCTGGGGGGAGTTCACCCCCACCCTTGAAGATGTTCACGTTCTGATGCGGCTGCCGCTGTTTGGAGACTATGACGTTTCTTCAAGTCCAGTGGATAGTCATATCATTGATAGGGCCAAAGAGTTGATGACAGCGACCATCGAAAGCGCTAAATACTCCCGTTAATTCTTAACTAGACTGCGTGCTGATCCCCCCCCCCCGGTTTCAGATACGTCTCATCGAAAGGTACAAGGGACAGGTAATGTGCTACTTCCTGGGCAGAGGAAGGTAGCCCGCGAATCTTTAAAGTACACATATGCTACTTGGATCAGGTATTTTTTTGGTGATTTTGATCTTGGTAAAAAGAACTTCCTGCCTGGACCTTCGTTGCCTCAACCTTTGAAGCGTGCTGCTTTTCTTGCCTTCTAGCCGTCGAAGTATGTATTTCCCGGTCCTCTGTGGGAGTTAGTGAGTTCAAGTGTTTTCATCATGGCTTGTTTGCTGGCCGAAGGCGTCCGCCTTCCTTTAGCGTCTTTCTACTTGGGCAGCCTTTATGGCCGTTTGGACCAAATCCAGGAACAATTATTTTCCTCCTATGGCCATTTCCCCATAAATTCTTTCGTGGATTTGGTCTTCCTGCAGAGTTTTCTATTTGAGCGCTTTCCAGAATACGCTCATGTTCTTTCAATCCCTGATCCTTCTCGGGACGAGAAAGCGGCTGAAGCAGAGCCTCGAGTGTGGGGTTGGTCCATGGGGCGCCCTCTCCATCTGTTGGTTGATTTGATAGATGAAGAGAATCAATTCTTGCATCGCCCCTATACCCATAATTTCTTTCCTGGCGTGGAAATCTTACACCATCTATATCAGGCAGAAGAATTTGCTACGCGCAATATTCGCTCTTCCGGTGTTGAGGAAGTGTATGATATGTGGCAACTTATTCTTTCTCCGCAGGTAATCATACTTTGCGCCCTTCTCCTTAAACAACTTTTCTTCTTCTCTTTTCTGCTGAGGGACCACTCTGACTTTTCTGATGTCATAACTGTTGCCAGGTTCTTCCTGGCTTTATTATTACAGACACAGTATCGATTGCTGGGGGCGCGTTTTGGCCATATGCCTATCGTCCAGATCGTGTTTGTCGCCAATTTGGTGTTGATCAGCCCCCTTGTTCGCTGGATTCGGGTTTTTGCAACTTTTCTGAGGCCATGAAGACTGTTTTGTTCAGGACTTCCGACCTGGTCCCTCCTTTTGACGCCTCCAAATTTGTTCCTCCTGACAAATCGGGGCGCGTGCTAGAGTTATGGGTGGCATACCATGCACGCCTTAGGAACTCAGTTAAACGTTATGAGCAGTAGGATTCCATGCAAGTGTTTCCAGATGTCAAAATCATGTGCAAAGATCCTTATTTCGTCACTACTGCTTCAAAAAAGGCAATGAAACCAGGTAGGTTATCCATTTTTATAACTGCTCTTCTTGCTCTACTTTATTTTTTGTTATTTCCTTTTGCTCCTACTTCTTCCTTTTTCTCTCTCTTCTTTTATATAGCTACCGATGTTTCTCGCCTTAAAGGAAAGAAGTGTAAACCCACTGTTTCAAAGAAACTTTCCACCACTTCCTCTATTTCTGAGAAAGTTGATGAATCGTTTGACAGAAGTGTCAAAAAACCAAAACCCTCTCAATCAGAACCTGTTCAAGCTACTCCCTAAAAGCCTTCGGGTCGCTCTCCTAGACCAAGGAAAAAGGTAATTGATCCGACTCTCCCTAGGTGAGCTTCCAATCGTTTAAAAGCAAAACCCCAACCAGGGCGTGTGCCTCCCCCGCCTAGCTCGCCATCACACCCAATAGAGGTTCATGCTGGGGACACACCTTCTGTTGATAAACCAGGGAGTCCTATCAATATCAATGATTGTATTTTGTAGGATTCTCCACTTTTTCCCGCCCTTCATACTGATTCTCCAGGGTCTTCTGTTGCTAAGGCTGCTTCCAATGAGGCTGCTGCTTCTGATCGGGCTTCTACTCCTGAGGAAAGGGTCATTGAGTACGAGCAAGATTATGTTTATTACCTTATCCGCTTGGGTTCGCTATTCATGAGGTTTTTATTCATCATTTTATTTTTCTTTTTGCTATACTTACTCATGTATGTTTCCCCTTCAGAATCTCATCATGAAGGTCAATCCTCTGCAGCTGTTGCAAATTGTCCTGCTGAAGGGCCTAAAGGGAGTCCTCTCAAAGAGGTAGCCTCTTCCAAGGGGGTTAATTCTCCCACCACTTATTCTGCTCAATTGAATGCTCCTCAAGTTGTTGTTCCCCTCTCATTTATGCCTCCTCCTACTACGAGTTAGATAATTTGCCACTTAACACTGCTTCTACACACGCATATATGTTTATGTATTTTTTCTTTTGACCAAACCCCTTAAATTTGTCTCCTTTCCTTTCTCTCTTTTCTCTTTTTTTTAGCTCAATCCTTGCTCGTGAGTGGAGCAACTCCTCTATCCTCATTGCTACCTGAAGAGGACGCATGTATGCTTAGAGAGTTCTTTGAGCGCCACCCTGGATTTCTAGTCCCTGATTCCGGCTTGCCTCCTGCTTTCTTAAAACCCGCTTATGCCCTATTTTCTGATTTACTCTGCATCCTGCGTTCTCAGACCATGGTTGAGCTCATAGGGACCTCTAAAGAACGCGTGCTCAGCGACCTAAAGGCCCTTTTGCTGTTCGGATTCAAAGGAGATTGACTCGATGAATTGCCTCGTCGTTTGGCTCAACCTATTCCTCCAGCCGCATTGGAAGATTTAAACAAGGTTTCCGAGGCTACGCGTCTCCTGGAGCAGTGCGTTACTGAGCTGCAAGAGCATTTCAAAGCAGTGAAAACTGAGCTTGACCGGAGCGTGGCAGAGCTCGATTGTTTGAGGGCCAAAGAAAAGGAGATTAAGGACGCTCGTGCGAGTTTGGACACCATACTCGACTTCTGATGTCTGCTTTTTACTTCCTGCAAATCAAAGGATTCTCAAGAAACATTAGTAGTATTTGCTATGTATTTGCTGATGTCTTTATTTTCTCTTTATTTTGGATGTGTTGTCATTTTTGTCGTACGTTTACGACGTACTTTCCCTTTCATCACATTGTTTAGTACATTATATCCCATGCATCTTATTACTTAGGTGTTTTGTTTTCATGTGCGCTTTTTGAGCTGTATATCTATTTTTCTTTGAGGTGTTATAAGCGCTAAATGTTCCTAAGAAAAGGGTAACACCCCTAACCTTTTCTCACGTTATTCATTCAGGGCTTTTGAGCGTTATAGGCCTTGGACGTTCCATAGGAGGGTAACGTTGACAACCCCGCCCTAGGTTATTCGTGCAAGTCCTTATATTTCGGCACTATAAGCTCTGAATGTTCATGAGAAGGGTAATGCATGTAAACCCCCTCCTACGTTAATCATTCAAAGCTTCTTCAAGCATTCTAGGCATTGTATGTTCCTTAGGAGAGTAACATCGATAACCTCATCCTAGGTTACTCATACAAAACCTTTGTTTATTGTTATAGTATGTACATTACATTTTTTTTATATACTTCATTGTTGCCATCATTTTATTCGTGTTTATGTATTTGTATATATATATATATTCGTACTTTCTGATAGCTTTTTTATGTTCTAAGTGTAAAACGATTACCCTTACGACATTTTCTTCTAACACACTATATAGGTAAAACAGTAAAAAAAGAAAGGCATGGTTATCTAGAACATTACATAGATGATATAACCAAGGAAGATAATTTCATTCAAAATATCATGCAAATACGATAATTAATGTGACAAAACAAATTATCATTTCCCTATTCCTTAAATTAAGCATAGTACTTTTTCACGTACTTGAAATTTATGGGCCCGATTTCACGCTGATCCTCTAGGTCCATTAGCATGCAACATCCATTGCCCCGTGCCTCTTTGACGATGTAGGGCCCTTCCCAGTTTGGTGCCCACTTTGAAGTGTGTTGCTTCCTCATCACAGCGTCTGTAGCCTTAAGCACCAGTTCCCCTTCGCGAAACATCCTCGGTTTCACCATCTTCTCATATGTCAATGCTAGGCGTCTGTGGTGTTTTAACAACTCATCTTCAGCTTTAGCCCTGATTTCTTCCACTACTTCGGCTATGGCTTCTCTTGGAGCTCCTTCTTCGACCATCATCCTTGCTAAAGGGACCAGGATCTCTACTGGCAAGACTGCTTCTGCGCCATAGACTAAAGAAAATGGCGTCGCCTTAGTGCTACCATGTTTTGTGGTCCTGTAAGCCCACAGAGCGAGATGTAGGTAATCTGTCCATTCTTTCGGAGCATCCTTCACCATCCTTCCCAGGATATGAATAAGGTTCTTGTTCGAGGATTTCGCTTGCCCATTTGATTGAGGATAATATGGCGAAGATCTATCATGCTTTATCCCATACCTTTCCAATGTCCTCCTTACCTTAGCATTGATGAAGTGCATCCCATTGTATGAGACGATGCGCTTAGGCAACCCAAAATGACACACTATGTTTTCCTTGATGAAAGAGGTGACTACTTCTACTTTTGCCTCTTTGGTTGCTATCGCCTCTACCCATCTCGTGTAGTGTTCAGTAACTACCAATATCCACTCCTTCCCTCGCGAAGATGGTGAGATAGGCCCAATGAAGTCCATTACCCAAGTGTGGAAAGGGTATGGTGACATTATTCCTCCCACGCTCACTGCTGGGGGCGTGTATCAGGTTTCCCTTTCGCTGGCAATGTTCACATTTACGTGCGAATTCCATGGTATCTTCTTTTATGTTTGGCCAGTAGTATCCTAATCTCAGGATTTCGATCCACAAATTGCGCCCTCCTTGATTTCTTCCACATACGCCTTGATGCGTTTCCTTCATGATCGTCTCTTGTTCTTCCTTGCCCACACATCTCAAGGCCTCACCCGTAAAGCTGTTTTTGAATAATTCCTCTCCCCTGCAAAAGTATCTTTATGATTTTTTCTTTAGCTTCGCTGCTTCCCTGGGCTCCATTGGTAATTCTCCCTCACTGAGGAATTTC
This sequence comes from Sesbania bispinosa, assembly GCA_026901365.1. NCBI lineage: Eukaryota > Viridiplantae > Streptophyta > Magnoliopsida > Fabales > Fabaceae > Sesbania > Sesbania bispinosa. The sequence continues at coordinate 146,837 of QLOH01000746.1, read as the reverse complement.
TTTAGTGGAGCCCTCCAATCTTCATCTACCAGGTTAACTTCCATTTCCTCTCCGAGCGTGCAACATCTTTTGCACATCTTCTGCATGGTGTCATAGTGCATCTTCATCGTCAGCCAAAACATCCCCACGCGTTGCATTCTTTTGTACAAACTTGGCCCAGCATCACCACATATTTTGTGGTGCAAATTGTCCATCTTTCGCACACCTTCCTCTTCTGATACACACTTCATTAGGAGGCCGTCTGAGGTCTTTCTGTACAATGCTCCACATAGTTTTTGGTATTCTCTGGTGGTTTTTGAGCAAATCCCTTGCTTCAATTGCTCAACTATTGCATTCCTCCAATCCTCAGGGCGCTCTTGATGAGGGATCATGGCTAGGCTGGATTGCTCTACTCTTCTGAATATGACAATTTCTTCCCCAGATTCTCGAATTTCTTTGCTTCCTATCGTTGCCAGGGCGTCTGCATATCTATTCTCAGCCCGTGGCGTGTTCATGGCCTCTACCTCTTCAAAGGTGTCTATCAGTCTTGGTACTTCATCACGATATGTAGCCAATGATGGCTCCTTGGTTCCATACTCCCCTTTTATTTGTCTGATCACCAGGTTGGAATCTCCTCTTATTCTCAGTTTGTTTACTCCCAGATTCTTGGCCATATGTAGTCCTAAGACAAGTGCTTTGTACTCGGCTTCATTTTTTGTGCATGGGAAGCTTAGATAATGGGAGAAGGCGAACACCTCACCTTTCTCATTTGACAAAACCACCCCTGCGCCTCCGGCCGGGTTTGTCGGGGTTCCATCAAATTGCAATGTCCACCAGTCTTTGCCATGAACGCCTTCACACATATTTACCTCTGGCATCTCCCCTTTAATTTCCTCTGCTACATGCTCCTCACATCCTTCGGATGAAATGGCCAACATATTAGCTAATGCTTGACTTCTCAACCTTTGTGGGTGCACCAACCTCAAATCATACTCACTCAGTATGAGCGCCCACCTGCTGACTCGTCCTGTGGGTGAAGGGTTTTGCAGCATGTACTTAATCCCTTCAGACTTTGTCATTACGTCCATAGTGTGCACCTGGAAATAATGTCTATATTTCTGGGCCGCATAAACTAGAGCTAGACAATATCTCTCTTGCTTGGGGTATCTTGTTTCAACATCTTCAGCACCCTGCTTAGATAACACACGGGGCATTCCACCCCCTCTACTTCTTGTGCTATGAGTCCGCTGATTGATTTGTCTGTGATGGCAACGTATAGCCTCAGTGGGGGTCGAGCTACAGGTGGAGACATCACTTGCGGGGATGTTATTACTTGCTTAATTTGATTAAAACTTTCCTGCTGCGCTCTTCCCCATACAAAAGGCGTCTTCTCTCTTAACAGCCTGCGCAAGGGGTTGATGAGCTCTCCCAAAGCCGGTATAAAGCGCCTTATGTAACCAAGCTTTCCCAATAGTTGTTGCGTCTCCTTCGTGCTTGAAGGTGGCCTCATTGTCTTTATAGCCTCAATTTTGCTTTCCTATACGAATATGCCTCCCTTATGCACCCTAAATCCTAGGAATTTCCCCGAGTGGACCCTAAAAGCGCATTTCTTGGGGTTCATCCTTAGACGAAACCTCCTGCATCTCTCGAACACGCTTTTTAAATGTGCTTCGTGGTCTTCCCTTGCTTAGATTTCACAACCAGATCATCCACATAATCTTCCACTATGTCATGCATCATGTCATGAAAGATTTCTGTTATGGCCCTTTGGTATGTTACACCCGCGTTTTTTAACCCAAAAGGCATCACCGTGTAGTAAAAATTACCTACTGGGGTTCTGAAAGCGGTCTTTTCTTCATCTCCAGGGCGCATTCTAATTTGATTGTATCCACTAAAGCTATCCATGAAAGAGAACCGTTCATGGGCTGCCGTAGCGTCTACCAAGGCATCAATATGGGGGAGAGGAAAATCGTCTTTCGGGCATGCCTTGTTCAGATCCCTGAAATCAACGCAACACCTTATTTGCCCATTCTTTTTTCTTACAGGTACAGTGTTTGCTAACCATGATGGATGCTGAATCGGCTTGATGAAGCCTGCCTTTAATAGCTTTTCCACCTCTTTCTTTATCTTCTTCTCTATGTCTGGCGCGTACTTCCTTGGCACTTGCTTCACTGGCCGGGAATTAGCGTATATTGCCAAGTTATGGGTTACGAGCGCCTCGTCGTAATCCCATGCAAACACGTTTTTATACTCTTTCAACAATTGTACCATTCTATCATTCTCATCTTTGCTCAACGCTTTGCTCACAAACAATGGCCTTTTCTTGTCATTGTCATCACTAACATCAATCTCATCAAGTTCTTCTTCACCCTGTCTTGGCGTATCCTGCAACTCTTGCGGGGAGTCTCCTGTTGCTACTTCACACACGTGTACTGATTCTCCCATCTTTGGGGTTGCTTCGGGATTGAAGGAGTGTCCTCGAAATTTCTCCTTCAAACCCCCGTCTTCCTATGAGATCCTCCACCTCACTTGCCCATTTGGCAAGTACTCCTTTTCCACTCCATTTTCGTTCCTTCCTCGGGATCTCTTCACGGCCGTCGTCGAAGGGTGTATCTTGCCTTGACCTAGCACGATACGTGGCTCATTTCCAATATGTCCGCTCCCAGGTGGTGCCCATTCATTAAATAAGGATGCATCAATCAGATGTGCCTCCGAGGCTTCAAACGGCGCCGCTACCCCGGGGATCTCTATTTCTTTGCGTCTGAAATTGCTTTTAACACATTGGTGTAGCGTAGAGGGTACGCATTGATGTAAATGTATCCAGGGACGTCCAAGTAGTAGGTGGTAACTGAGATCACCATGTTAGACAAGCGGCCTCAAATAACTTAAGAGGGGGGTGAATTAAGTTAATCCAAATTCTCTCGTTTTCATTTACTTACTTATTTTATCTTTTACTATAATTAAAACTCTTCTTTTATAATGAAATATGAATGCAAAACTCTTAATCTCTTAATATATAATAAATTTGCAATCACAATCAATAAGTAAAAGTTAAGGGAAGAAAAAATGCAAACTCGATTTATACTGGTACGGCCAACCCTTTGCCTACGTCCAGTCCTCAAGTCACCCACTTGAGATTTCCACTATTCTTGTAAAAACCCTTTACAAGAGATGAACACTCACACACTTTGGAATCCCTTCCCTTGTGTTGAGTTTCACCCACAATCCACGAGAGGCACCCTCTCTTTAACCATACAGTATGAGAACAATTGTTTGTACAAGATAAACTCTCTTTTAGAATAGATGATACAAGTTGAAGTTCCTATAAGAATCCTTAATAATTTGCAAGTGTTTGGCACAAGATGATTCTTAAAAATGATTTTAATCTCTTATGATTTCACATGAGTAATCTTATCAATTTTCGAGAATGAGACATATATATATAAGGATGATGATAAAACATTGTAACCTTTGAGTAGAAGTCATGTCTCTTCAAGATTTTCAGAAAAATGACTCTGGTAATCGATTACATGAATATGGTAATCGATTACACAGTTCAAAATTGCGAACCGTTATGCCTGGAATTCAAAATTTGAACTTTCTGCACACTGGTAATCGATTACACCATTCTGGTAATCGATTACCAGTTCAAAAGTTTTCAATTTTGAATCTCATAACTTCTGGTAATCGATTACACCAATGTGGTAATCGATTACCAGTTCAAAAATTTCCTTTTGAACTGATTTTACCTTATAAAAACATTTCCCTTAAATTTTATACTTAAGGCCAAGTAACTTGCAAATTCTAGAATTCTTTTAACATTTTATCTAACTAGACTAATACTTATCTAATACACCTTCTTGTCTTTGATCTTGTATTAACCTTGCTTCTTGATCTTGTAATGACTTTGTTGTCTAGCTCTTTCTTTTGCCAATTCCTTTTGTCAATTTAGTGAACTCATTTTCTTTCCATTGGTATCATCAAAACCTGCATAAAAAATTTTAGGAGTTTAATTTAGAGAAATCTAAGATTCCTAACTCTCTTCTAATTTATTTCCAAATACTCATTTTGTTCAATTGAATGATCACTTGGTCTATCAACTAGTTTTCATACATGATTTCTTTCAAATTGATTTAACACTTCTTGCATAGAAATAATCCATTGTTCATCTTTTAAGGCTTCATCAATATTTTTTATTTCAATTTTATAAACAAAAGCCATATATATCTTTAAGAGAGAGTCTAGTTGTTACCCCTTTTGAAAATTCTCCAATGATGTTGTCAAGAGGATGATCTCTTTAAAGTTTTCTACTCTCTTGAAAGATCCATGATGATTTCTTTGTTGTTGTCTCCATAAATGGCATGTCCATTGTTTTTGGGAGTAATGTCGATAAGCTTTGAAATATCTCCCTTCATGTGCTTGGAGCATTCACTATTAAGTTACCATTGAGAGTGCCTTGCCATCAAGCACACCTACAAAACAATTCTTAACTTTTGGTACCCATATCATCTTGGGTCCTTGAATGTTAGTTTTGGGGAGGGTGCTTTTTGGAACCCAAATCATATGTCCATTTTGAACACCATTCTTTCTTATATTACAAGTATATGCACTATGTCCCTTTCTACCACAATAGTTACATTTAATAAATGGGCTAGTAGACATGTTATATGAAATAAAGAAATTTTTGTAAAGCTTTGTTGCTTTGAAAGATCATATCCTAATCCTGCTTTGTCAAACACACACCTTTGACTTCCTAAAATAACATCTAAATTATTTTTACCAAAAGTGAATTTTGCAAGTGTATTATTTAACTTATTAATTTCTTCTTTGTGTTTTTGGCATGATATGCATGGATGAGTTTCTTTGTTACTTTCTAAGTTAATGATAGAACATAAATTCTCATTTTTAGAATTTACTATTTTAAGTTCATTTTTAAAACTATCTAGTTCTTCATTTAATTTTGAAATTTCTTTCTCTAGTTTTGCAGTGGTTTTCTTGTAGGATGATACTAGTTTTGCTAGTCTATATGATTCTTTATGTAACTCATTGAAAACATCTTGTAATTCATCAAATGAGATAGATATGTTATTATTAGAAGATGTTACCTCTTCTTCACTTTCGTAGTCTCTAGCCATAAGTCCCAAGTTTACGATTTCATTTTTTGAATCACTAGAGCTTATGTCATTATCATCCCATGTGATGTAGGCTTTCTTTGCTTTCTTATCTTTGAATGTCTTCTTGTTTGATTTTTCCATTCTCTTCTTGTAGATTGGACATTCTAGTCTTAAGTGTCCTAGTTGATTGCATTCGAAGCACTTTGGGGTTGAGGAGGAATCTTCTCCTTTCATCTTTGTGTTGAATGTAGATCTCTTTTGATTTCTTCTATTCCTTAGGAATTTGTTGAACCTTTTTACAAAGAGATCAAATTCTTCATCATCATCTAAATCTTCTTCCTCAATGATGTCTTCGCTGTCATATTCTTCATAGATAAGTGATGATGCTTTAAGTGCAATGCTTTTCTTATCTTTGTCATTTTCTTCATTTTGATTGAGTCTCAATAGTTCCAATTCGTGTTCTTGAAGTTTCCCAAATAGTGAAGCAAGATACATTGTTGTAAGATCCTTTGATTCTGCAATTGCTGTCACCTTTGGTTGCCATTGCCTACTCAAACATCTTAAGACTTTGTTAATGAGATCCTCATTTTGAAAAAAATTTCCTAAAGATGCAAGATGATTAATAATATGAGTAAATCTCTTTTGCATGTCTTGTATGCTCTCATTTTGATTCATCCTAAATAATTCATATTCATGTGTGAGGGTGTTTATTCTAGATCTTTTAACATCACTTGTTCCCTCATGAGTTACTTCTAATGTATCCCACATTTCTTTTGCACTTTTGCAATTTGAAACTCTAAAGTATTCATCTATGCCTAATGCGGATGTAATTATGTTTTTGGCTTTTAAATTGTATTGGACTTTTCTTTGGTCATCTTTACTCCATTGATATCTAGGTGTAATTTTGACTTCATTTCCTACTTGTATCGAAGGAATAAAAGGACCATTTTCTACAGCATCCCAAATGTTTAGATCTATTGACTCTATAAAGATTTGCATTCTTGATTTCCAATAATGAAATCCTTCTCCATTAAATACTGGGGGTCTATGGAATGAGTTTCCTTCACCAAAAAGGTAATTGGATGAGGCCATAGTTAATCTTGAGGCTTCTAATCCTTATACAAGATACAAGCTCTGATACCACTTGTTAGACAAGCGGCCTCAAATAACTTAAGAGGGGGGTGAATTAAGTTAATCCAAATTCTCTCGTTTTCGTTTACTTACTTCTTTTATCTTTTACTATAATTAAAACTCTTCTTTTATAATGAAATATGAATGCAAAACTCTTAATCTCTTAATATATAATAAATTTGCAATCACAATCAATAAGTAAAAGTTAAGGGAAGAAGAAGTGCAAACTCGATTTATACTGGTTCGGCCAACCCTTTGCCTACGTCCAGTCCTCAAGTCACCCACTTGAGATTTCCACTATTCTTGTAAAAACCCTTTACAAGAGATGAACACTCACACACTTTGGAACCCCTTCCCTTGTGTTGAGTTTCACCCACAATCCACGAGAGGCACCCTCTCTTTAACCACACAGTATAAGAACAATTGTTTGTACAAGATAAACTCTCTTTTAGAATAGATGTTACAAGTTGAAGTTCCTATAAGAATCCTTAATAATTTGCAAGTGTTTGGCACAAGATGATTCTTAAAAATGATTTTAATCTCTTATGATTTCACATGAGTAATCGTATCAATTTTCGAGAATGAGACATATATATATATATATATATAAGGATGATGATAAAACATTGTAACCTTTGAGTAGAAGTCATGTCTCTTCAAGATTTTCAGAAAAATGACTCTGGTAATCGATTATATGAATATGGTAATCGATTACACAGTTAAAAATTGCGAACCGTTATGCCTGGAATTCAAAATTTGAACTTTCTGCACACTGGTAATCGATTACACCATTCTGGTAATCGATTACCAGTTCAAAAGTTTTCAATTTTGAATCTCATAACTTCTGGTAATCGATTACACCAATGTGGTAATCGATTACCAGTTCAAAAATTTCCTTTTGAACTGATTTTACCTTATAAAAACATTTCCCTTAAATTTTATACTTAAGGCCAAGTAACTTGCAAATTCTAGAATTCTTTTAACATTTTATCTAACTAGACTAATACTTATCTAATACACCTTCTTGTCTTTGATCTTGTATTAACCTTGCTTCTTGATCTTGTAATGACTTTGTTGTCTAGCTCTTTCTTTTGCCAATTCCTTTTGTCAATTTAGTGAACTCATTTTCTTTCCATTGGCATCATCAAAACCTGCATATAATATATCTACAAGTATATGCATCTACACACCATCTAGTACCTGAAACACATTTACTGTTTTGATAAGGCCTACCTCCAGAACTGCATTGACACACTCTTTAGACTCCACAGGCTCTCCTTGAAAGGTATTCAGCGTTATGTTCGACGTGCGCACCCTTTACTTCAGGATGTTGAGTAATCGAAATAGTTGTGTAGGCATGATGTTGACGTCGGACCCATTGTCTACCAGAACACGCCTTACCCTTACGCCTTCAACACAAGCTTCTACGTACAGCGGCCTATTGTGGCAAAACTCGGCCCCCTGAAAGGAAGGTTCCTTGAACAGGATAGTCGTGGCATAAGAGCGAGCAAGCCTGGTAAGCGGCGCGTTAGCAGCGCCTAGTTCTCCCCCTTTTTCCTTGATTATCCTTGTAAGGTCCCTTGCCGCCTCTTTCTGAGCTTCTTGATCCAGGCCCAGCTGACTGAACAGGATTCTAAAATCCCTGGTCTTTGCTAGTCCCTTTGACAGCAACTTTTCCTCGTCGTTAACCTCTTCTTTGATTTCTTCTATCCGTATTTCTTTGTCTGCTACCGTGATGACATTTACCCCATGATCAGGCAAAGGCCCTCTATGAAGATCTCCTACATCTCCCCCCTTTAGGTAGCAATATCTTCCCAGCCTTAAGCTTTCTTTGGAATGTTCGCCTTACGGTCCAGCAGTCCATTGTGGTATGGTAGCGCGTCTTGTGCAAGACGCAGTATGAAGGATCATCGTACTGCTCCTTTGTAAGCGGAGTTTTATTTCCCTTCAACTGTATCGTTCCATCCTTCGGCCATTCTTCGACCAGCTGACACGCTTGCACCCTGCTTATAGCTAGGCATTGGTGGGAGATCTTCTGTGTTGTTTTGCGCGTATTCCTTCGAGGAGTGAGGGCCCCGGAAGTTCCTTTTATGCCCTTTATCTTCTAGCACGCATACATCGAAAACGTTGTCCGCCTCTTTGGTCCGCTTCCCCTGCCTTTTCATGGCTTCAGCGACATCAGCCCCACGCCTCATTAGCTCTGCAAAATGTTGCTATTCCTCCCAGGCTGAGGAATATTTGGGACCTATCCTCTATGTTCTTTAAACACCCATACACCAGATCCGCCTCAGGTAGCGTCTCTTTGCACTGTAAGGCACAATCTCTATAACGCTTTATGAACGATATCAGGCTTTCTCCACTTTTCTGCTTTACTCTCCCCAAGTCCATTATGTGCAAAGCGCCCTCTTCTTCTAAGAACTTCCCATAGAACTCTGTGGCGAGTTCTTCCCATGACCTTATGGATCCAGGCCTCAGCTTGGCGTACCATGTGAACGCTCTTCCTGCTAACGACTTGGAAAACTCCTTCAGTCTTAGAGATTTGTTATCTCTGTGGACTCCTAGGTCATCCAGGAAACACATGAGGTGTTCTCGGGCGCTGCTCGTACCATCAAATTTTCTGAACGATGGAGGTTGATATCCCACGAGGTAGGGTGTGGATAAAACTTCTTCTGTCAGGGGTGGCTCCAACTCGAAGAGCATGTTGGGGCCTCCTCGTTCAGCCTGTAACAGCCTGCGCAGCTCCGCTTGAGTAACCTGTGCGTCGTCGTGCTGTATGATAGGCGCGACCCCTTGTTTTCCGCCGCTACCTTTCCTAGGTATTCCTTCATCCCATTTTACCTGGGTCCTTAAATCACTTACCAAGTGCGCGGGGCTCTCTTGGCTAGCTATTATGCTCTGGAGGATAGTTGTAGGGACCACGACGTGGGGGGCGCCATTCCCTTCGCTGACTAGCGTCGCAGGCGTCTCTAGAGCCCCTATTAGGTTCAACTCCTCCCGAACACCCCTCCCAGTGCCTCCTGGCGTTACAAAGGTGGCGTTGTCTGTGCCATCGTTCATTGGGCCTTTCTCGGTATTGACATTCTGGTCTACCCTCTCCGCCTCTATTTCAGGGAAATCTTCCAAGTTGAAATAGAGTAGTTGTGGCGCTATTCTTCGCGCGCGATCCGTCATGGCACCTCCCCAGCTGAGTCGCCAAATGTTTCTGTCTAGATTCTAGGAAATGGTAAGATGGTTCGTTTACACAATGGAGGTGCTACCTCCTTCGTTAATCCCTCTCTCCCTTATATATCCTTAGCCTTTTCCCGAAGTCCTAAAGTCACTCCGCGTGCTGATACGCCTTCCTCTAGTTGACTAAAACTACTTTCTTTGAGGCAATCTCTATTTTCATGCTAAGACTACTTGTCAGTTTTCCGTATGGCAATGGCATTTCCTTCTTGGTTTAAAACATCCTGCTCTGCAATCTGCCTCCCTGCTGCGGCCCTGCAACGACTCTTTGCAGCTCGTGCAGAACTATCCGTTTTGTCTCTTATGCCTTCTCTTTCGCGCCTTTATTCTAAATCGTTTGTGATCTCCACTTTTCTTGGGCTTCTATCTAACTTCAGGGCCCAATGTTTTGGACTTGGTTCATAACAATTACTTAATCCTATAAGTCAAATTCAAATCAAATCAAAGAAAATTTCTTTTCATTTTTTCAGACTTTTTTTTATCATGCAATTCTACAAATCACATTCAAATCAGATAAAATTTTCTTTAATTTTGAATGTTACCTTATCACCTCTAAATAAGAAAAACTAACTAATATAAAAATGTAAAAAAGAAAATATGAAGAAGCTAAAAAAAATATAAAGATAAGTAGCAAAAGAGTCTTAAAGAAGTAATACTACAAAAGTTAAAAATATTTGGGGGAACCGTGGCATGGCCCCTACCAACTCCCTTGGCTACGCTATTGATCCCATGTATCCTCCATGGGCCGAGTAAGATCTTTATGAGCAGTAAAACTCTCTATCCAAATATTTAAAACGCAACTGTATACCCAGGACTCAAACTCAAGACCACTGGTTAAGCTGGAACAGTCCCTTACCAGCTGATCCACACGATCGATGATAATTTAAGATTTATTTGATTAGCTTAAAAGGTTGATTAATAAAAAAAATTATTTAATAATGAACTTATCTCCCAACCTTAAAGAATTTTATCATAAAATATTTGAATTATGGTCTAAACTCAATCTAGAGTTTATTTCAAGGTATAAGATTATCAAAAATAATATTTTTGGAAATTTTATTATTAAAAAGGTTATATTTTGCTAAAATTTATAAATGTGTTTGATAAGTATTTATTATTTTAAAATTATTTTTAAAATTTATTTATTTTAAAAATTTAGAAATAAAAAAATATAGTAAAATATAGTGAAAGTAGGGAGTTATTTTTAAAATAATTTCCATTCCCATGTTAATGCAAGGTTCTCAACCTACCAAACACGAATGAAACATGTCTAAACTACCTTTTCAGAAATCAATATGTGCATGTCTGATTGGAAACCGTCAAATCCTCCCTCAGTTGTACCGACTCAGAACTAATGATGTGTGAATGTCATGAACGTACTTTCTGAGTTGAGAGACATGAAATACATCATGAAGGTTAGACAAATGAGGAGGTAGGGCTATTCTGTAGGCTACGGGACCAACTCTTTGAAGGGTTTGGAAATGACCGATGTATCAGGGATTAAGATTTTTGGCCCTGATGGCCCTTCCTATGCCCGTGACCGGGGTGACCTTGAGGAAGACATAATCTCCTACCTCAAACTCTAGATCTTTTCTCCTCCTATCAGCATAACTCTTCTGTCTACTTTAAGCAGCCAAAAGTTTCTCCCTAGTGACCTTGATCTTGTCCGAGGTTTCCTGGACCAATTTCGACCCTAGGAGGTTCCTCTCACCCACCTCATACTAACACAAGGGAGACCTACACCTCCTACCATACAAAGCCTCGTAAGGCGTCATGCCAATGCTACTGTGAAAACTATTATTATAAGAAAAATCAATCAACAGCAAGTACCTATCCCAGCTACCCCTCTCTCTAATACACATGCTCTAAGCATATCCTCTAGGGCTTGAATGGTCCTCTCAGACTAGTCATCAATCTGAGGATGATAGGTTGTGCTAAAAATCAACTTAGTCCCAAAGGCCTGATGGAGGGCTCTCAAAAACCTAGAGGTGAACCTCGGATCCCTATCCGAGACTATGCTAAAGGGTACACTGTGGAGCTTTACAATCTCCTTGATGTGCAGGTTTGCTAACTTATTCTGGGTCTGAGCTCTAAGCCTCCCTAATTAAGGATCTCAACTCACTTGACACCTCTAGCCGGTGCAGACGTAGCCGATCTGACCCAACACTCACACTCAGGCTCAGATCCCTAAACTCCTCTATTACCTCTAACTCATGGACCACCATAAGGGATGCATGCAGGGATTTCCTACTTAGGGTATCAGCCACTACATTGGCTTTGCCTGGGTGATACTTCAACTCAAAATCATAATCCTTAAGGAATTCCATCCACCACCTCTGCCTCATGTTAAGCTCATTTTGGTCAAAAGGGTACCTAAGGCTCTTATGGTCACAAAACACGTCAAACCTTACTCCGTACAGATGATGCCACCAGATTTTGAGGGCAAACACCACGGTTGCAAGCTCTAAGTCATGGGTGGGATAGTTTTCCTTGTGGGGTCTAAGCTACCTAGAAGCACAGGCTATTACCCTCCTTTCTTGCATCAAAACGCACCCGAGCCTTTTGTCGGACGCATCACTATAGACCTCAAAGGTCTTCAATGGGTCAGGCAAAACTAACACAGGGGTGGAAGTTAACCTCTCCTTGAGCTCCGAAAAGCTCTTCTCACATTTCTCATCCCACACGAAGGCTTGTCCCTTACGGGTCAACGTAGTGAGGGGCAATACAAGTTGAGAAAACCCCTTGATGAATCTCTGTAATACCCTGCAAAGCCTAGAAAGATCTTAATCTCAGTGATAGTCCTAGGTCTCTCATACTCTAAAACAACTTCTATCTTAGCAGGATCTACCGACACTCCCTCCCGGGAGATCACATGGCCTAAAAAATGCACCATAACCATCCAAAATTCACATTTCTCGGGGTTGGAAAAAAGCTTCTTCTCTCTCAATACCCAAGAACTACCCTCAAGTGGTGGTCATGCTCCTCTAAGGTTTGGGAGTAGATAAGAATGTCGTCTATGAACACCACGACAAACTTATCCAAAAAGAGCCGGAAGATCCGGTTCATGTAGTCCATGAACATTGCAGGAGCATTGGTTAATCCAAACGGCGTCACCAAACTCATAGTGCCCATACCTAGTCCTCCAGGCAATCTTAGGTATATCCTCACCCTTAATCTTAATTTGATGATACCCCTACCTCAAATCTATCTTAGAGAAGATAGACGCTCCCCTAAGTTAATCTAACATGTCATCTATCTCAGGCAAGGGTTATTTATTCTTAATGGTTACTTTGTTTAACTGCCTATAGTCCACACACAATCTCATGCTCCTATCCTTTTTCTTGACCAAGAGCACATGTGCTCCCCATGGTGACACACTAGGCCTAATGAATTTCTTCTCTATGAGTCCTTCTAACTGTGACTTAAGTTCACTAAGCTATAATGAACTTTGAATTTCTTCTCTATGAATTTCTTCTCTATGAGTCCTTCTAACTGTGACTTAAGTTCACTAAGCTCTAGTGGGGACATCCTTTAGGGTGCTTTGGATATAGGTCCGGTGCTCGAAACCAAGTCTATCGAGAATTCAATCTCCTTATCAGGTGGTAGGGTGGTAATCTCACTAGGAAAAATGTCTCGGTATTCCTTGACAACAACTATACCGTCTAGGTCAAAGATTTTATCTATAGTTGAGGAAAGCATTAAAAGAAAATAGTCACTCCCATCACACAGGTTTTCGGAAACTTGAGTGACACAAGAAAACAAGATGGGTGGTCGCTCCTTCGGAGGAAGAGGAAGGGACAAAAAAACAACAACCTTATTGAAGCAATCCAGCATGTCTTGGTGCTGTGACAACTAATCCATGTCAAGGATCACATCAATAACTTTGAGTGGTAAACAAATTAAATCGACCTCGAAGGCCCTTTCTTGCACAATAATAGAACAGATCAAGCAAACAAGAGAGGTGGAAATTGCCTCCTTGGCCAGAGTGGTGACAATTAAAAGATAGGGTAAAGAAGTTACACGCATGTCTAATTCCTTCACACAGTCATCAACAATAAATGAATGGGTTGCCCCAGAGTCAAACAACACAACTAAGGACTTGTTATTAAGCAAACACATACCTTGCATCAGATTGTCGGCCTTGGCGGCCGCTTCCCCACTAAGGGTAAAGACCCTCCCAGTGGTTTGGGGCTTGGGCTGGTACCTCATCTTCGGGAACTTATTCTTCATGTGGCCCGGTTCCTTGCAGTAGTAGCACTTCTGCTGCCCGAAGAGGCACTCCCTCTTATGGAGCTTTCCGCACTCGGGGCACTTGGGCATCTCCCCCGACTTCTAAACGGGGCAGATGGAAGGTTTGGGATTGTTTTGCCACTTGGGCTTAGAGCTATTGCCCTGAATAGGGTCTTCAAGCTTCCTCTTACCCTTAGGATCCGAAAGGCTTGCGTGCCTCAAACTCCTTCAGGTTCTCCTCAGCAATGAGGCACTTGTTGACCAAGGTAGCAAAGTCCCTGATCTCCAAGGTCTCCACCACCCTCTTGATTTCTAACCTCAGACCTTGCTCCAATTGCCTTCACTTCCACTCCTCATCAGGATGGACCTGAAGGAAACAGAAGTATTTCGCCAACTCCCCCAACCTGGCCACGTACTAGCCCACTGTCAGGTTCCCCTGCTGAAGTTATAGAAACTTTGCCTCCTTTTGCCTCCTTGCATTGGCTAGGAAATACTTATCTAGGAAGGTCGTCTCAAACAGCTCCCAAGTGATGGAAACCCTTAGTGTGCCAAGAAGGGCACTAGCTCCATGCCACCAATCTTCGGCCTCTCCCCGGAGCATGTATATGGAAAAAGGCACCTTTAGCTCCTCGAAACACCTCATGACTCCAAAGATCCTTTTAAGATCCTTGAGCCACTTGGCAGCAGCTTCCGGATCGAATGTCCCGGTGAAAGGAGAAGGACTATGCTTACGGAACTCCGCGAGACCTTGCATAAACAGGTCGACCACCTGGCGTGGGGGCTTTCTCGTCGGCAGGCAACAAAGTTCCTAAATCACAGCGGCACTGGCAGCGACCTGATCCCGGTTAGAAGCCACCTGATCCCCCATAATGCGTGTAAGCATTTGGGGGGCTGGTGCCACCGGATCCGGGTTGGTATTCGGCGGGGAAGGAGGTCGTGGCCGAACCGGGGGTCTACCTCTCCTGTAGGGCTGTAAATGAGCCGAGCCGAGATGAGTACCTTAAGTTCAAGCTTGGCTTGTGAAAAAAATGGGTGGCTCAAGCTTAGCTCATTTATTTAAACGAGCAAAACTTAAAGTTTGGGCTTGGTTTGTTAAAGAAAAACAAACTTGAGCTTGGTTTGTTTAGCTCATTTATAACTTCATTATTTTTGCTCTTATGAAAATTTCTTTAAATCATTTTTAAAGTTTATGAATTTAGTATTTATTAAATATTTTATTCCTAAATAATAATATAAAAATAAAAATATATTCTTAATATAAGATATATATAGTTAAAAAAATTCTAAAATATTATATTTTTTGAAATTCAATACATAACTTCTTGACTAATATAAGAAAGATTTCAATACTTATTTTCATATATATAGAGTAATTATTTTACTTTATTACTTTATTATTTATTTTAAAAATAAACTTATAACTGTATGATTTCTTTTTCTAATTTTTATTAATCTTAATTACTTTACTTTAATTATTTATATTAATTAATTATTATATATATAATAAGCGAGCTATTCACGAGCTCTTAATGTCAAGCTTATAAAGCTTGGGCTTGGCTCATTTAAATAATCGAGCTCAACTTTAAGCTTGGGCTTGTTTGTTTAATTAAACAAACGAGCTTGATCGAGCATTTAACAAGCCGAGCTCAAATAGTTCATGAATAGCTCAGCTCATTTACAACCCTACTCTCCTGCCTCCAGCCATAATCGTCTACACATCATTTACAAAACATGGAGGTGATCAGTTTTTATATTTTAAAAACAATGTATAAAGGACAATGACTAAATAGCAAGAAAACACTAATCCACAGCCCAATTGGATTGAACTGCTCTGATACCATAATATATTGTCCTAGTTCCCAAAAATCAGAAATTATGCCCGTTGGAAGCATAATTTCTGAATTTAGGGAATTGTTTTTCGTGACATCAACGATATCTAAAACAAAGATACAAATTTTCTTAACTAAATCTAACGTTTAATTAAACATAATCTTGAGAATTTACATAAACAACTATAACATGGATATTGCAATATGTGTGTCCTATCAAAGCGGAAACATTATGAGCTACACATGTACTAAATATCCATCCAAAAGAATATACATGTAGGAACATAACAAAATATAATAAAAAAGGTGGATCCAAAGCCAAATAAACACTATGCTCCATCTACATCAAGGCCCTCAACGACCTGCCTGGGGATCTAAAATGTAAATCCACAACGGGTGAGACTAATGCCTTAGTGAGCAAAGCAAAGCATGCATGTGTAGAACACAAAGAATGATATGCAACAACTGATTCACATAAACAATGATAACTTGAAACTGAATTTAACATGAACCGCTAACCCAACAGTAAGGGTCTTATCTCTTTCCTGCAGTTAGACCTGAGCTCAGACTACAAGGGATATCTCCCTTGGGGACATAAAGTCGCCATCGTTACCTGACGGGCGAAGCCTACCTAGTTTTAACATGAACATGACGGTCCTAGACCCGTGATGGCCGAAGCCTGACATGATTTTATTTTAACTCGAGATGCTTAATTACATGAGTAGTTTTTACATGATTTATACATGAATCATAGGAATGCATTTGCTTAACATGAAACATGAGCATGAGCTATTTTAACAAATACCCTATCCTAAGGTTTCTTCCCAATAGGGCCTAATCAAGAACAATCCCTAACAATACAACCATCCACAAGTAATAATCATTCAAACTAATCCATACACAAGAAAATAGAAGGGAAAGATAGATTAGGGCACAAGAGAGGAGTTTCACATAAGGGATTGTGAAGTGTGTGAGCTCCACTCACCAAAGAGTGACCAAGAATGAGGGATGGATGAGTTGATGGGGTGGGGTTGAGCCAAATCTTCTTCTTCTTTTCTCCTCCTAGTTGGGACGTCCTTCTCTCTCTACTTTATCTCTCTAGAAGCATTAAAGAGGGGAAATTAAATAAATGAGGTTGGGGCTTAGGGCTTTGATAAGTGCTTAGATTAAGTAGATTTTAGTCATAATTTTAGAACTTTGAGATATTAATTTCTTGAATTTATGCCCCCAATTGCCCTTTTATTAATTAAATCTTAGTTTTCTTTAGTTTTTGTTTCACTTTGGAGTTTTGATGTTATTCTGATAAGACATATTATTTTTTGCAGATTAAAGACCTGGAAGGTTTTTGAAAGCAACAAAAGAAGTAAGGAGAGAAGAAACGAAGACTTTCACAATAGTATTGCGCGCTTGAGCGCGCAACAAGTGCGCACAAGCGCGCGCGTCCAGCTCAGCAGCACTTTGTGCGCTGGAGCGCGCAAGCTTCTCGCAGCTTGCTGGACGCGTTCAAGAGAAGACAGAGGGAGACCAATTGATCATTATTCTGACTTTTCATTATCCTCTTCTCCAAGTCTTCTTCTCCAAGCTGCAAGGCTCTCCTAGGGCAACCATCTTCTCCTCATTTTCTTCCATTTCTTCACCTTTTGGGTTGCTAGCTACCATGAGTGGCTAGTTCGTTCATCCGGGATTGAATGTAATCTTCGAACTCTGAAGTATTCTATTTAGTTTTTTGTATTTTACTTTCATTTGACATTGGTAGTTTCGTTTTGTACTTAACACTTGATTCTATCTAATCAATAGTTTCTTGTTTTCAAACCTTAGTCTTGACCGGGAGGTATTTCTTTGGTTTCGATCTAAACGTTTCTACTCGGTAGACTTTTATTCTAGGAATAGATATCTATTTATCGATTACTCTTGAATACTCGTTTTTAATGCTGGAATATGTATTTAATATGCGAGGGATCGATATCTAAATATGTTATTCTTAGGGTCCCTAGGTGCGAGGAATTGACGTAGACGATTTTAGTGTATTGCATCAATGTCAATGAAATAGTATTTACAGGAAACTAACGGAATACTGAGGAGGGAGAATGATGAGTTCAATCCTAACTTCATCAATCTGTTTTCATCCAACTTTTACTGCTTTTGCTTTAGTTTTATTAAATTGTTTTGCCAAACTTTCACCACAAAACCAACATGAAAAATTCAATGCTTTTCTATACATATTTAGTGAACTAAATTATAGTGAGTTCATAGTAATTCAAGTTCCTCGTGGGTACGACAACCCATACTTAAAAAACTATTATACTACTATGACTTTGGTACGCTTGCCAATATCGCAACAGGCTTCTATTTTTAAAAAATCGAGTTCGCGTGTTCTCGCTCAAGTGAGGAAGCCTCGCTTGAGCGAGAGAGGATATTCCTTGAAAGATTCGGGTTCTCACTCACGTGAGGACATGCTCGCTTGAGCGCAATTCACCCAGTAAAAACCCCCCAAACTCTCTGACTTCGTATCGCTCAAGCGAGAACATGTCAGAGAGCAACCCCCTATTTCTGGCTCAATTGCGCTTGAGCGAGAGGCTCTCGCTCAAGCGATCATACGAGTAACCAAAATTTCTTGTTTTTACTGGTATGCTCGCTCACGCGAGGCCTTCTCGCTTGATCGAGTGTACCAAAATGCTAAACTCTCATTTTCACTCTAACCCCCCTTTTTACCCAATTTCTTTATAAAAATCTTTTTCCTTTATTAATTCAATTTGTGAAAATAGCTAAAATTTTGGATGTTACAGTCGACCTAGGTCGACGCAGCTACGCTCATTTTTAAAATAGTGTCTGGTTGTCCAACACACACTTAAAATAGAGTCGTCGCAAAAACTTATTTTAACTGTAGCGTTAGCCCGACCAGCACTAATATTAATCAAACTAGCGTCGTCTAGGTCAACGCTATGTTTTTATGATAAATTAAAAGGCAAATTAACATATTATTAGCCTTTGCGTCGACATGGCGACGGCCTGGTCGTCACTACTAGTGTCGGTTGTGGCCAATGCAAAAAAAACATTTGTGTCTAAACAACAATCTTCTTGTAGTGTAACAATTTTTTTCTCGGGTATAAAATATTTCTAAGGAAAAAAAGCCTTCGACATTCCCATGATAACTTTGATTTTTTCATGATTTCCCAAGGGAATGGTTTAGAATTATAGGGTTGTAAATGAGTTCAGCTATTCGTGAACTATTTGAGTTCGGCTCATTAAATGCTCGCTCAAGCTCATTTGTTTAATTAAACAAACAAACCTAAAATTAAAGTTTGGCTCGATTATATAAATGAGAAGCCCAAACTTTGTAAGTTTGACATTAAGGGCTCGTGAATAACTTTCTTATTATATATATATAATTAATTAATATAAATAATTAAAGTAAAATAAGATAAGTAAAAAATAGAAAAAGAAAACATAAAGTTATAAGTTTTTTTAAATAAATAATAAAATAATAAAGTAAAGTAATTATTCTATATATATATATATATATATATATGAAAATAAGTATTGAAATATTTCTTATATTAGTGAAGAAGTTATGTATCAAATTTCTATAAATATAATATTTTAGAATTTTTTAAATATATGTGCCATATATTAAGAATATATTTTAATTTTTATATTATCATTTAATATTAAAAAATTTATTAATACTAAATTCATAAAATTTAAAAATTGTTTAAGGAAAATTTTCATAAAAGCAAAATCAATGAAAGTTATAAAGAGCTAAACAAGCGAGCCCAAACTTTATTTTTTTTAACTAGTCAAACCCAAGTTTTAAGTTTGACTCGTTTAAATAAATGAGTCTGAGCCACCCATGTTTTTCACAAAATTAAGCCAAGTCTTAGCTTCAGGTGTTCGGCTTGGCTCAGCTCGGCTCAGCTCAGCTCGGCTAAGCTCATTTATAAAGTCCTATTTAGAATAATACATTCTCATGATTTTTGTGTGAAAATCCCAACATACCTTTTATTTTCCCATTGAATTTTATATAATAGGATTATTTTAAGAATTATATTATAAACCAAATAAATTTTTTAATTATTTTTTTAATTAAAAAAGGTTTTCAAAATTCTTAAATGGTAGCCAAACACATGTTTTATAAATAAACCTTTGAATAGATAGCAATTGATTTGATCCACTACAAAAAAAAAAAAATCACTTTCAGTGAAAGACAAAAATTGTCACCAGAGGTGTATTATCCGTAGCAATATGCTAGTTTGGTATTGACCGATGGACATTTTGACCGTCAATTATGTGTGTTGTCCAGCAACGGAGGAATTGTCCATCAGTATAGGTTCTACTTGCAGTTCAAGTGCCATCACTATAAATTCTCAACTTTTGCTACAATTTCCTTCTGTAGGTAGAAGTTAAGAATATATGCAACTTCTTGTCGTGGCCATAGCTATGGTTGGCCAATTTTTCCAACTATGGCGACAATGGGTTCAAATAAGGTGATGTGTGAGAGTGAACAAGCTTTGAGTCAGTGGTCGTTGGAATCAAAAGTACAAAAGCAAATAAGGTTGAAAAATAGAGAGATTTGGGGTTTTCACTTGAGATGTAGAAGGAAGGAGGAGGGTAAGTGACCTCTTCGAATTTCCAGGGAGTCTAGATAAACGATTATTAAAATAATAGTAACTTATAGTAATAGATAAAGGCTTTGTCAGCACAGGTCGTTGTCAGTACATGACATATTTTTTGTAGTGATCGCCAAATATTATAGCTTGGAATATCCCTAGCTATAAACAGCTCGTTGAAGCTATCAGAAGTGCAATCAACCCTCTATTGTTATTATCCATGCCTTCATAGAGGCTAATCAGGTTATTGATAGACTAGCTAATGTAGGCCTTAATTCCCCAAATATAAGTGTTAGCCTTCTTCGCTCAAGCAAGTTGAATTCTTCATGTTAAATGAAGGTATTTTTGTTTCGGTAAAAAATGGGTTGTACGTGTAAGAGTGATTGAGATATCTAGAGAGGATTTGTGTGAAAACTGAAAAAACTGTATTATGATTGCTCACCAAGTACATTATATACCTATCACCACAAGTTGTGGTATTCAGTTTTATTAATGGGCTTGGCCCAATACACATGCTGAATTACTTATTAACACAACCCCCTAATTCAGCAACTGATTTTACATTCAAACATTTTCTAAGCTCTATGAATCTACGAGTATTCAATGGCTTTGTCATGATGTCTGCTAACTGTTCCTTGGTTCCACAAAGCTCTAGCTGCAGCTTCTTCTTTCTTACTTTCTCTCTGATAAAATGAAACCTTGTCTCAATATGCTTGCTTCTACCATGATGTATCAGATTCTTTGCTAAACTGATGGCAGATTTGTTATCAATCTTCAATGTCATTGTCTTCTCAGGTTTGGCCATAATTTGGTTTACCAAGCTTTCAAGCCAAAGAGCTTGACAAGCTGTGTATGCAGCAGAGATATATTCTGCTTCACAGGAGGAGAGTGCAACTACTGGTTGCAGCTTTGAACACCAGGAGATTGGTGATTTTCCCAGCAGAAAAACATAGCCAGTTGTGCTTCTACATTCATCTTTTTCTCCAGCCCAATTTGAATCAGAATATCCTATTAGTTCTCCTCCATTCTGATGTGTAGCATTAGGGAGTAAAATACCATAATCAACAGTCCCTTTTATGTAACTGAGAGTCCTCCTAGCAGCTGCAAAGTGTGATGCTTTTGGATTTTCCATGAACCTGCTCAACAAACCAACAGAGAAACAAATGTCTGGCCTGCTACAACAAAGATACCTCAAGCAACCTACCATTTGCCTGTATAATGTAGCATTTACTGACTTCCCATCTTCATCCTTATCAAGCTTCTGGTTGGCTTCAACAGGAGTAGCTGTTGCATTACATTCACTCATCCTGAACTTCTTTAGCACATCTGTGGCATATTTGCTCTGATGAAGCAGAATCCCCTTCTTACTATCAATGAATTCCATGCCAAGGAAATAGGACAGTCTTCCTAGATCAGTCATTTCAAACTGAACATTCATTCTACCTTTAAATTCTTCTATCATATTTTTATTGCTACCGGTTACCAAGAGATCATCCACATACAAACAGATTATTAATACTTCACCATTCTAAATTCTAGAATAAATTTCATACTCAACTGTGCATTTTAAAAAACCTTGTTGCTAGAGGAATCCATCAATCTTGTTATTCCAGGCCCTTGGAGCCTGTTTCAAACCATAAAGGGCTTTCTTCAATTTGAGTACTTTGTGTTCTTCACCAACCACTTTGAACCTAGGTGGTTGTGTAACATAAACCTCCTCTTCTAGCTCACCATTCAAAAAGACAGACTTCACGTCCATCTGGTGCATTTTCCATCCTTTATAGCTTGCAAGAGCTACAACAGTCCTTATTGTCTCCATTCTAACAATGGGAGCATAGATTTCCTTGTAATCCAGTCCTTCTCTTTGGAGAAAACCTTTAGCCACGAGCCTAGCTTTATATCTGGCAACTAATCCATCAGGATTCAGTTTAGTCTTATATACCCATTTTACAGTTATTGGTCTGTGATTCTTTGGTAGATCAGTTAGTTCCCATGTCTGATTTCTCTGTATTGCATTCAACTCTTCCTGCATAACCTCCAGCCATTTAGGATTTAGAAATGCTTCTTCAAAGCAAACCGGTTCTGGTTCTATTTCAGCATATAAAGCCAAATGCACTAAATCATTTTCATCCTCAGTTTCACCAATGAGCTCTCCTTTTGCAGTGACCACCTTATCTGAATTTATCACATAATCACCAAACCTTACAGGTGCCTGTACTGCTCTTGTTGGTTTATTTCTTCCAATTGCAACTGTTTGTCCATTGTTCACATTAACAGGCATAACAGTTGCTACCCGTTCAATATCTTCTTCTGGATCTGACAAAGATAACTCTAGTCTGTTGTTGCTGTTTGATTCCAAAGAATTCCAATTCCAAGTAGTTTTCTCATCAACCAGTACATCTCTGCTAATGACAATTTTCCTTGTGATAGGATCAATCAATTTATAGGCTCCTGTTGGGTGATATCCAACAAGAACTAATTTCATACTTCTGTCATCCAATTTTCTCCTTCTTTCATTAGGAATGTGCCTCCAACAGATTGAACCAAAAACTCTAAGATGTTTTACACTAGGTCTTTTGCCTGACCAAACCTCCTCTGGTGTTTTTAACTTGAGCCTCTTAGTTAGACAAAGATTTAAAATGTAGGCTGCAGTAGTTACAGCCTCACCCCAATAGGAATGTGGCATTTCCTTACTCTTCAACATGCTCCTAGCCATGTTAAGGATTATCCTGTTTCTGCTGTCAGCTATGCCATTGTGTTGAGGTGTATAAGGGGCTACAACCTCATGAATCAGTCCTTCTCTTCTGCAAAAAGTCTCAAACTCACTACTAGTATACTCTCCACCACCATCAGATCTAATTACTTTGAGGACTTTGCCACTTTGTTTTTCAGCTAGACTTTTGAATTCAATAAAACATCTAAAAGCTTCTGATTTTTTGCTAATCAAATAAAGCCACATATTTTTACTAAAATCTTCAATAAAGGTGATGAAATATTTGTTACCTCCAAGTGAAGGCACTTCAAATGGTCCACATACATCTGTATAGATCACTTCCAGGACATCCTTGCTTCTGGTCTTCACAAGTGCTTTGAATGGATTCCTTGCTTGCTTCCCTATCATACAACTTTCACAAGTAACTTCGCTCTTCTGAATATGAGGCAATCCTTCCACCATTTCAGTTTTTGCTAACTGACTCAAACTGCTGAAATTGAGATGCCCAAACCTTAAATGCCATAGCCAATTAGTATCTAAGACAGCAACAGCAAAACACATATGATCTGACACTGAAATATCAACTCTAAAGGTCCTGTTATTACTCAAAGGAGCCTTTAGTATTGGTGAACCCCTTTTATCAAGAATCCTTAGCATTTGATCCTTCCAATCAATCAAGTAGCCCTTCTGTAGAAGTTGTCCAATGCTCAGTAAGTTGTGTTTCATTGCAGGAACATACAACACATCTGAAATTACAGTAGTTTTCCCATCTTTCCTTCTAATCAAGATCCTTCCTTTTCCTTCACACTTCACAGTAGAGTTATCTGCAAACTTCACTTTGCTTTTAATATTTTCATTCAGATCAATGAACCAGCTTTTCTGAAATGACATGTGATTCGAGCAGCCTGTGTCTAAGTACCAGGATTCGCCAAAAGTTTTCTTCTCAGGTTTTGCAGTAGTCACCATCAACAATACTTCATCCTCAGATTCTTCTTTCTGAGCTACATTGACCTCTTCTTCTTTGCCATTCGAACTTCCTTTATTCCAGCAATCAATAGTATAATGACCATATTTGTTACAATTGTAACATTGCACATGACTCTTATCAAAGCCAGAACCTGAACCTGATCTGCCACCCCTAACATAACCTCCTATTCTACCACCCCTCCAATGCATGTTTCCTCCTCTAATACCTCTCCACTGAGAGCTATGATCATTCTGTCCTCTTCCATTCACATCAGAACCACGACCTCCGTTATGGCCTCCTCTAAATCCTCTTCCACGACCTCTCTTGTTGAATTTACCACGTTCACCATCAGTTCTTTTATTCTGTTTAGCTAGTAAAGCTTGTTCTGATCCTGATTTTTGACCATCTCTTTCTCTTAGCCTCTGCTCATATGCTTCCAATGAACCTTGCAACTCTTCCAGTTTCAAAGAATCAAGATCTTTTGATTCTTCAATTGCGATAGCAATCATATCAAATTTCGTATCAAGGGTTCGGAGTACCTTTTCAACAATGGTTCTTTCTTTCATATTTTCTCCACACGACTTCATCAAATTGGTGAGGGATGGTAGCCGCAAAAATATTCTTGGATGGTTTCTTGATTTTCCATCTGTAACAACTCGTATTGACGACGCAAGGTCTGAAGCCGCACCGTCTTCAACTTCTCTACTTCGGCATAACTCTGTGCCAAAATGTCCCAAGCTTCTTTCGCAGTTTTCGCTAATGAAATCTTCTCAAAGTTGCTATCGTCAACACACTGATGAATGTAGAACAGGGCCTTGCAATCTCATTTCTTTGCTTCTCGAAATGTTGCTCGTTGTGCGTCAGTGGGAGTCTCCGGGAGCTCGTTGTAGCCGTTCAGAACGATATCCAAGACATCTTGGAATCCAAAGATTGCCTTTATCTTCACGCACCATCGATCATAACTGTTTAAGTTTTTGCTATCTAACATTGGCATGTTTCCCAGCAACGTGCCTCCACTACCGTTCGCCATCGTTGTGCTTCCCTGATCTTGAAGCTCTTGATACCACTGTAAGAGTGAAAGAGATATCTAGAGAGGATTTGTGTGAAAACTGAAAAAAACTGTATTATGATTGCTCACCAAGTACATTATATACCTATCACCACAAGTTGTGGTATTCAGTTTTATTCATGGGCTTGGCCCAATACACATGTTGAATTACTTATTAACAGTACGTGTCTGAAGCTTGGTTCCGGGTCAATCTCGCTCAAATGAGAAATTTCGCTCAGGCGAAATTTGAACATAATCAAATTCATTGTGCTTCTTTCTTCATTGCTTTAAGCCTTCATCTTTACTCATAAATTTACATAACTGTAAAATTAACATTTGGGATTAAATAAATCTTCATTTCCATTCATGATTCAAAAAATAAATATTTAGATTCAATTATTCTAAATTAAAGGAAATTGGATTTTAAAATGATGTATTTAAAAATAATAAGTGTTTAAATTCATAACCAAATTATACTGAAAACTGGAACTTATTAAAAAGTTGCACCTAATAGCGTGTTTGGTTTACACCAAAACATCATTTTAAATGTACGTGGATCCAAGCCAACATCATTATTCTCTATAGCGTTGGCTCAAATCCACATTTAAAACGTGGTTTTGGTGTAAATCAAACACACACTAAGTCATTTGATAGGAAGAAAGAAATAAAAAATATCAATCGGGACCACAATTTTATTTTAATTATTTCTCGTCTGTGAAGAAAAGGGGAAGAAAGTGTGCTTACAACCCACTTTTTTCATTGGAAATTGCTTGATGCTACAAAGAAATTTCCATACAAAACTAATATATATATATATATATATATATATATATATATATATATATATACATGGCCCTTTAATGATTGATTGTCCTCCATGTTTAGTTAGTTCATTTTTCCAAATGTATGGTTGTTTTCTATTGTTCTATCAAAAGTTTGTTATGTTTCATTTCATGTAGTAGCATATAGTAGAACTCTTTTTCATTTTTTTCATTTCTATGTTTGTTATGGCATAGGACTCGCTGCCGGCCATTAAACTTTAGTCCAAAATTAAAGCATATATTTCCAAAGAGAGACATATAATTTATTTATATAGTTATAACTGTCCTTGTTTATGACTAGAAAGAATTCCAATGTTTGTATAATTCAAAATTCCGCAGTTAGACTTCACATATTTACGCGGTGATAAACACGTACGCACGCCATGTCCTATTATTCGCTTTACTTTTCGATCCTTCAACTACGTCCTTTGGAAATAATCAGAGATCAATTCGCAGGAAGAAGAACAGAGTGTGGAATTAGAGGTTTTCTAATAATTAAACGGACAAATTAAAGAATGATGTTGATGTATTGCTATTTACTTATAGTTCAAGCCATAGCTAGCTAGGCATATATAGAGGGATTTTCTTTTGTAAGTGGAACTTTCAAGTTTCAAGCAGTTTCTCCGTAATGTTATAACTAATATATAACAGAACTTTTGATTTTTACTTGTTTTTCTTGTTGTCTAATCTGGTCTGGTCTACAAGACACTGCAAAGTCAGCATTAATTTAAAATTAACGTGTTAGTCTTGAGTGTGGACTTGAATGTGCTTGAACTAAATTGAATTTTATAGTACAATAAATTGGTAAACTCACCAACATTGATCGGACAATATCTACAAGATTAATTAGTTTCTCATATAAAATTATCTCTCTAAATATTAATGGCACTTTCTTTTTACTACTTTCACTACGCCAATTTGAGGATATTAGAGCACTCCCTTTAGGACGCTCCCCGTGCGGGCTCGCGTCTAAAACAATTGTTTAAATACCAGGGGGCTCTAAAGATGGGCGGGAGCGCCCTTATAGGTAGAATAGAGGGCGCTCCAACAGCGCGCCCTTGTTCCCAGCGTGAATTTTTTTTTTTAATTCTGATGAAAGGAGGGCGCTCCTAGGAGCGCCCTCATTGGATTTTCTGTTTATAATTCCAGGGCGCTCAGGTGGAGCGCCCTTTTTGGCCATTTTCCAGGGCGCTCTCAGGGAGCGCCCTTGTTCCCAATGTTAATTTTTTTTTATTTCTGACGAAAGGAGGGCGCTCCTAGGAGCGCCCTCTTTGGATTTTCTGTTTATGATTCCAGGGCACTCCATTTGAGCGCCCTCTTTGGCTACTTTCCAGGGCGCTCAAAGGGAGCGCCCTTGTTCCCAGGGTGATTTTTTTTTTAATTCTGATGAAAG
Organism: Sesbania bispinosa; assembly: GCA_026901365.1. Lineage (NCBI taxonomy): Eukaryota > Viridiplantae > Streptophyta > Magnoliopsida > Fabales > Fabaceae > Sesbania > Sesbania bispinosa. The sequence goes on along the minus strand of QLOH01000746.1, from coordinate 119,780 downwards.
GAGGGCGCTCCTGAGCGCCCTCGTATGTTTTTCTGTTTGTTTTCCAGGGCGCTCCTTTGGAGCGCCCTCTTTTCTAGCACAAATTAATGAACCATCTATTTTTTTTTGGTAACATTCTCTCCCGCGTTCTCACATCCCATTGTCTCTCTCTTTAAACCGTATCCCTAGCCCTTCGTCTCCCTCAAGCTCCTTCGTCTCCTTCCCTCAAGTTCCACGACGTCTCCTTTGTCTCCTTCGTCAAGCTTCACATTCTCTGTCAAGGTTCTCCTTCTCCCTCGTCAAGCTCCTCCTTCTCCCTCCGTCAAGCTCCTCCTCCTTTTCCGTCCGCAACTTCTCCCTTCCCTCACCGTGAGCAAGAGCTTCGAAGGGAGCAAGCATTGAAGGAAGCAAGCTCTTTCCCTTCCCTCATTTTCGTTCTGGCGAGGCGCGGCGCGACGCTCCTTCCCTCACTTCCGTTCGGCGCGGCGGCTCCTTCCCTTCTCCTCACTCTCATTTCGCGGCCACTAGGGTAAGGGAAACCCTACCACACCCTTTTTTTGCTGTCTGCACCTTTATTTTTGCTTTTGCACCCTTTTTTCTGCCCATGTTTTGTTTTGCTATCTGCACCCACTTTTTGCTACCTGCACCCATTGTTTTGCTATCTGAACTGTGATTGTGTTAGTAAGTTTAAATAACATTGAAATTTGAATATGAAAATTAATTATGTGTACATATTATTATTGAACACTTTTGGTTTTATTGTTGTTGGTTGGAGTTAAAAATAGTTTTATAAATTTAGTAATGTTATATAAATATACATTACTCATATTGAACTCTTTTGGACTGGTTAGTGTTGGTTTAGAGTTAAAATTGTTTTTCCTTAATTTGGGAATGTTAAAGAAATAGATGAAATGCTGCTCAAATTTTCATAGACTAGGAACAATAGTCATAAACTAATATGAAAATTAGGCATGTAGTTAGTCATTATATCAATAGAATATCATATATAATTTTCGAGTTAATTATTAATGATGTCATCTTATGTTGATAGAATATGGATCGTTCTTGGATGTTTGCAAACCGTCTGACACATAAGTATGAGGAAGGAGTGGAAATGTTTATAAAATTTGCCATTGACCATGCAACAAACCCTAGTAGAATTCTCTGCCCTTGTACGAAGTGTTTTTGTTCTAAGCGAGTTAGTGAAACAGAGTTGAGGGACCATCTTTTCTGTTTTGGAATTGATCATAGTTACACATGTTGGACATTTCATGGTGAGATTAGGAGTGAACAAAGTGGTATGGGAGAGAATAATGTCAATGTAGGACCAAGTGATGATGACGTTGGGAACGGGTGGGAGGATTTCGACCGAATTGATGAGATTCGAAAGGTGGTTGAAGATGACCTCAGAGAGTGTCCCCAAATGTTTGATACCCTAGCCAGTGATGCTGAGAAGCCATTGTACAACGGGTGCACCAAGTATACAAGGTTGTTAGCTGTGTTGAAGTTGTATAATTTAAAAAGCAACAAATGGTTGGTCTGACAAGAGTTTCATAGAGTTACTCACCTTGTTGAAGGAGATGTTACCGGAGGACAATGTTCTACCTAACAGAACATATGAGGCAAAGAAGATGTTAAGTTCTATTGGGATGAGCTATGAGAAAATACATGCTTGTCCCAATGATTGCATTTTGTTCAGAAATGAGCATGCGTCATTAAGTGTGTGTCCTAAATGCAACTTGCCTCGTTATAAGAAAGAGACTACACCAGCAAAGGTGGTTTGGTATTTTCCCATAATACCAAGGTTTCAAAGGATGTATCGTAATGTCATTGATGCAAGGAACTTAACTTGGCATGCAAATGAACGAATCAAGGATGGCATGTTGAGACATCCCGCTGATTCTCTCCGCAATGGAGGAAGATTGATGATGAGTACCCCCCTCTTTTGGCGAGGAACCAAGAAATCTTCACCTTGCTTTATCAACAGATGGAATGAATCCGCATGGTATCCAATCTAGTAGTCATAGCACATGGCCGGTGGTATTGATAATATATAATCTACCTCCATGGATGTGTATGAAGCGGAAATACATGATGTTATCTATGTTGATATCGGGACCCAGGCAACCAAGTAATGATATAGATGTGTACTTGGCACCATTGATGGAAGACTTGAGGCTATTGTGGGATACTGGAGTACAGGTCTATGATGGCTACAAAGAAGAATCTTTTCAGTTGAGGGTGATGTTGTTTGGAACGATAAATGATTTCCCTGCATATGGTAATTTGTCTGGCTATAGTGTAAAGGGTCAGTGTGCCTGTCCTTTTGTGAAGAAAATACTACTTGGATGCGCTTGACTCATTGTAAGAAGAATGTATTCATGGGTCAATCGTAAGTTTTTGCCTTTACCCTCGTTATAGGGGATGGAAGAAATCATTCAATGGCAACACCGAAGAGGGTGGGGCTCCTTCTCCATTGACTGGTGAGCAGTTGTGGGAAAAGGTGGGTAACTTGATCAACAAACTTCGGTAAAACCTTTGCCGCACAACTCGTTACCGGAGGTTGGAAAAAGAAGTCCATTTTTTTTTTGAGTTGCCATATTGGAAGACATTGTTTGTTAGACATTTCCTTGATGTGATGCATAAAGAAAAAAAAAATGTGTGCGAGCGTGTTATTGGCACGTTACTGAATGTCAAAGGCAAAACCAAAGATGGGGTAAATGCGAGATGGGACTTGTTGGCAATGGGTATAAGGAAAGAATGGGTCCCAGACAAAAGGGGATCACGTACATATCTTCCCCCGGCGGCTTATACTCTTAGCAAGAAAGAAAAAGTAACTTTTTGCAAGTTTCTGCAGGCTGTCAAAGTTCCAGAGGGTTTTTCCTCTAACATTAGAAATCTAGTATCACTAAAAGACCAAAGATTGGTAGGTGTCAAGTTCATGATGATCATGTTATGATGGGTCATTGCTTCCGGTTGCATACGCTCCATTCTTCCAAATAAAGTGCGTATACAATTACTAAACTGTGTCATTTCTTCAGAGCTATTTGTAGTAAGGTCATTGACCCTAGGAAGATGCCCATTTTGCAAAGACAAATAGTGGTGACACTGTGTGAGCTTGAAATGTATTTTCCTCCATCTTTTTTGACATAATGATTCATCTCACAGTTCACCTGGTTCGGGAGACTGAATTGTGTGGACTAGCTTATATGAGATGGATGTACCCCGGTGAGCGATACATGAAGATATTAAAAGGGTATGTTAAGAATCGCTGTCGTCCTGAGGGTTGTATGGTTGAAAGGTACATAGTTGAAGAAGCTGTTGAGTTTTGTACATAATACCTTAGTGGTGTCAACTCCATAGGGTTTACGGTCTCTAGACACAACAAAAGCTTACAATTAGGAAGGATTGGGGGCAAGCGAAGTCATAAGCATTCAAAGAGAGGAATGGGTTCAAGCACACCTTTATGTCTTGCATAATGATGATGAGGTAGAGCCGTATGTTGAAATTCACAAGGAAATACTTCGGCACTCTAATCCTAATAGAGGAGACATTGGATCACAAGAGAACATAATTGAAGCTTCATCACATGGTTTAAAGTCTAGGATTTTTCATGACATGAACTACAATAATTCTTCAATCTCAACTAGGCTTAAATTTTTAGCATATGGTCCGAGTTTTAATGTGATATCTTACAAGGCTTACATGATTAATGCTACACTTTCTACACAAAGGACCATGATGATATAACAACGGTTCAAAAATAGTGGTGTCACTTTAATTGCCCAAGCATTGCTATTCAAGTGCAAAAGATAGAAATCCAGTTATATGCAAATATGTCCTATTTGGGGGTCATTGATCGCATATGGGAATTGGATTATACTAACTTCCGGTTGCCTGTCTTCGTTGTAAGTGGGTACGACAATAATATTGGTGTTCAGGTGGACAATCTTGGCTTCATGAAAGTTAATTTTAGCAAGCAGAGTTACAAAGATGAACCATTCATCCTAGCTTCCAGGCTCAGCAAATTTTTATGTTAGTGATCCTGCAGACAAAAATTGCTCCATAGTGATGTTAAGTAACAAATTCAATAACTCCCCAAATGTGATGATGACCAACTGGAGGATGTTGAAGATGATCCTTTGTTACGACAACACACATATTACAAGGTGACTCCACAACAGATGATGTTTGTTACACTAGACCGGACCACGATGAGGGTATTTGGATTAACCCATCAATTCGTATTAGAAATCGACCCACAAGTTTCATACCAACCAGAAAAGAAAGAGAATGAGTTAGTTAATGTATGCATGTTTATACTTATAAAAATTGCATTTTTATTCTGAAAGATTTTGAATCTCTTATATTTTTTGTAATTAATCTCTTATATTTTTTTATGCAACTGTCATGTCAGGCGCGGACCAGGATAATGCTCAAACCCTGGATAGAGAGCACCGATGTGGGATTACAACAATGGCTCAGTAGTTAAAGAAAGAAACAAATGAAATATAATCAAGGTAGGCACTTAATTGGCACCATTGCTATAATTTATGCTTATTAAGTTGAATTATGTAATTATAAACTTAGTCCTGTTAGTTAGGTAGAGTGGAATAACAAGCGCCAACCTATTGGACCCGATGCCACGACACTATCTAGTTACATTGGTGCCATTGCTCGTGAAAGGGTACCAATTACAATAAGGGAATGGAGGGACGATGAATGCAAAGGATACAAGGAAATGATTTGGGAGGACATTAAGGTATGTACTATTTCCCCTTAATTTAATTAATAAGAATTGGAGGATATAAAGACACATGACTAACTCATTATCTTATTATGTTTGTTTTATATGTAGTCCACAGTTAATGTTGAAGAATGTCATAAAAAATATGTTCTTATGTTGGCTGGTAAAAGACATAGATCTTTTAGGTCCACATTATCCACTGATTTATGCATGACGAAGATGGCAATGTCATCCCACATCCTCCTAAGAGGTATGGGGAGATAATATCACAGGAGCAATGGGATTATTTTGTTGCCATACGGTCACAAGAACATTTTAAGGTACTATATGCATTAATACATTATTTTTTTAAACATTATCAAGTTAACCAACATTTTTACACGTTAAAAAGGTCTTCAATATATTTACCATGTGTTATTCCAGGAAAAAAGTGAAAAAAACAAGGCCAGAGCTTCTAATCCTCAATACCCGTATAGAGGTTCACGTAAGGGTTATGCCAGACTTGAGCAAGAACTGGTAATTATTATCGTTAACATTTTATCCCAATGTAGTATTTTTTTAGTATTGATTGTGTCTCAATAATACTTTGGAGATACAACAAGCGGGGGATGGAACCTCGGAAGTTTCAAGACATATGTTATGGAGAACTGCTAGGATTAACAAAAAAAATGCGAACAATGAAGAAGTCGAACAGGTCTTCACACAATGTGTAAGTATATACTTCATATCATTGTGTGTTAAATTTCATGTATTTCTTGATCGTGGAGTTTATATTTTTGCCCTTATCTTATTAGGAGGAAATATTGTCTCAACCTGCTGAGAGTGGTCCCTCTGATGATAGACAAGTTCTTGACCAAGTTTTGAAGAAGGATGTCTATAGGGGACGTGTTCGGGGTGTGGGCTTTGGTGTATATCCCGGAAAATATTATAATTCTCCTAAACCCCAACCAAATGTAGTCCCTGAAAATTTTCAAGACGTTCTTGCGGAATTGAGGGAAATGAGAGCCGGGATACATGAACATGCAACAACAACTTGATGAAACAAGAAGAGAGCTTCACGAAGTTAGGACAGAACGGAGTTACAGAGATTCTACCTCTTCTACTAGACCTGGCTTGCCTGAGGTATTTCTTACTTCTTAATAGTTATGTTTATTTTTGCACTAATTATCCATAAACTTGATTACTTGTGTTAATTATATAGGGTGTATTTCAATGTATACAGTACTTGGGAGACTCGGTGTTACGAGTAGTGGGTAAGGGACAAGCATGGAATCTCCCAGGGCAGGATTTACACAATTCCCCACTTCAGCCAACTCAATTAAGGTGATGGTTCAAATTGCTATTGAACCCCATGCGGCGCTTCCATTCCCTGACTCCTACAGGGAACTGAGCACTATTACTGAGGCATTAGGGTATTTCATCACATGGCCATCTTCACATGTTGGATTGGATGCATTGGTATGTCTATATTTTATTTGTGTCCAAAGTTCATTTTTATTATTTCAGCTACAAATATTAATACGTACAAATTGTGGAATTTGTAGACTACACAATCTTCTGTTGCGGGGGCCGCGTGTGGAGGACTCGTTATTCACCACACTCAACTACGCAGAAGACTCCCGTTCGTGAATGCCCGCCAGAGGTGGTGACTTCAAAGCCTGCTGCATCTACACAACATCGTTGCAAATATTGGATAGGTACTACTCTGAAAAGATGCAAGAAGATGGTGCTGTGATTAATTGCACGATAGGTGCAAGCATTGTTAGTATTGATAAAATGATTGGATGGATCGATCCCGATTGTCTTCATTCGGTTTTGTATCGTGAGTGGTTGGATTCCACCGTGATTGATGTCTATTGCAGGTAATTTCAATCCAAAGCATCTCATAGTTTGTTTATCTCGTTTTTGTTTTGCTTGCTTTGACATTATGTACATTTTTTCGTATAGGTTATTTATATCATTCAGCCTTTAGCTCCATCTTCCAACACGGATCGATATGTTTTCATATCTCCACAAACCACCACAGAATTCAATGCGAACACCAAGCAACATAAGTTGGTGGGAAGGGTTGTTGTAAAATAGACGCGGGCAAGACAAATTGTTCTTGCTTCCATACAATCATGTCGGGTATGTGTAGTATATGTTTATGTCTCAATTATTCTTGTTTTTATAAAACCATTTATTTGACATAATTTACATTGTGGTTGTAGCCGACATTGGGTTCTTATTGCATTGAGTCTCACTGGTTTTGGCAAGGTTTACTTTTTGGACTCTTTGCGTAATCCCCCAGAACATTATGATCCCATCAAGGATATGATTAAAAGTAAGTATTCCTTGGTTTAATATCACATTAACATAGTTAAGAGCTCTTATACAATGTACTTGTTATATTGCTTTAGATCTTTACAAAAGTATAGAAAGTTGAGTGGATTCCAGGAATCACAGAATAGTATTGCTACCAGATCCCACATGGTACTGCATTAAGGTAATATTGATCTATTCTGGACAATTTGGTTTCTTCATTACTAAGCGCGTAAGCATCACTTATTTTAAATTAATTATACTTGTAGTGTCCTACCCAACAAACAATGACGATTGTGGGCTCTTCGTAATGCGTTATATGAAGGAGATCATTGATCAAAACCAACTCATAATACCTAGAGAGGGTAATTATGACTTGTGATAGCGAAGTACTTTTTTGAACCCTCATACACTAGTTTATATACTGAAATCAATTTTTTTCCTTTTACAGTACTTTGCTAAGTTCCGATGCTCAACCTACACAACGGAGCAGCTTGATGAGGTTCGGGAAGAATGGGCAAACCATGTAGTTACCACTTATTTTGTAATTGATTTGTACATTATGAGAGTAAGTAAACATGTACATAATGTGAACGGGTTCAGCAGAGTAGATATCATCACTATTCTTTTTGCAATTTCAAGAAGAGGCCTGTTCGTAATTTGTGCACCTTTTCATATTACATTCCTGACTGGTTTATCACTGTTTGACTAATGAATTCTGGCTGCTGGTATGAATTTGTACAGTTGTTTGATAAATTGGGAAATGTTGAATAAACAAAGCAAACTAGCCAAAAAAAATTTAGTTTAGAATTGTTAAGCATATATATGAGATGCATGTATATTTACCAACTGAGTAGATTATTGTGAGATGTCATGTTTGAATTCTATATACTTGTATAGGTACTTCATACTTTCACTACATTGTATAGCTTGCATAGAAACTATTCACATTATGTCAAGTTGAATTCTTATTTCAAGTAGATATGTGTGTTGTTCATAAAATGACTAAGTGTTTGAATTTTAAGGAATTAATATACATGTTTTTGGATTAAGCCATTGGGATCAGACTGAAATAAATATGCAAGTTAAAGTGGATTAAAAAAACAAAAAAAAATAAAAAAAAATAATAAAAAGGAGGCGCTCCAAGGAGCGCCCTTGTTTTTAACAAAAATTTAAAAAAAAAAAAGAAAGGAGGGCGCTCCTAGGAGCGCCCTTGTTTTTAAACAAAAATTAAAAAAATAATAATAATAAAAGGAGGGCGCTCCTAGGAGCGCCCTTGTTTTAGAGAAACCAGGGCAGCTTCCTTGGAGCGCCCTCCATAAGCATGTCTTGTGCTTAAGGAGGGTGCTCCAGTGTGCGCCCTTTAAGGCTGCACGGGAGCGCCCTCTTTTTGCTTCTGTCAGGGCGCTCCAATGAGCGTCCTCGTTTTATTGACCAAACAAGAGCAGATTTTATTAGTGCGCACGGGAGCGCCCTTTAAGGCTGCACGGGAGCGCCCTCTAAGGCCTTTTTTGGCATAGTGTTTAATAGTTATTAATGAAAAATATAATATTTATTTTTATTTTACAGTAAAAAAATATCATATTTGTGAAAATCTTTAATGAAGAAAAAATCTGAATTGATTTTATATAAGAAAAAACTTAAATTGATAATTTCATACTTGATTAAAAATACACGAGTCTTAAGCTCCAATTCATTTGGTTATTTTATCTTATTAATGAATTGTAGAATTTCTTTTTCCTATATTGACAACAATGACATTACTTACTTTAGATTACTTTATAATTATAATTTTACACCAATTAAAATTGATGGATGTTAGGTTATATATAGTCGCTTTAATGATCTTGAAGACACTTTGTTTATTTTTAGTCTAATTTAATTTATATTTATAATATGGGTTATTTTGCTTATATATAATTAACTCGTTAATTACGTACTGAGGTACGTACTTTGAAAAAAAAAGAGTAAAATCAAATCATAATAAAGAATTAAATAGTTAGGTAATATAAAGTTCTTTAGTTGTTGATGTACCAAAGAAAAAATCTTATAGTTGCCTTCTTGTGCTAATTAATTAGTTTGACCATTTAAATATAAATGGTTCAATGTTAGGATTTAAAATTCTTATGAAAATAAGATGGAACATAGAAGGATAGTAGAGGGAGGTTGACGATGAATGGGTTTTTTCATAGATCATCCCAATACTATTAAAGATGTTAAAATGAGTACAAATAATTAGTATTTATAGAACTAATTAAACTACTCAACTATTTAACTAATTACTAACTGATTGGTCACTACAAGAAAATTCGTTTTTAGCGACGGCCAGGGGCCGTCGCTACACAAGAAAAAGTCGTTCTACAGGCTGCGTAACGACGGCTTAGAGACGGCCACGTGGACGTTGCTAAGTAGCTTGTCGTAAATACAATAGCGACGAGGAAAGTGAGTCGTCGCTACCCTGGAGACGGCCTAGCCGTCGCTGAAGCCGTCTCTAAAAACATGGCTATCGCTAAGAATAATTCTTTTTTAAAATTTTTTTATCAAGAGACGACTGTAATGACGACCATGGTCGTCGCTACAGGTAATTTTTTTAAAAAGATTAAATTTATTGTTATTTATTTATTTTAATAGTTTATTAAATTTATTATTTATTTTATTATTTATTAAATTTAAAATTATAAAAACAATACAAAAAAAGCACATATATATGTATATAAAATATATACACAAAATCTGTTAAAAAATAATACAATAAAACATAATGAAAAAGAAATCAATGGCGGCAGCGGCGCTAGGGCTGTGAGGCGGGCGACTCGTCCTCCTCATCCACCGGTTGGTCATCCATGGCAGGATCATAATGGGGGTGCGGCTATGCTTGAGCCTGAGCTGGAGCCTGAGCGTCCATCAACTCTTGCATCTGTCGTCGGAGTCGTCCTAACTCGTCCTCCAACGATGCAGTCTTTGTCATGGCCAGCCGAGACTGCTCCTTTGCTTCATGGACTTCCTGGCGCAGCGCCTCCTCAGTAGAATGATGTGACCCGGACCCGTTAGTACTCTCGCTCGGTTGAGCCCGGGACTCCTGAGTCAAGCTGGTCACACCTGGACAAATGTTGGAGGCAAAGTCCCCGGTACCATAACAATGGCCTCGGGTCTTGCCACCTGCAACATCCCTCCAGATCTCCAGCTTGGTGGAGGCATCAGTCATTGAGGTGTCCCCCATCTGTGACTCCACCTCCTCAGGCGCTCCTTGTAATTTGTCTGTTGAGGTAAAAGTAAAATTAGTTATTAGTTATATATTCAATTACATAAATATGAAATTATATAAGAAAAACACTTATAAACAAACACTTACATAGGTGGACCGGGCCCGGTCATCTACCCAGCCAGCACCCCTTTTTGGTGTGGGTGGCAGCAAAGAACTCGTCCAACTCGACCTCCCGCCCAACCTGTCGTCGCTGCACAGGAAAATTACACAAATTAATTAATTTAACAACAAATAGAAATATAATACAGAAGAGTGTTTGTTTATACATACCATATCCAACGCCACCTCATGGTGGGCCCTGCGGCCCATGGTGTGGACTGCCCCCGCGTTGAGAAGCTCGGTTGCTCTTGTTACGAGCGGACTTCCCCTTGAATTCCGCAGAGTCCCAGTGGGCCAAAAGACCCTCCCAGGCCTCCTCACCACATCACGTGGGCCTCTTCCCAGCCTTCCGAGCCTTGTTCATCATATCTCGAAGGCGATGAGCAACCCTTTGCTCGTACACCTTATTGATTTGGGCCTCATCAAAAGGATCCCAAGTAACTCGGCTTTACAAAATAAAAATATGGTAAGTCCTGCCAAATTGACATATCTTAAGAAAAAATATTAAGTGGATAGGGTTTTTAATTACCGTGAATTCCTCCCACCACCTGTCCCTAACATCCTTCGGGGTGACCTCCCAAAGGTAGTGAGGACCCCGAAACTGCGAACGGATCGCATGACCAATGGTTGCAATAGGTGGAGCGTTAGGCACCCACCTGCAAAATAAAATATTCAATATTAACAGTTAAAACAATTAAAGATTCAATATTAATATCAATTCTAAGCAGAAAAAAATAAATAAACTCACCCCTTGCCAAATGGTCGGATAATAACCCGACCTCGAGCGTCTGCCTCAAGAGGTCTGCATGAGCCGGCACCCTGGAACCGAGCTGGCTCCTCATAAAACTCCTGGTCAACAACCCTATCTAGGTCATCCTGAGTGTCGTCAGCGTCTAGGTTGGACACAGCGTCTTCCTGCACTGGAGGCATTTGAACTAATCCCGGTGTTGGGATGAACCTTATACCATTGAACTGCGTCAGAGCAGATGGTGGAGGGAAGGAAGAAGAAGTTTGCATGGCGCCCTGCCGGCGCTGAGAGTAGATGGATGCTCCAGTATCTGATCAGCGTGTGAGTGAGAGAGGTTGGCCCCCTCCTGCATTCGCGCGAGCTGCCTGTTGCCGTAGCTCGCCCAGAGGGATGGACCTCCCTCTACTCGATGGGATCTTCTCTCCACTCTACCACGCATCCTAGGCACTAATGACTATAGACATTATATAAAAAAAATAAATAATTATATAAATTAAAAAACTAATTACATATTACTAATATACTAATTAATAAAATAATTACTAATATACTAATTACTAATAAAATTAATAAAAACTAATTATAATTTCTATAGATATTATATAAAAATAAATAATTATATAAATTAATAAAATAAATAAACTAATAATTACAAATAATTAATTAAACTATTAATTACAAATAAACCTAATTCCTATATTACAATAATAAATTAATAAAAACAAATAAATATAAATACAAATAAATTAATTAAAAATATTAATTACAAATAAACTATTTACAAATAAACTATTAATTACAAATAAACCTAATTCCTATATCACATTATAAAATAATAAAATAAATAAACTATTAATTACAAATAAATTGATTATAGCTATAAAAAAACTTACTTGTTGCGACTCCGAAAAAGGATTAACTCTGGAACGAGCTCTAACATCACCTACAGGCAACTATTTTGAAAATTGATCGGTTCAAAACGATCCTATGAAGGAGAGGAATGTTTTAATCGGTCAGTTTTTCAAAATAAACGGAGTGAGCACTAGTGCAAAAAAGGGTTTTTATCGACGATTAAAAAGGGCTTTTAACGACGGTTCTAGAACCGTCGTTGATCCAGCCGTAGTTGAAAGCTAGACCATTCAACGACGTCTTTTAACCGTAGTTGAAACTTTAGAAACAACGACGGTTGTTGAAGTAACCGTCGTTAAAACTTTAGAAACGACAACGGTTGCTGAGATAACCGTTGTTGAAAGTTTAGAAACGACGATGGTTGCTAAAGTAACCGTCGTTGAAACTTCAGAAACCACAACAGTAGTTTGGATAATCGTCGTTGAAAGACGCTAGCTACGACTTTTTCCGTAGTTAATCTGTAGCCATTGGAAATTCTTCCAAATTTAATAACCTCCTACAGTTCTCCTCTGCTACCTCAGCCACATCATTGATAATGATAACATGAAATAATATTTTAAATAATAACAAGTAATATCTAGAATATATATATATATATTAAACAAAAGTAAACGTTGTTGATTTTATTTACTATAATTAATATATATATATATATATATATATATATTAGTAACAATATCAATTATAACCTATCTATTACAATAATTGCATGTAAATATGCATATAAAAACAATATAAAGAGAAATAGGTGCATCTTCTTATTGCTCAAAGGGAAGTGATTAGCTGGGACTTAATTAGGCACTATGATATTATAAACAAATATGATCATTTAGTTTATCACCAACGCCAACTGAAATCCGTTTCTTGCGCACAAGCACTGTATTTATTGGACAAGCCAATCAACTCAAAACATATGAAAATAATAATTTAAAAAGAAATCAAAATCCATGTTAAAGTTTTTGATTAATTCCACTAACAGACACCGACTACTCATGAGAGAATTAATCAAAATCCCAATTGTGGCATCTAAACATAACACACACTAACACAAACCTTAAAAGTAGAGGAAAAGCAAGCAATATATTAATGAAAAAGGTGTTATGTTAATATTGTTTACCCATATAGCAGATTTCCGTAAGCCTATAATTGTTATTCTATTTCCTTTGATCAATTTAGCAGCAGACTCATTGTCCAAAGCAGAGTACTCCATGGAGTGCATAACCCTCCCTTTAAAAACTTCTAGGCCTTGTCTAGGTGGAAACTCAGGAATGTTAGGAAAACCACTGTATTTCCCAAGGCAAAGAATGACAAACTCAGCCTTATGCACCTGCTCATGTAAATGTTCAGTTCATTAAGCATATTACTACATATAAGTAAAAACAAGTCAACCATAGAACATTATGAAAACATCCAATTTATCCAAAGCTTAGTGTTTCTTTATAGAATATTTGAACTAAAAACAGATCTTCCAAATCATTCTAAAAATTTAAAATTTACACAGACATGCATGCATACCATGGTGACTGTCATATTAGGCATTTGAATTTGAAAAATAAAACATAATTAAGTGATAAACTGGATACAGAAATGGCAAAGAGATACTTGTTACAAAACAGAAGTGGATAAGAGAGTAATGAAAGTTAAGAGTTAAGACCTCCTCAGATTAAAAAGTACAAATTTGTCTAAATTATACAATCTAAATAACATACATACCTAAAGATATAAGAGAGATAGGGGATGCAAAATTGATTTCATATACAATTTAATAAAAAGATTACAAAATATTGGGGTTACTGGCACCGGTAGGCGGTAGGACACTCCATTCCTTTCGACCATGCATATTTTCAGCCACACTAACTTTTCTTTTCTTAGCACAAGAAATTTATTAATAAGGAGTATGAAGGGTACCCAACCCTAAACCCAATTTCTTTGAATTACATACTTCAATATTAAACAAAGACTTTAATCAAATTTATAAAAGGAAAACTCACCAACAAAATTTGCTCTAATCCATAACTATAATAGCTAAGTTTAATATTCTCCTAATACTGTTTTTCAATATATCCAAGCACACGTACAGTTTATTGAACCCTGTGATAATTTCTAAATAAACATATTGACTGAGCTATTGCAAACCAAATCACCAAACAATCAAAAGGGTTCTGGTTGTAATCTAAATTGTACAATATATATATCAACCCAAAAATATCAAACTCCATATACCTTTGTTTTGTTTTCTGCCCTGAAGCCTTAAGCTAGACCATCAGACCACTCAAAAATCTACCTTCGAAAAGCCCATGTAACTCTAAATTTAATGCTATAACTATCTATAGCATAGTAAATAGCCCCTTCATGATAATTAAATCAATCATTCAAGGGTTATTCATATAACCTTAAGTCAAGAGTTGTATCAACTACAAAGTAAAGACTAGCTAAATATCTCTCTGTACAATGTCAACACTTCACAGAATCAGCAGCTTGATTATGTCTTGATCAATCATGTAGCTTTTGTAATGCATAAAAATAGAATCATCTTTACAAATGTAGTGTGATTGGAATCAGATATCCTTTTGCCTCAAATATCATCTGCCCAATCACACACACCAAGTTCAAACTAAGGGCTTTCACTCTAAATAAGGTGGACAACCAGACCCACACAAAAGGAATACCGTAGTAAGATGAGGAACATGCCAAATACACATATTGATCAAAGATAACAGTAACATTGCAAGCTAGGGCAGCTATTTGGATTTGGTTCAAAATACCTTGGCCAACTGCAATAGATCAAAATCAAAATCACCACCACCAGCCGAAGCGACGAACAACCTACGGAGGGGGAGAAGAAGAAGAACAACGCACCATCAACCGCAGCGACGAACACGCAGAGATGGAGGGACACCCTCGCCACCAGCCGCACGGACGACCACCACGCAGAGGAACGACCAAGACGATGGGGACGGAGGGGCGTGCGAACACAGGGAAAGGGACGGTGGGGAGGAAAGGGATGTTGGGAGGAGGGACGGTGGAGGGAAAGGACGGTGGGAGGAGGAACAGTGAGAGAGAGAGAGACGCGACGCTGCAAGTGAGGAGAAGGAAACCTGCGGGTAGGGTTTAAAAAGACAAACAACGTCAGTTTATGGGGACCCGTCGTTGTTTATGTTTTACTTTCTGCATCCCCACTCCTGTAACAAACAAACAAAGACGGTTATGCAGGGGAATTATCGTTGTTTGTTTTTTACTTTTTGCACTCCCTTATTTTTGGTTTTTCTAGAACTTTTCACAACGGTTCGTCAGTAACCGTCTTAGAAAAGCCCTCATTTTTCTTTTTTTTTTTCCGTTTTATATAATAGTATTAACGACGGTCCATCAGGAACCGTCATGAAAAATCTTTTTTTTTCTCTTTTTTTTGTTTTCCCATACTTGTAACGACGATTTTTTAATAATTGTTGTTATTTCCTTATTTCAATGACGGTTAATTTTTTACCGTCGTAGTTTCTTGCACAAAAATTGCAAAAATGCCACCGCGTCACTTTCTACGACGGTTGTTGTATAACCATTGTCGTTTAGGCGTCGTTAAACAGCATTTTTGCATTAGTGGAGGGGATAGAAATATGGAGCGGTTGTATGAGAGGAATGGGAGTTTGAAGGAAATGAGATTTGGAAATGGAGGAAGAGGGGAGGGGGAGGGGTTTTAACGGGTACAGGTTTTTAATGTATCACTACGGTCGTCGCTACGATTTTAAAAAAAAATGAGCGCGCAAATTAAAAATTCATTTTTAATGTAGCTACGGCCTGCCGTCTATAAAGTCGTCACTACAATTAGTATTTTTTTTTCAGAAAAAATAAATAAATTATAATTATAACGACGACCTAGCCGTCGCTAATGTCACTTCTTAGCGACGACTAGGCCGTCTCTAAGAATTAATTGCACTGAACAGTGCATTTAATGTTTGTAGCGACGACACAGGGTCGTCGCAAAATAGTTGTCGCTAAAAACTAAATTTCTTGTAGTGTGTAAAACTACAATTAACAAATATACTAACAAAATTGTATTCCCAATACCCTCCCGCAAGTTGGTATTGGTATCAACCAATACCAACTTAAAACCAAGAAAAGAAATCAAAATCAACAAAGGAAGAAGGAAAGAACAACAAAAGAACTACAATCCTCTAAGGCATAACAACAAACACCTTCTGAACTTCCTTTTCACACACTGAATTTGTCACAAACTTTTCATCGAACAGTAGATGCGCAACATAATTCCCAACAATCACGTTGTTTAGAGATTGCATCTCATAACCAAGCAAGTCCGTGTCACCAATACCAAGAGGGAAAGACTCAAAATACTCACAATCATCATCCAACCCTTTCAATTCTGATGAAATCCAAAGGGAGCCATCAAGTCCCTAAACTAGAATAAAAGATTCATCTTCATTGAAGAGGGGTTGGTCCCTTGAAATCTCTGCGATGGAAGCTTCTCTATGGACTCTGAAAAATAGAAGACGTGATCGCAAAGGATTCTCTCTCGACCCGTTGAAGAACATCCTAACTGAGATCCTTATTGTCTCTAACCAATTCTTGATCTTCAACTCAAGGAATACCCAATCCATCTTGTTGACACGCACGGAGCTTAGTTTCTCCACGTTGAGACGATAAATGCCTTCGTGAATGATGGATTTTCGGATGGAGTTGTAGACGTTTACGCATTCTTTTGTGTAATCCGAGGAGATCATGTAGTTAGTGATGGATTTCAAGTCCGCCATGGCAATGGAAGAAACCTGTTTGACTTTCGAGATTGAATCGCCAGCAGCGATAACGTTGTCTTCCATCATGAAATTTTAATCGTAGTTAGAGGCGTTGGAGTGCACAAAGGTGCGGGAAGATCTGACGGAGACGGATTTAGGGTCAAGGTAGGCCCTGTTCATGGATATATTTGATATAGCTCTTTATTGATCCTCTACATGGCCTGTAAGTCATCTTTCTTCTTGGCATTGTCGTCTATCAATATATCGAGACACGATTTCTTCCTCCTTATCGCTCCAAACTCACCATTGGGGATTTCCCTTTTTCGCTTGAGCTATGTTTTGATTTGATCTTCAACCACAAGCTTGCTTTTGTTCAAATCTGAAACAAAGTCCCGAACTGCTTTGGTGTTCTACCCAATTTCATCGAGACCATGATTATTAAATAGGGCAGACCCAAAGGCGATTTCGAACAACCCTGGGGAAAAATTTTGACCGGAAGCTACATAAACTCCAAGAATTGAACCAGATTGAGGAAAATTAACCTTTCTTGAAGAACCTGAATTTGCAAAGTAGTTTGCTCCCTTCTTACTAAGTCTCAGATTGCCACCTTCAAGTGTGGCCTTTCCCTTGTGATTTCACCGATAAAAAATAAAGCATAAGTAGAGATAGAGTGTGCAACTTCCTTGTCTTCTTTTGAATCTTTCCTTGATTGAAATCCAAAAGTCCAAAAAGTAAAAGAATTCGGTGTTGACTTCCATCCCAATCTTGTAGTGGAAGAGACCAAACTGTTGCTCTTCTCTACCATGAAAATTAGATCTCTACCAATATCATTCTTTCTAGACCCGCGGAAAGAATCAGAAGAAGAAAATGCTTGCACAAATATAGGGACTAGCAAACATGGCATTTCTGTCATGGAAGATGAGGTTGAAGATGCTTTTGCAAGATTCACAACAATCAACGAAGGCTTCTTCAGGGCAGAAAATGACAATGGCTTCTTGAGAGAACAACGACCCATTTTCTTGAAGCGCGAAGAGCTCTTCTTGTTGAGTTCTAATACCATCTTAAGAAAATAAGATGGAGCAGCAGTGAGACAGTAGAGGGAGGTTAAGGATAAGTACCATGGGTTCTCCCGTGGATCATCCCAATAGTAACCAAAGAGAATATTCAGAAAACTTATTTGATATTATTGAAAAGATGGTAAAATGAGTACAAACAACTAGCATTTATAGAACTAAAATACTCAACTATTTAACTAACTACAATTAACAAATTTAATTACTAACAGAACTGTATTCCTAATAATAATAAAATAGTAACTACTAGAATTGATCGAGAAAATGTGACAAGATTAGGATAGCTAGTTCAATTTAAAGTCAAACAAAATGCAATGATATATTTTTGTTTAGATACATACAACCGTGATTCGGCCCATACTACACATAACTAATAGAAACAAATTGGCATTTGACTCAAAATTTTCAATGCAAATGTTATTAACAATGAAAAATGAAAGCAAAAAGTATTTTACTAAATGCAAATGAAAAGAAAATGAAATGCCTTGAAATAAAGTTATAGCATTAATTGACTTAGTATTATGGATTTTTTTATAATATGCAAAACTAATTATTACTTACAAAATGATGAATATAGCACGCTGTCAAAAACAAGAATTGTATTCCTCTGAAATTGTATTTATTAAAAAGGGTGAGTGGAATACAACCTAATGGAAATCGAACCATAAGAATATATGCATTTGAAATAGAAAGTTTGTTACCGGTATGGTATTCTGATAGGTACAAAAGATAGAGAAAAATTATAACTAAAGTAACTAAAACAAAACTAAAACTGGTCAAACAATTATGATTATGAGACTACAACCAATTAACTAACGTTAGATCCAATTTCATCTTTCGGCCCGATGTGGGACTTGTGTCCCGATACCCCTACAAGTTGGAGGGCCAATGATATACATCAAGCTTTCTAAGTTTGGCAAAGAGAAAGTGAAAGGACTTTGGAAGCAAAGCCTTAGTGAATATATCAGCAAAATGATCAAGAGTAGAAAAAAGAAGCAACCACATGAGTCCAGGTTGTAGCTTCTCACAAACCAAGTGATAGTTTATTTCTAAATGCTTGGTGCGTTCATAAAATAAAAGATTTTGGGAAATATGGGCAGTACTCTAGTTAGCACAAAACAAGATGTGGGACTAGCTAAAGGGGTATTGCTAGGCTTGCAATCAATTAAATAAGAGTCCAGGAGGAGATCCAAACAATTTTTCTTTGTAAAAGTGAGACACCCGATGAAGAACGAGCTATCTCAAGGCCTAAAAAAAATACTTAAGAAGGCATAGATCCTTAATTGATCCCAAAGACATGATGCAAATGACGTTTGACTGAATCAAACTTAACAAGAGAGTTTCTAAAGAGGATGACATCATCAACATATACTAGAAGTCTAGTGAATGAAGAGGTAGAGAACTTGAGGAAGAGGGAATGGTCAACAACTTGTTGGTGATAACTAAGAGTGACATGGAAGGAGGCCAAATTCTCAAACCACTATCTACTGGCATGTTTCAACCCATATAAAGATTTTATTAGTTTAAAGACTTTATTTGGAGCAGAAACTTGCATCCCTTAGGGAATGTGAATGCCTCATGTTAAAATAAGTAAGTGCCAAACCAACTTTGATTGTTGTTAATGTGGCGATAGGAGAAAAAGTTTAGGTAACTCCCTCAATTTGGTTGTACCCCTTTGCAACCAATCTGGCCTTATATCTCTCAATGGTTCCATCACATTTCCTCTTAAATTTGTAGACCCATTTTCTCCCTATAGGTATGACACTAGGGGAAGGTCAACAAGTGTCCATGTTCCATTGAGCTCAATAAATTTGATTTTAGCCTCCATGGCTTTCCTCCAGTAATAAAGCTTACTAGCGTCAGTGAATGAACCAGGTTCTTTTAGTTCTATAAGGCTAACACTATATACAACGTGGAAAGGTGACAAATGAGTAGAGGAAATAAAGTAGTTAATAGGATAGAGTGTACGTTGATTGGCTTGTTGAGATGAAGTAGTTAAGTTGCACTAATAATCTTGTACATAGGCAAGTTTGTGTATAATTCTTGTTGGTCTTCAGGGAAGGGGTGAGTCATGATGTGATGGTGATAGAAGATCTAGCTCAATGGTAGAACTTGGTATTTGAGGTTCTGGTGATGAGTTAGGTAAGTGAAATGTAGGTTTTGAATGGTTGGGATGTAGAAGAAAAAAAAAGGTTCTGGATGTGGATTAATTTTTGTTGTTGTGGCATTATGGTAATGAAAAATAAATTCCTCAAAAGAAACATATTTAGAAACATGTATTTGTTTTGTATCCAAATCATACATCAGGTCACCTTTGGTTCATGGTTTATATCCAACAAAAATACATCTTGTTGATATAGGATCAAATTTGCCTTTATGAGAAGCAAGAGTGGAAGAGTAGCATAAGAATCCAAATACTCTTAAATGAAGAAGATTAGGTTGTTTCTTGAATAAAGCCTTATGTGGAGACTTGTAACCATGGATTAGAGTTGGTTTTCAATTAAGTAGTTGTACTACATGAGCAATAGCTAATCCCCAAAAACGTTTAGGTAGATTGGCTTATAAAGGCCCTAGCAAAATTCAAAATTGTTTGATGCCACCTTTAACCTTTCCCATTTTGTTGGGAGTCTCAACACAACTTGTTTAATGTATTATGCCAAATTCTTTGTAAAGGGAGTGAAGTAAAAACGTCCCATTATCTTATCTAATAACCTTAATTTTTTTTTCAATAATTCTCATAAAATTTCTTAAATGCTTTTCTACTTCTAATTTATGTATGAGAAAAATTACCAAGATATACCCATTGCAATAATTTAGAATGGCGAGGAATTGTCTATTTGTGTATAGTACTTATAAGGTAGGATCCCTAAACATCCAAATGAACCAGGTCAAATGGCTTGCTTGCATTATTGATACTATCACCATATGGTAGCCTTTTTGTTTGGAAAAGTGGCAAATGTAACAAACATGAATTTTATTATAACTATGCATAAATGGATACAAATCAGATAGTGTGTTTATTCTAGAATTCGAAAAATGTCTTAACCTAAAATGCCATAAAACAGTTATAGGAAAAAAAATGTGTTTGAGTTGTCGTGGTGTTTACTTGAGTTGAGAGATTGTGTGAATCTAGTTTATGGCTTTGGAGACAGTATAACCCATCCATCATTTTATCTGAAACAATCAACCTCATAGTTTTTAGATCTTGTATTAAACAAAGGCGAGAGAGTAAGATAAATGCACAAATAAGATTAGAACAAAGTTTGGACAAAGAAATATTTAGGTTTAAAGAGAACACAAGTAGGTATAAGACATAATTCAGGATTATGTTTTGATCAATGTGGACCTTACCAATGTGGGTTTCAAGGGCAGTGTCTCCATTTGGAAGCTTAATGGTGATAGAACTTGTATTTAGAGGCTCTAAGTAACTAAACATATTTTTGTTTGAGCAGATATAATCATCTACACCTAAATCTAAGATCCAGGTGTTGGGTATTGAAGTATGAACACTAAAGGCCATGAAAATATCTTACTAGAGTTTACTAATGGATTCTTCTCGATAAGCATTGGCATATTTTGAGGTTAAAATTGCTACCTGGTTATTCCTTAAGGTACTAGTAATGTTTGAAAACTGAAGTGAAGCCATGATGGCCTTATACTGCTCTGAAGATAATAAAACTTGTGAATTTTCAAACTATCCCTTTGTTCCTATTTGATCACTAACACATGCCCACGGTAGCTCTAATGTTTCACCAATCACATTGTTCATGCCCCCATAGTTCTTACCCTCAAAGCTGCTAGAGTATCCATGCTTTTTTGTAAAAAAAAAAACCTCCATGATATGACCAATTTTACCACAGAAGCTAAAAACTTTGATGCTTCCTTTTCTAGAAAAAATGAACTTGAACCTGCTCTCACTCTACCAAAAGGTCTCTTTCCTTATATATCATTAACAAAGGCTTGCATTTCTACTAGCTTCATAGTCACTTTTTATTGAGCAAGAACAATCAAGTAGGGGAAAAATTTTGTATCTTATCCCAAAAGAGTTATCATCTCATTAAAATAATGAGTAACCGAAGATAGAACCACATGAACCTTGTCCCCTTAAGAAAATCTTTCTTTCAACAACTTCCAAATTACTACAAACACTTCTAGATATACAATATTTCGTGTTATTGTAGTCTCCAATAAGTTAAAAATCCAAGATAGAACCACATTGTTGCATCTTTCCCAATACTCTATTGGCATTGGCAACGTCCCATTCAAAAACTTGAAATTGTTCTTTGAGATCAAGGATCTCTTCGCAACTCTTACCAAACTGTGGTAATTTTTCATTGAAAGATATGGTGAATCTAAGGTCATTGAAGAATTTTACCCTTGATGAAGAATGTATTATGTGTTGGATCTTACGGTTGAAAGATATTTGTGTTCCCATTATTTACAGTTGAAGTCGAAGCACCTCTTGCCATGGATGCAGAAACCAGAGCTCTTGAAACTCAAGAGCTTTGATACCATAATTGAAATTGAACCATATAGAAAAGATGAATTTGGAAGAGAAAGTTTATTACTGATATGATATTTTTATGGGTATAGAAGGCTATTTATACACAAAGAAAAAGTATAATTGAAATAACTAAAGCAAAACTAAAACTAGTACAACAAGCTAAGTTTTGATGCAACTTCTTCTTCTAACCCGATGTGGAACTTATGTCCTGATACAACCTTTACATTTCATAATCAGATTACAATTAACAAATACACTTACATATACAGTACATCAAATAGCAAAATAAAATAAATTCTCTAAATACTCGGGACACGACCAATATCACAAATATAAACTTTCTTTGTCTGTGAGCTAGTTCAACATCAAGTCTTTGAGTTTTCACCCTTTCCAATTTCTATCATAAAAAAAATCTTTCAGTTATGTCATTTGGTTTCTCCACCTTAGATGGTCATAACTTGCAAGTTAGAGCTTGCATGAATATCATGTAGAACCATCCAAAGCATGAGATAGATTGGATTCTGTTTTTTCAAATTCAACATTGTCTAAGGGTATGAGGAAAACATTGTGACAAGTTGAGTCCATACTTATTAATAGCTTGAGTTTGGACACAATATATTTGTACAATATGCTCTACATGTGGCAAACTATCACTAGTTCCATGTCGGTGGTAGTTGGATTGGGTTCATACTCTATGTGCATAGCATATATGTGTGTGTATGTATTTTCTAGGAATTTGTTAGCAGAAAAAAACTAGCACATGGCAATGCTATAACTTGATTAACGATTATATACTCCAAATTAGCTTTTAAAAGAGCTTATTATATTCAAAGTTTGGATGCAATTCCATAACCCAAAATCACTAGGCAATAACCAACCCTCCTTATTGTCAAAGACCATATATACCTACACTTCCTAATTTAATGGACCCTACAACAAGAGAAAATACTATATAGATATTAATTTATGAACAATGACAAGTTGTTCTTGGACACCACCAAGAGCACATGTGACTAATAGCCAAGAACCATATGTTGAGACTTAGGAATTGCAAAGTCCGTAATCCCATAATTTTGATGATAACACTTAAATTTTAACAAGAAAATTTGTATTATTTAATTTAGTCTAAAGTTATGTGTTACATATACAAGAACTTCTTATAGCTTCGTCTGAATATAACAAGAAAAAGACAAGTCTAAGAACAATTTAAAGTCTTAACACAATAGTATATAAAAATACTCATATTTAAAGACTAAGGTTATGTGTATGAAATGGGTCTCAAGTGCATCTGAAGCACAAATCTAAAGCATGGAGACTCTACTAAATTTTCGAGTTTCAAGAGGACAGCCTTGGACAAATATGTTGTATTAAGTTATAGTGGGTCTTTCACTTCAAAAGAAAAACAAAAGGAAGCTTTCTGAAGAAGTGGGATATATGTTCCTAAAGAAGGAAAAAAAAAGTAGGTGAGTACTCCGGTAGGTCCGGCTAATAATGAGTGGGTACCGGTCCAGTTATGATGTGTATTAATAATATTGTGCCACGTGTATTCCACTACCCGCTATCTATCACTATTATAGCATTAATCATATTTTAAATTGTTAAATTTCCCTTCTCTTTTTTTTCCATAAATTAACGCACTTGATATGAAATTTTGGCATACTCCCCCCGTTGTACCTTGTACGGTACATCATGTAGCTCCTTGTGTGTTTTGTTATTTTGGCTTTTTATTTCTTTTCTTTTTGTTTTCTCCTTTATGTATCTTACAAAAATTAAAATTTAGTTTTGTGGTTAAAAAAATTGAGTAAGTAATTGCAAAAAATATAAATGTGGCTTAAAGTATAATATTTATTCTCACGGCTTGCTTATTTGTAAAAAAAATTTAACATTTATCTTAATAATATTTAAACATGTCATGACTGGACCGGTACCCATAAAGTTAAAACGGGACCGTAGAATTTACCCAAAAAGTAAAGGACAACTTCTCTACAAAAAAAACATTGAACCACTTTCAAATAATAACTACAACAGTTGAATATTAGATCAATGACTCCATGTATTAAACACTGACACAACGTTCAGAGCCTATCTCACTATTAGAATATTGGCGTTTAGTGACCAAAAAATCATTGTCATTATAAAGGTCGATTTAGTGACCAAGACCATCATTGAGATGTGTAAGTAGTGACCAAACGTATTTTGGTCTTGTCCGTTTGGTTTACAGTTGAGTAGAATTGATTCTAGAAATGAATGGTTGAGATGAATTATGCACACTTTACGAAGTACTTTGGACGGAAGTGATTTAAAATCAATTCTGCAAAACAATGGTTTTGTTACTTGAGAATTTAAAACAAACAGGGGCTTAATCGCTAAACATTAATGGCTGATTTTTCGGTAACTGGATTTAATTTTATGACCGATTTAAAAACCGAATTGTGGAGAAAACTAGTGACTAATTTTTTGTCACTAAAATAGGTGATTAATTGGGATGAAATAAAATTTATGGTGTTGGTTTACGACCGGCCAAAAAATTATGTGCATTAAATATTCTTTTTCTCAAAAATCAATGTCAATTCAATGCTTTACATAATCTCTAAAATGCCTTTGCTTTGGGCGGGAGAAAAATTATGACACTCTCTCTCACTCATTCTCTCTCTCCTCTTTTCTTTTGGACCGAATATAAGTAAAAAATCCAGATATATTAGTCTAACATTAAATGCACTGTTCAGTGCAATTAATTCTTAGAGACGGCTTAGCCGTCGCTAGAAATTGATAGTAGCACTATAATTATAATTTATTTATCTTTTTCTGAAAAGAAATAAAAATTAAATGTAGTGACGGCTTTAGAGACGGCAAGTCGTCGCTACATTAAAAATAAATTTTTAATTTATGCGCGCATTTTTTTAAAAAATGTAGCGACAGTCAGGCCGTCGCTACGTTAAAAACCTGCACGGGTTAAAACCCCTCCCCCTCCCCCTCCCCTTCCCCTCCATTTCCAAATTCTTTTTCCTCCAAACTCCCTTTTCCTCTCATACAACCACCCCTTATTTCTGTCCCCTCACCCCGTTTATTTTGAAAAACTGACCGATTAAAATGTTTCGCTCCTTCATAGGATCGTTTTGAACCGGTCAGTTTTCAAAATAGTTGTCTGTAAGTGACGTTAGAGCTCGTTCCAAAGTTATTCCACTTTCGTAGTCGCAACAAGTAAGTTTTTTAAAGCTTTAATCGATTTATTTGAAATTAATAATTTATTTGTTTTATTAATTTATTAATGTGATATAGGAATTAGGTTTATTTGTAATTAATAGTTTATGTGTAGTTAGTTTTTTATTATTATTTTTTGTAATTAGGTTTATTTGTAATTAATAGTTTATTTATAAATAGTTTATTTGTAATTAATAGTTTTAATTAATTTATTTGTATTTAGGTTTATTTGTTTTATTAATTTATTAATGTGATATAGGAATTAGGTTTATTTGTAATTAATAGTTTATTTAATTTATTTGTAATTATTAGTTTATTTGTTTTATTAATTTATTAGTTTATTTGTTTTATAATGTCTATAGTAAATATAATTAGTCTTATTTATTTTATTAATTAGTATATTAGTAATATGTAATTAGTTTTTTAATTTATATAATTATTTATTTTGTATATAATGTCTATAGTCATTAGTGTCTAGGATGCGTGGTAGAGGTGGAGAGAAGATCTCACTTAGTAGAGGGAGGTCCATCCCTTCGGGCGAGCTACGGCAACAGGCAGCTCACGCGATACGGGAAAGGGCCAAACTTTCTCACTTACACGCTGATCAGATGCCAGAGCATCCATCTACTTCAGCGTCGGCGGATGCCATGCAGTCTTCTTCTTCTTCCTCCCCTCCACCATCTGCTCCGGCGCAGTTCAATGGTATGAGGTTCATCCCGACACAGGGATTAGTTCAGATGCCTCCAGTGCAGGAGGATGTTGTGACCGAGATAGACCCTGACGATGCTCAGATTGACCTGGATAGGGATGCTGACCAGCAGTCTGATGAGGAGCCAGCTCGGTCCCAGGGTGCCGGGTCTGTTAAGTCTCAAAATGTTATTAAAAGGCTAATAATGTTTTAAGTCTCACAATCTCATGTTTTAATGAATTACAAATTTGGTTATTGTTCTTATCGGAAAGAACTGTGTCTACTGAAGGTGACTGATCAATATTTCAGAAAGTGTCAATTGAAGAAATCTTATCCTCTAAAATAATGTAACCGTCTGAAGAACAGAAACCAGTTGAGAGTACTCAACTTGCTGAAGGTGAAGAACCTCTTGAAGTTGTGAGACGCTGTACTAACGTTTGTTCGTCTTCAATATAATAGTCTACCAAAGATTTGGAGGCCCAAGGTAACTGCCATTCAAGAGGCAAAAGACCTCAACTCCTTGAGAATGGAGGAACTTTTGGGATCCCTTAAGGTCCATGAGTTGGAACTTGGAGAAGACGCCCCTAAGAAGAAGTCACTTGCCCTGAACGCCAAGTCCAAGCTGATTAGGTCTGATGTTCAAAAAGCCTTGAAGGTAGATAAGTCTTCAGAAGGATCTAAAGATTCAGAAAGTGACTCTGATGATGATAATGACCTTGCTTTGATGAGTAGGAGAATCAAGAGGATGCTTCAGAAGAAGGGCAAGTTCAGAAAATCATCCTCATCTGACAACAAAATAGGTAAATCAGGTAAAGAAACTTTTGTTTCTGATAAAATGATCTACTATGAATGCAGACAACCTGGTCACATGAAAACCGACTGCCCTAAGCTAAGGAAGTTTTCTTCAAAGAAGAAGAAATTTCCAAAGAAGAAGAAAGGGTTCATGGCAACATGGGAAGATCTTGATGATTCCACCTCTGAAGAGGATGATGAAGATGCTGAAGAAGCTAACTTGTGTCTGATGGCTAGCCTTCCTTCATCAGACAGTTCTGAATCAGAGGTAATACATCAAACCCTGCAAGATATGTATGATGATCTGGTGTAAAGTTCTAAGGAACTTTTTCATGAGTACAAAGAGCTATCAAGAGCATTCACTGAAGTGGCTACTAAAATGAAGCTCTTGAAGCTGAAAATTTGTCACTCAAGGAAAAGCTTCTTAGCTTTGAGGTCTGTGATTCAACAAGTTTGAAAAAGGAAAATGAGAATCTTAAAAAACAAGTTGTTGAACTCACAAAGGACCTGGCTGCTTTTGTCAACGGAGCCAAAAACCTGAATATGCTTCTGGGAGTTCAAATGAATCCTAAAGACAAAAGTGGTCTTGGTCACTCAGAGACTTCCTTCCTGCATGATGTTGAAATTAAAAATGCTAATAAGGCTAAGAAAGGTAAGGGATGTCTTCACTGTGGCAAGCCTGGACACAATATGTCTCAGTGCCGACATAGAAAAAAGGGCAGACCTCCTGCTAACAAGAAAGGACCCAAAAAGATGTGGGGTACCTAAAGCTTTAATTGTTCTTGTTGCAGATGTGTTTAACAGGACAAAGGAGACACCACAAATGGTACCTGGACAGCGGCTGCTCGCGACACATGACAAGATAAAGGTCTTTGTTCCAAAACCTTAGACCTAAGGATGGTAGTGTGGTGACTTTTGGAGGAGATCAGAAAGGAAAAATCACTGGTGTTGGTTCAGTAGGTATATCTCCTTTATCTGTTATCCATAATGTTCTCTTGGTTGAAGGTCTCCAACATAACCTATTGAGCATAAGTCAATTGTGTGACAGTGGTTTTGTTGTATCATTCACAAGGGATGGTTGTATAGTCAGAAACTCCTTTGATCAAATCATTTTTACTGCCAAAAGACATAGTAATGTATACAAGATTGATCTTGAGGACCTAGCATATCAAAATGTAACTTGTCTTATTTCTATGAAAGATGAAAAACAGATTTGGCATTAGAAACTTGGGCATGCCAGCTTGAGATTAATCTCAAAGCTCACAAAACACAATCTTGTGAAAGGTTTACCCAAACTTTCTTTCAAATATGATATTTTGTGTGAAAAATGCTTAAAGGGGAAGCAAACCAGAAGTTCTTTTAAAAGCATAAATGTTGTTTCAACTGCTAGACCCTTAGAACTTTTACATATTGATCTGTTTGGCCCTACAAGAACTGAAAGTCTTTCTGGTAAAAAGTATGGTTTGGTCATCATTGATGACTATTCTAGATTTACATGGGTGATATTCCTCAAAAGCAAGGATGAGACTTTTGAGAACTTTGCCAGATTTTGTAAGAAGGTGCAAAATGAAAAAGGATTTTGCATATCTGCCATAAGAAGTGATCATGGAGATAAGTTTGAAAACTCAAGCTTCAATATGTTCTGTGATGAGAATGGGATCTCTCACAATTTCTCTGTGGCAAGAACACCTCAGCAAAATGGGGTTGTTGAGAGAAAGAACAGAAGCTTGCAGGATATGGGAAGAACCATGCTCATTTCAAGCAATCTTCCAAGGTCTTTCTGGGCAGAAGTTGTTCACACAGCTTGTTATATCCAAAACAGAATTTTGGTAAGGCCTATTCTCAATAAAACTCCCTATGAATTGTGGAGAGGAATGAAACCCAACATTTCATATTTTCACATCTTTGGCTGTGAGTGTTTCATACTCAACACCAAGGATGATCTGGGTAAGTTTGATTCAAAATCTGACAAGGGATTCTTCATTGGTTATTCAGAAACCTCTAAGGCATATAAAGTTTACAACTCTAGAACCCTAACTGTTGAAGAAACCATTCACGTTAGATTTAACGACGCTAAAGAGACTGATAGGGAACTATCAGATCTAGAAGAGGATTTTGCAGGAATGGAGCTGAACCCAACTTCAAAGACTTCAAAGGCTAAAAATGAAGTACCTGCTGAAGAACCCTCTGATGTACCTGCTTAAGAAATAACTCTTCAACCTACTGAAACTGATACTCATCAGAGAGTCGATACTAAGTCTCAAAATGAGCAAGTTTTTCCTTGCTGGCGTGAGTGGAGATACATAACTCATCATCCTCGAGAGCAAATCATTGGCGACACTTCAGAAGGAGTAGGAACAAGATCAAGACTAAGAGAAGTCAATAATCTTGCTTTTCTCTCTGAAATCGAGCCAAAGAATATTAAGGAAGCTCTGCATGATGAAAGGTGGATCCTAGCCATGCAAGAAGAGCTTAATCAGTTTGCCATGAGTGATGTTTGGAATCTTGTTCCTAAACCCCATGGGAAAACTATTATAGGAACCAAGTGGGTGTTTAGAAACAAACTCTCTGAAGATGGTCAAGTTGTTAGAAACAAAGCCAGGCTTGTTGCTCAAGGCTACAATCAGCAAGAAGGTATTGATTTCACTGAAACCTTCGCTCTAGTAGCTAGGCTTGAAGCCATTAGGATTTTACTTGCCTATGCAGCAAATAATGGCATCAAACTATATCAGATGGATGTTAAGAGTGCCTTCCTAAATGGTTTCATTGAGGAAGACGTATTTGTTAGACAACCCCCTGGTTTCAAAAATTTGACTTTTCCTGATCATGTTTTCAAACTGAAAAAGGCTCTGTATGGTCTGAAACAAGCTCCCAGAGCTTGGTATGAAAGACTGAGAAATTTCTTACTCAAAAAT
Organism: Sesbania bispinosa; assembly: GCA_026901365.1. Lineage (NCBI taxonomy): Eukaryota > Viridiplantae > Streptophyta > Magnoliopsida > Fabales > Fabaceae > Sesbania > Sesbania bispinosa. The sequence continues at coordinate 89,814 of QLOH01000746.1, read as the reverse complement.
GGTTTTGAAAGAGGAAATGTTTATACAACTCTCTTTAGAAAAATGTCTAGCAAAGACCTGATTCTGGTCCAAATATATGTTGATGATATTATTTTTGGATCAACAAATTCCTCTCTATGCACAAAGTTCTCAAAGCTTATGCAATTTGAGTTTGAAATGAGCTTAATGGGAGAACTAAAATTTTTCTTAAGACTTCAAATTAAGCAAGATTCATATTGTATATGGTTCCATCAAGAGAAGTACACAAAGGAAATGCTTAAAATGTTTAATATGCACAGTTGCAAGCCTATGACAACTCCTATGCACCCCTCATCTATTTTAACTAAAAATGAAGGAGAAGAATCTGTTGACCCAACTCTGTATAGAGGAATGCTTAGATCCTTACTGTATCTTACAGCAAGTAGGCCTGACATTATGTTCAGTGTTTGCTTGTGTGGAAGATTTCAATCTAATCAAAGAGTAACTCATTATCAAACTATAAAGAGGATTTTTAGATATTTGAAAGGTACTACTAATCTTGGTTTATTCTATAAGAGGAGTAAGGACTGCAGGTTAGTAGGATTCTGTGATGCTGATTTCGCTGGAGACAGAGTTGAAAGAAAACCAACCAGTGGAGGATGTCACTTCATTGGAGGAAATCTAATAAGTTGGTCGAGCAAGAGACAAAGCACGATTGCTCTTTCCACTGCTGAAGCTCAATACATTGTTGTTGCATGTTGTTGTTCACAACTGTTATGGGTAAAATATCAGCTAGAAGACTTTAATATTCTTACTAAATCTATTCCAGTCTTCTGTGATAACACTAGTGCAATCAACCTTTCCAAATATCCAATTCAGCACTCTAGAGCAAAACACATTGAAATCAAACATCATTTTATAAGGGACTATGTTCAGAAAGGGATTATTGATATACAATTCGTTGAAACAGAACATCAATGGGCTGATATATTCATTAAACCACTTGCTGAAGATAGATTCAAATTTATTAGAGAAAATTTGAACATTCTCACGCTTTCTGAAAAATAGTTTTCATTAAAAAGAAAGTGTTGATATGCACAAGTAGTATCCTGAATCTTTTTCCTACTTATCTTTCACTTCTTCATAATGCTCTGTTTGCCCTTTTGACGATGACAAAAGGGGGAGTATTAAGAAACTAACAAAATCTGAAGTTAAGTGTGTTTCAGAAGGATTCTATGATTCAGGGGGAGCAAATGAAAGGAGCAAATGAAACAAAGATTTCAAGCAAAATTGCAAACAATTTTTAGCAAGAAGCTCTGCATCAATATCTGATTTAAGGTGAGCAATACTCTTATATCTTAATATCTCTTCCCTTCGGATATTTGATTTAGTTCTTAAAGCAAATTTGTCATCATTAAAAAGGGGGAGAATGTTGAGTCTTAAATTTGTCATCATTAATATCTCATAATCCCAAGTTTTAATGAATTACAAATTTGGTTATTGTTCTTATCAGAAAGAACTGTGTCTACTGAAGGTGACTGATCAGTATTTCAGAAAGTGTCAATTGAAGAAATCTTATCCTCTGAAATAATGTAACCGTCTGAAGAACAGAAACCTGCTGAGAGTACTCAACCTGCTGAAGGTGAAGAACCTCCTGAAGTTGTGAGACGTCGTACTAACGTCTGTTCATCTTCAATATAATCGTCTCTGATATTCTCTCTGAAGACTCAAGACAACCGTAGTTGCCTCAGTTACTTATGCCTCTCATCCTTCTGGAAAGTCAGAGAAAGTGCTTTTTGGCATATTTCAAATTTCTCTCACCAAAAAGGCAAAGTCTGTTGTGAAGTACAAGTTGCTCAGAAAAAGTGAAGCCTGCACTGTTGACTCTACTACCTGCTACTACAGAGGTTTCAGGCTATGTGTCACAACGGGAGCATTTGCATTAAATGCTATCTCTCAACGGGAAATCGAATGGAGCTCAACGGGCTAAAGTTTCTCACTCTATAAATACCAAGACTCCATGAACAAGAAGAGAGAGAACACAGAGAAAAAAATTGCTGAAACGCTGCTGAAATTTATATTCATCTGTTTCATTGTTTCATCTTTGTAAACACTTCTATATCCTGAGTCTTACTCAGTTATTTGTACAAGTTTCCCAGTTCGAGCTCTAAACTTGAGTAGTTTAAGAGTTTTAGCAATCTTACATTCAATCAGTTTTTCTGGTTTAGCCTGGAAAGGCTAGGTGTGCAAGTAATACTTGGGTTTGAGCCTAGAGAGGTTAGGTGTGCAAATAATACTTGGGTTTGAGCCTAAAGAGGCTAGGTGTGCAAAGAATACTTGAGTGTTGAGCCTGGAGAGGCTAGGTTTGCAAATAATACTTGTAATCTTGCGGGATTAGTGGAAAATCCAGTGGTGGTTTGCCCTCGGACTGGACGTAGCTCACTGTGTTAGTGGGTGAACCAGGATAAATTTCTGTGGTCAAGTTCTCTCTACCCTTAACTCTTTATATTCTTTTTTAACTAACAAAGGAGGGTTAAGAAAAGTGATTTTATTAATCTTCGTTGCGAAACAAAATTTTTACCACGTTAAAAGTATTTCAAAATCAAGTTTATACAACCTTCTGAGTTGCATCAGCAAGTTGCTGAACTTCCCAGTTTCGGAAGGTTGCTCAAATATTTTCAAATCAGCTTGCTTGTTTTAAAAAGGTTTTCAGAAAAATCTGTAAAGATTATAAAACACTATTCAACCCCCCTTCTAGTGTTTCCTGTGGTCCTAACAGGGTCAAGCAAACCTCATGAGACAGACGCTTGAGGTCGGGTTATTATCCGACCATTTGGCAAGGGGTGAGTTTGTTTAATTTTATTTTCTTCTTTAGAATTGATATTAATATTTAATCTTTAATTGTTTTAACTATTAATATTGAATATTTTATTTTGTAGGTAGGTGCCTAACGCCCCACCTATCGGAGCCATTGGGCATGCGATCCGGGCGCAGTTCCGGGGTCCTCACTACCTTTGGGAGGTCACCTCGAAGGATGTTAGGGACAGGTGGTGGGAGGAGTTCACGGTAATTAAAAACCCTATCAACTTTAAATTTTTTCTTAAGATATGTCAATTTGGCAGGACTTGCCATATTTTTATTTTGCAGAGTCGAGTTACTTGGGACCCTTCTGATGAGGCCCAAATCAAGAAGGTGTACGAGCAGAGGGTTGCTCGTCGCCTTCGAGATATGATGAACAAGGCTCGGAAGGCTGGGAAAAGGCCCACGTGGTGTGGTGAGGAGGCCTAGGAGGGTCTTTTGGCCTATTGGGCCTCTGAGGAATTCAAGGGGAAGTCCGCTCGTAACAAGAGCAATCGGGCTTCTCAACGCGGGGGGGGGGGGGGGGGGGTAGTCCACACCACGGACCGCAGGGCCCACCATGAGGTGGCGTTGGATATGGTATGTATAAACAAACACTCTTCTGTATTATGTTTCTATTTTTTGTTAAATTAATTAATTTGTGTAATTTTCCTGGGTAGGTTCGACAGCTTGGGTGGGAGGTCGAGCTGGACGAGTTCTTTGTTGCCACCCACGCCAAAGAGGGTGGTGGCTGGGTAGATGACCGGGTCCGGTCCACCTATGTAAGTGTTTGTTTATAAGTGTTTTTTATATAATTTCATATTTATGCAATTGAATATATAACTAATAACTAATTTTACTTTTACCTCAACAGACAAATTACAAGGAGTGCCTGAGGGAGGTGGAGTCACACATGGGTGACACCTCCATGACTGATGCCTCCACCAAGCTGGAGATCTGGAGGGATGTTGCAGGTTGCAAGACCCGAGGCCATTGTTATGGCACCGGGGACTTGGCTTCCAACATTCGTCCAGGTGTGACCAGCTTGATTCAGGAGTCTCGGGCTCACCCGAGCGAGAGTACTGACGGGTCTAGGTCACGACATTCTAGAGAGGAGGCGATGTGCCAGGAAGTCAAAGTAGCAAAGGAGCAGTCTCGGCAGGCCATAAAGAAGGCTACAGATTTGGAGGATTAGTTAGCACGACTCTGAGGACAGATGCAACAAATCTTGGACGCTCAGGTTGCAGGTCAGGCTCATGCGCAGCCGCACCCCCATTATGATCCCGTCATGGATGACCAATCGGTGGATGATGAGGACGAGCAGCCCACCCCACAGCCCCAGTGCCGCCGCTGCCATTGATATATGTTTATGTTTTATTGTATTATTTTTTAACAGAGTTTGTGTATATTTATATATATATGATATTTTAGTATTGTTTTTATAATTTTAAATTTAATAAATAATAAAATAAATAATAATAATAAATTTAATTTAAAAATAAAATAAATAATAAATTTAATAAATTATTAAAATAAAATAAATAAATAAATTTAATTTAAAAAATATATACCTGTAGCGACGGCCATGGCTGTCACTACAGTCGTCTCTAAATAAAAAAAAAAAAAAGAATTACTCTTAGCGACGACCATGTTTTTAGAGATGGTTTCAGCGACGGCTAAGCCATCTCTAAGTAGCCACAGCTGACGTCAGTCATCGCCATTGTATTTACAACGAGCCACTTAGCAACATCCACGTGGTCGTCTCTAAGTCGTCACTACGCATCGTGTAGAGACGATTTTTCCTTGTATAGCGATGGCAATATGTGTGTGTTTATATATATATATATATATATATATATATATATATAAAGTTATCATGTGTGTTTATTCATAATTTAGTCTTTTACCTGTTAATTTTTATGTTTCAATCTTTCTTTCACAAAAGTTATATCAACTTTTTTTTGTTGTTAAGATATCTCTGGCAACAACCTGTAACAGTTATTTCTCTTTGCAACTACCTTCACATTTGCTGAAATCATGAGGGTTCATTAACCTTAAATTTAAACTTGCTTATTATTTCACTATATTAGTTATTTCATCAATTTAATCCTTCATATATGAAATGAATTTAAGGCAAATTTTAAGTGTAAATTAAAGTGACTAAACTGATACATATTTTTATCACTAAGGGGCTATTTGCAAACAAATGTTCACCACATTGAGAATAAGGAATATCTTAGTGAGGAACCAATTATCATAAGAGTTTCTGTGGAAAGAATCAATATATTAAGTCTGTAAAGAAATGTAAGAAAATCGCTAACCAATAGGAAAAAGAAAGGGCCACATTTGTTGTGCCCATAACTTAATTAGATAAATGAATAAATACAATGTTCAACCAAAAACACAAATGAATATGGTCAATGAAAAAGAAAGTATGTGCAAACAACAAATCAATCAATTGAATTGCATTAACTTGGGAGCAAATCTGAGCAATCTATCCAAGGCATGAGGCGTGAATTTCCTTGCAAACAAATGACAAATATTGGTGGTCTTTCCATTATACTCACATGTGCTTCCATACCTTATGCTATTCAAAAAATCAACAGTCACATCTGTTCTAATATACCTTGATGGATGAGGTCCACCCCTTGACCAATCAACCCATGTCAAAGTCCTATTAGAATTCCTCTTCCAAAATTTGATACTAACCAATGTGGGCAAGTAGTGCTCATCACTATAGCATTGAGGATTGCAATACTTTTTGAACACAGGGAAGTAATGTTGATCAGAGACTATTTGAAGGGCAAGGGCACGGTCTATTTGAAACCATTGGGAACCCTTCCTCCATTGAGAAAGCCTAATGAGTGGCCTCATTTTGGGGCTGTACCTTCCACGCCCCACATTCCCTGGTAGATCATAGGCTTCCACAAAGGTTTGTGTTGAGTTCATGAGATAAGTGTAGATGGTGGAGAAATTAAACAGAGGAATGCATGCCTCTGAGAGCAGAACAAAACGTTGATTGGAGAAATCAAGCAATGCATTGGCTAATAAGCGTCTCTCTGCCTCTATCATGCTATTCTCACCCCACTTTACCTCCTGCATATATGTCACCAAAGAAAATCAGATTAGAAATTATTTTTGAATTGTGTAAAAAAAGTTTTTTTACACGACATATAATGTGTTACCACATCATTTAATAAATTTAATAATACATGATGTGTCATACTCATTAAATGATGTGATAACACATCTCAATAATGTCTGTCTAAATTTTTTTTAGATTGCATAGTTATTAAATTCACTACTATTTTTCTCCAATTTTCCTAGGACAAAAGTTCGATTACGGATTTGGTCAAGTAAAAAAAAGGGTGAAGTCATTGCAATCAGCCATCAAGAACCGTTAGATAGAAATCAGACAGCTCAAATCCGATTTAGCTTTTAAATTCAACTGCAACGAATCTGAACCCCAAAAGTTCATTAAAAAAATTGTAACTACGCCATCAATAGAGAATGGGTTCATGTTCAAGGACATAAATGTGTTAAAGTTGGGCCGGGCCACTTCATGGCATGAACAATTTTTTAATTACACCACTAAGAAAGTATAAGACTTTTGATGATGTTTTAGGAACAATTATTTAATAGACATTATTGCCCTGTGTGCTAAATTATTTAAAAACTTCAGCTTGTTTTAACTTTACTTTTGTAATTTGGGCCCCTTCAAATAACAAATTAGTATATACTCTTATTAGTATATAGCACAGAAATTAATTATGGATAAGCATGCTCAAAATTAAAGTTTTTCTAATTAATACATGTTGCTACCTAAATGCAAATGGAATAGCAAAAAGATGTATTTCATTTTGTCTTTAGATTCGTTTTTGCATGCGAGAGACAAAGTGCATGAAGAAAGGAATTGTGAAAAATTAGATGGGGTGTAGCTAGAAAAGTGAGTTTTTGAAATGGAGAATGGAATTTTTCTTGGAGTGCAAAAGGAGTGGGATCAAAGAAAAGTATGAACAGTTCACTTTCCCAATTGTGGAAGCAATCATAAAGATTGTGAAAAAAAAAACATGGAGATTCTATAGATTCAGTAGTGGACCTAAATAGTTTGGGGTTTTTTTTATATACTTACCGACATGGTATATATATTGATCAATAATAGTGCCTATATCAAGTTGAAAAAAAAGGAAAGAGGGAGGAATTAAAATCCCCCACCCCCTGAATATAATAAAATTATATTAATTCCAGTTCTATTTAAAAAAAAAATAATAGCAATGATAAAAGCATGAGTTGTCTCATTTTGAATATATGACTTCAAAAGATCTTATTAAAAGGTATTGGGAGTGGTCTTTTGCAGCCTTTTAGCTGGGGTCGTTGTATGTGTTCTCTACTCAAGCCTCATCCAACAAGCAATCCTCATATATTCATATACATGTTGACCATGAAAATAGCCCCAAAATAATTAAGGCCAATAAGGTCGTTCCATAAAATTGATAATGACGTGTACAACTCTTTAAACTAATTATTAATGGTATACAAACTTACACATAATAAAGGTAGCTGCCGGTTTAGGTTCATGCAGACAGGTTTTTCCCAAATTGGCAGTTTCTTATATTAAACAATTTGGTTTGATAATATATTGTGATAGGAACTACAAAGCAAAATTAAATATTTTGGATGTGCTTTAAAAAAGCTAGAATCATGATTTGCACTAGTACTTGTCTACCAATAATTTTACCAAGATAATACATACGTGTGGAGAGACTAGAGAGACAGAGAATAATCATAATGTTATAAAATAAAATTACATAATGTTTAAACTTGAACTAGAATGTGAAAACGTGTTATTATTGAATCCAAGATCCGTGGAATATATATAGTGGCAGAATTTTCAAGCACATAACACAAGAACACTTAGGAAGGAGCTGTAATTACCGTTAAATAAGGCGTGCATTAAGGGACTACTGATGATAATGCAATAGTATCAGTTTCTAGTTCTACGCGTTTCATTCACCCAAGAAAATAACATGCTTTCAACGTTCGGTCTTCAAAAATGATTGATAGCAATAGCAAATTAACTTGTAAGACGTTTTGAGCATATATACTTATATACATTAAATTGTTATTTGAGAGGCCCAAATACAGGGGAAAAAAAGTTAGACTAAATGTGAACTTAAAATAGATGTTATTAGCATATGGTAAGTTAATGTCTAAATAATGGTTCCTACACCATGAGCATAAAAAATTTCTTTAAAACGGTGTAAGTTATCAATAAATTATTTATGCAATATGTACACTAAATATGTACTTAAATTAATTCTTTTTGTATTTAAAATACTAAAAAAGTACTAAAGAGTGACTATAAAAACAAAAAATTTTAAATTTTTATATTTAATGAGAGGGAAGCTATTTATTACCAGTATACTAGAAGTATATTAGAAACATAAAATCATTTAATAAAATATATTAATACTTTTAATACAATGGTCAACAAAACCTTAAAATAATTTAAAATTTGATGAAAGAAAAGGTGGTGATAATTATTTTTAGAGAAAAAAAAAGTAATTTAACCCAGTCATATACTAAGGGCCCAGCTCATACCCTGTTGTAATTTTGAAACATGGGATTCTATAGCCACCTCTAGCCTTTACCTTACCTACCCCCTTTCTCAAGGTTACAAATTGTTTCCTTGTTAATTGAATGTAATTGATGTGACATGAATTATGACAAACATTCATCCAGTGAATTTCAGTAACTCAAAAGTCAATATCATCCAAAATGGGAAATGAACTTGCAAAGTAATAACTAATAAAAGAAAGTTACATTACACCATACTGGTTTTGGATTTGGGGAAAAATCAGTTATAATTTCATATAGAATAGTAGAAGACAACCAAAAGCCACTACATAATTAAACATTATGAATACTTGAGTGTGAGGAAATGGATATTATTTCATGTTTGGTTATTTTTCAGACTCAAATAGAAACAGACATCACTATAACTCAGATTATCTTCATGCAATGAAAAGAAAGGAAAACATAGGAAGGTTGTTTAATTTTTTTGTCCAGAATTAAAGAATCATTACTATACCTTAGTTTTAAAAGGAAAAAGAATAATAATAATTACATTTTATTGAATTCAATTACCATTTGATTTATGCAGAGGAATGAATGAATGAATGATTAGAGTATCATTTGTATGTATACATACCTTGCTGGGGATTCTGCGGCCATGAAACACAGAGCTTTCAGGTACTGTTTCATTGAAAGAAGGATGAGAATGAACATAGATAGAATACAACCCTTCATTTCCTTTGAAGAATCTCTCCCACAGAGGAGCCAACAGAACAGGACCTTTTATCAAGAATAAAAATGCAACCTTTGGTGTTTGTTTGAATGGTAATTTATGAATCAAAGGAACCAAAGAGGCTCTCCACAGCAACTCTTCCTCACTCATATCATGCATAATCATAGGAGTTTCCAACAAATCACTCAAACCTTTTTTGGTGATGACCCTTTTCTGAGTGATCATCAGGGATGGAGGAGAAAAGGGTTGTTCTGTATTGCTGTTTTCATTTGATATTGAGATGTTGGATGAGATAATTGGAAGAGAAGGAGACACAGGTGGAAGGGGTGATTTGAGGGATGATGGGACAGTGAATTGTTGGATTTGAAAGTTAAAGGAGAAGTTTTTGACACAGAAAGTGAGGGTGATACCAATGAGTAAACCACAACCAAAAACCAGAATATGAGCAAAGAAGTTGAGGAGATAGACTTGAGCAGTGAAGAGATTCAGATATGAGGCTGCTGTGCGAGTACCTTGTTGTTCCTTATTCTTCATGGTTATGGCAAATTAAGAATGAGAAGATTGGAATTTGAAAGGATAAATGGGAATTTGAAGGAGGGAGAGAGAGAGAGATTAAGACAGACACAGAATGTTGATGATTGGTTTCTGTACAATACTAGCAGCCTCTATTGAAGTATATTGAGTTTTTATATATATAGTGAGAGAAAGAGAGAGAGAGAATCCATGAAGCTTGATTCTACCCTCAAAGAGATACTTAAATTGATCCCAAAACAATGCCTATATTCTGTATTTTTACATGAGCTGGGAAAAAGTTGTATTCTTTTAGGCTATGAACTGTACCAATGGAACATTAACTAATAGGAAAAAAAAAAGTAAATGTACAATAAATGTTTAGCTGAATAAAAGGAATTATTAGCGTTATGTCAGTCCGTTAATAAATTATTTACTTTAATATGCTTTTGTTTATACACATTTAGTGTATTTGGTTTACAATTGAGTGGTATTTATTCTAAAATCAATTGATGGAAAAGAGTAAAAATACACACTTTACATGTTAGATAAAAATAATTTAAAATTATTAATTATGTAGAATTGATTTTATATTTCTACTGCTAATTACAAACCAAGTGCGAATACGAATGAAGCACCTCAAAAATCTATTACTACTATTAATGTAGGGAAGCGTTGTTAAAGGAATTGTTAATCCTCTTATTTTTTTTGTATTTTTACCAAACTCATTTCTTTTGGTGAAAAAATAAAAGAGGGTTTTGTTAACAAGTGTCCTAAGGACATTGGATAAGAAACTATATATAGTAGTAGATTTTTACTGAAAATCACGATATTAAATAATGCACAGTTCATTAAAAAATATTAAATCACAGTATATAATGTAAGGTTCCTTGACCAATACTCTTAGGATAGTCATTAACATTTCCAAAAAAATATTAAAACAAATTCTTTTTAATATATTTTTTGTTATCAGTTTACTGTATAAAAAGTTATTTAACCATAAATTTCTTTTAATAAATTGTGTTAATTTTTTAGAAAATAAATTAATAATAAATTATTTGTTAAAGTGAGTTAAAAATAATATTTCACTATTATTTTACTTGCTGGAAAGCATAATCGTATGGTAACTGGTTTTTTTATTTGGTACACGAGAAGGGTATTTGGAAGAAAATAATATTGAACCTTTAACATTAAATTTAATTAATATTAATATCATACTATAAAACCAAACGGCTCAATAATGCTAATTAAATTATAAAAACAAAAGGCTGAAGAGAAATAAACTAATACATGCCTTGTGTAATTTATTATCTTTGAATATTTTTCTTATAAAAGATTGTTTAGAATCAGAAAATTTTACTATTTATTTAATTCTTAAATAAAATTACTTAAATGATAATTTTGTCATGATTATTTAGAAAGCATACTATTCAAGTAAACCCACAAAAGTGGAATGGATTTAATTCTCTTTAATATATTGTTCTAAATACGAAAAGTAATTTGAAAATTTTAAATTGTACATTTTATCTTGTTAATTAATTTGATTAAAAATTATTATTTTAATGGTTTAAAACATAGTATCTTGAAAACCAAATAAAAAAGGCTTGAATGATTTCATATGAGTTGTATATAAAATGGAGAGTAAGAGAAAAAAAACTTTATGTATGCAATATCAGTATAAAAGAATTATATTTTTATTCAATAATATATTACCATATCATTCAATAAATATGAAATTTTATAAGTTATTAAATTTAATAATTAATGTGATAACACATTATAAGATGATAGTGTAAAATTTACCTACACTAACAATGAATACAACTTAATTAAACTAAAAAAATGTAAGGATCTTCTAAATTAAGCCAAATTACGTACACCTTTTTTTCTGGTGTATAGTTGCCCATACTCTTATTTAGTGTATCTTTTGTTTCACGTTCTATCACCCCAAATGTGGGTTGAGAAAAGTCAAAATGTGAGATATCTAGTTATTGGATGTTTAATTAGTTGTCGTTAGTTAACTTGTGTAATGGACAATAAACAACGTTTGAAATGAGACAAATATGTCATGTTTTTGTGTTATTTCCCGTGGTAAAACTTCATTTTGGATACAGATATATAACATCCTAAATTTTATTAAGTAAAATATTAATTAAATTAAATAAATAAGTAGAGGAAATAATTAATTAAATAGATGAATAAATAATAGGATTAATATTATTATTAGTTTTATCCATAAAGCTACTTCATTTTTAAAAAAAAAAAAAGAAGATAAGGGGGTTGAGAGTGGGCCAAAGCCCAATTAGGCATTCTAGTAAGGAGGGGTTATCAGTTCACCCTAATCCTTATTCGTATAATCATCAGAGAGCGAAACGCTAAGGAGGGAAGAAACCGAGTCTCAAGAGGGGATTGCTGCAGAGTGAGCATCAAGAACCAAGAAAGGGATTTTCTTGCTGTAATTGATCTTCGCTTAAGGTACGGTGGGGAAGAGGGTGCTGCTTGTATATGCATGTAGGGGTGCTTGGGTAGTAATTTAAGACTAGAAATTCGTATTGATATATGTTATAACTGAGAATGAATGATTAAAACTGTTGATTTATGATTGATTGGGTGAATATTGATGATTTATTCGGTGAAATTAAAGAGGATATTGAGAATAATGAAAAGGGGGAGACTAGGGATTTGAGGATTTGGGATTTTGATGGATTGGTTGTATAATCTGTAAAAAGATTGTTGTTTTACTGAGTTTTGATGTTATAAACGCATAAGAATGATTATTTAACAAAGATGATTGATTAGGGATTGAAAAGAGAGGTTTAGAGATGATAAAAATCATGGGAACTGCGATCTGCGTCGCGGGTAATCGATTACCAGGGTGTGTAATCGATTACCAGTGTGTTCTGGGCAACCCATAAGTGTTGTTTGTTCGTTGGTAATCGATTACAGGATTGTGGTAATCGATTACCAGAGAGATTGCTTGTAGGTAATCGATTGCAGGGATGCTGGTTGCAGATAATCGATTACAAGGTGGTTGTAATCGATTACCAGAGACCTTGTTTGCAGGTAATCGATTACTAGAGGTTGGTAATCGATTACCAGAGTGGATTTTGAGATCCTAAGTGCTTGATGATGATTGATGTTGTTTGATAATGCTTTATTATGATTATGGTGTTGATGATTAATGATGTTGATGATGATTTGGTGTGCATAGTGATCGGTGAATATGCAATGTGATTGATGATGATTGGGTGTGCATAATGATTGATGAATATGCCATGTGATTGATGATGTTTTGGTGTGCATAATATGCAATGTGATTAATGATGATGGTGAATGTTATGATGATGTTAATGATGATAGTATATATCACTTATTGATGAGGATGTTAATGATGATAGTGTATATCACGTTATGATGATGGTGCTTAATGATGAGTATAATAATGCATGATGAGGATGATAATGATGATGGTGTATATAACCTTTTGATGATGATGTTACCTAAGTTGTGCGGGCCCATAGAGGGGGTACAACTTAGGAGAGATGCCTTGAGCATATGTGATGAGACCTGAATTGTACGGGCCCATAGAGGGGGTACAATTCGGGAGGTGAACTGCGTTGTGCGGGCCCATAGAAGGGGTACAACTCAGGGGATCAAGATGGGGCGTTCGATGCACGGGCCCATAGAGGGGGGTGCAACCTAGGAATGATTTGTACTGGCCCATAGAGGGGGTGCAACCTAGGGTCAATGTCGTTGTGCGAGCCCATAGAGGGAATACAACCTATCGGATGGTGTGTGGTGACACCGGTAGACTATCTTGGTACTAACTAGAGTGATTGACGAGGTGCACCCATTATGTGGAGTTCCAAGTCATGATCTTTGGGTAGGTGAGGTGATGAGTTTTTGTGCATGTGATGATGAGTTATACTTAATGATGAATTGAGTTATAATATGATGATGATGAGTTTTGGTGCATACATGATGAATGGATATATGAGATATATTTGATGATGAAACTGGGTAAATAATGATGTTGTGAGTATTAATGATGATTGAGAATTATGTGTGAAAATAGAGTATGTGATTCCTTTGGTGAATGATAGTATGAGAATTATGTGATGATATAAATGAATGGTTATATGCTAATTTATAGATGATTATTATCTGATGAATTATGTGATGTTTGGGGTATGTGGCGTGGTGAAAGATGATGTTATTTATATGTGGGTGAGGATAGGGTAGCCTCCTATGTGTATGTATGAGTACTATTCTTTTCCTCACCGTTATACTGTGGATATTTTTACAGGTATTGATGATGACACGACTGGTGTCGAGTTTTGATTAAAGGGAGTGTGCTCTGGTATATGTGACATCAGGGCATAATTTTGGGGGTTCTTTCTTTATGTTTCTAGTTAGGAAGGTTTTTGTAAACTGTGTTTGGATGCCTTGCACAGCAAGTAGGATGTTTAGCTACTTTTATATTTTTGGAGATTCCGCTGCTTGAGTATCTTGAGTTATATTTTATTTTAATTAAGTTGTTTTTGAAACAATGAGGTTTTTAATTAAGAAGTTATGTGAACCTTTTATCCATTATGGGATGTTACCTTTTCTACACTTCAATTTATTAAACGTATAAGAGTTTTGGGTAGAGGGGTGTCACAAGATCAATAGCCCCAAGAATTTTTTTTCCTTAATAGGTATATATAATTTCCATGTATGATCCCAAAAATATCCAATATACATAGCGCCCTTCCGAATATATATTTTATTAAGTATATGAGTTAACTAATTTGGCATTACAACACAATAAATAAGATCTAGATCTAGAGAAAAATCAATGTTGAAATGAGCATCCTTGTGAAAGGCTAGAGAGGACCCCGTGAGTTTTCAAGTATAAAACATGATTGTAACCCTAAGAGAAAATCCTATCACCTTACATCAAATACTAAAACTACAACCTGGGTTGAGGGAGTTCATTTTTTAGAGGAGCACATCTACCAAGCATTATTTGAATGGGTATGTACATAGGATGGTGGAGTAGGCAACAACATATACATATATGTCCAAAGCTTACGATAAGGTTGAATAGCCTTTCCTTAGAGTTATGCTTGATAGCATGATATTTTCTCGGCATTGGACTAATCTCATCATGAGATGTGTTTCATCATTATCATATTTTGTAGTTATTAATGGATGATCCCCTAACTAGAAATTTTTCCCTTGGAAGGGATTGAGACAAGGGGATCCTCTCTCACCTTATTTGTTTATTTTATGTGAAGAAGCTCTGTCAGCACTCATCAACAAAATTGTGAAATAAAAAAGGATGCATGGTCTTAAAATAATCCCTATGTTCCTTCTATTTCTCATTTTCTTTTTGCAGACATTAGTATCATTTTTGCTAAAGCAAATCTGGAGACAGCAGAGACAATCTTAGCTATCCTCAAAGCTCATGAGAATGCCTCTATCTAGAAAATTAAATTGGATAAATTCGAGCTTTCACATGGTCGAAATGTGCCTATTTCCAAAGTTAATGAGGTCTAGCAGATCTTGATGTTAAGGCAGTTAAGAGGAATATTAAGTACTTAGGGCTTCTTACTGGAAAATCTAAACCTTAAGTTTTCAAGTTTGTTAGAGATTAGGTGTTGAAAAAACTGAAGGAATGAAAGGAGAAGGAATTATCTAGAGTGGGAAGGGAAGTTCTCATAAAATCCCTTCCCCGGGCTATTCCAACATATGTCGTGATCAACTACTTTTGAATCCCAAATAATATATGCTTAAAGATATAGAATATATGGCCAAATTTTATTAGGGTGGAAATCCTAAACAGAGATCAAAGCATTGGTTGAAGTGGAGTAACTTATCTAAGCCTTTAAGAGCTTTAATACTACAATGCTAAGGAAGTAAGGCTAGGATACTTAATAATAGTATATCTCTTTTCTTAAAGTGGTGAAAGCAAAATACTTCCTCATAACCACTTTCCTTAGAGCTCATCAAGGATACAAGCCTAGCTACACGTAGAGGAGTATTTTATCATCCAGGGTACTAGATAAATTAAAGCTTGTTATAGAAGGGTTGGAAATGGGTCCAACATAAATTTTTGGGGTAATAAGTGGATCCTGAATGCTCCAAGGTTTCAATTGTTCAGTGGTAATGTTAAATTTTTGGCAAGCAGACCAAAAAGTCAATTGTATATTAGTAGTGAGTGAGGTTGTCGTATTCATTGGGACTTTGTTAGATGTTCTATTTCTTCCACATATTTAAATGTCACTGATTATATTTAAACAAATATAGTGAAATTCCAATTTTTTTCGATATAACAAAGGAGGATATAATATTAGAGCGTAAACAATATAACTACAAAAATTATTGAGATTCAATAAAGTAAAGTTGGGATTGAATTTCATCATTCTCCTTCAACCCTATTCTAACGATTTAAAATATATAGAACTCTAAGCTATAGATGCAAATGCAACACACTAATTTTTCCTCGTGTCGATTCCTCGTTTGTAAGGTTTCTTAGAACATACCCTAAATACCAATTCCTCGAATATTAAATGGATTTTCCAGCATTAAGAACAAGTGTTAAAAAACAATCAATATATTGAAATCTATTCCAAGAATTAAAATACACAGATTAATTTCATTCAAATTCGACTCTAAGGAATGCTTTCCAACCAGACCTTAGATTCTAAATCAAGAACTATTGATTAAATAGAATCAAGCATTAACAGTAGAATGAAATCACCAATATCTATAGAAATGAACAACAACAATAACAATATATAAATATATAAATCACCAGAATACATTCGAGTTTGAAGATTACATTCAATCCCGAAAAATACTTTAGCCACTCATGGTAGCCATGAAAACGGAAGAAAATGAGTAAAATCGATCAAGAACGGTCGCTCATGAGCTTCTCCATAGCTTTCGACTCTGCTTCTCTATTTCGGATCCTCTATGTTATGTTCTTCTCTATTTTCTTTTATTCAAAGATTGGGTTAAGAATTTTCGCTTGAGCAAAGTAAAATTCGCTTAAGCGAGTAAAGTACTCCATATTGAAGGAAGGTAATTTTGCTCAGGCGAATAATTTTTTCTTGAGCGAAATTTAAGTGGTGTATGAAGCTTCATTTTCTGGGACAAACTCACTTGAGCGAAAAACTTTAGCTCAAGCAAATTTTGGATAGATTCAATTTCTTCACTAAGTTTCTTTATGGCGTTAAGCATCCCCCTCTACCTATAAATTCTACAATCCTGCAAAATCAACATTTGGGATCAAAATAAATCTTCATCTTTGTACATAATATTTAATTCAATTATTTTAAATTAAGGGAAATTGGATTTTAAATTGATGTATTAGAAATAGTAAGTGCCTAATTTCACAACCATATTCTACTAAAAACTAGCACATATTAGGTAACAGAGAATCTCTAGAAGTTTAATTGGTATAGAATCTTATTGATATAAACACATAAGATTGGAATAAAATGATCATCTTTTCATTTTCTTCGAGTACGGTTCCAACAATATTCTTCAAACCCCTCTTCAATCAATGGTGCAAGAAGATAGGTTGGTATGGTGTAACGTCCTAATTTCTAAATTCAAGAATAATGTCCGTTGGAGACACTATTCCCAAATTCCTGAAATTATTCCGCGCCATTAACGATATCTTTACATACACATTCATAAAATGCTTAAGTAACTCCAACGATTACATAAGTCTGACGTCAACCATTCATACATATCAAGTATTCTCATCTATGTGTCACTCAGTGGCCCAAAACAACAATCAACCATAAATATATAATCTCTAACCTAATACAACATAATATAATTCAAATACATCCATGTCCCTCATGGGAATAAAATAAAAAGCTAGAATTGGGAGAATCCACTCAAGGAGCTTCAAACTCTCTATCCAAGACTCCAGCCAAACAATCCTGCATATCTAGAATAAACCCACAACAATCATACAATGTGGGGAAAACAAGCATATGACATGCATAAAAAATCCACATTCTTATCATAATACTACAACTCAACTCAATTTAAACAAGATATCAAATGTCATCTCAAATTAGATATACTATGCATGATCTTCATTACCCGACAGACGAGGTCTTTTCACTAATTCTAAGGCTATACCTAAGCTCATACTACAAGAACCGTCTTTCTTTGGGACGTATCCCACCATTATTCTAAGGGTCGAAACCCACGTTTTACTCTGGGGACCGAAGTCCAATTATTCTAAGGACCGGAGTCCAATATTGTTTAATTAGGGTGAACTGGGGTCGAAGCCAAAACTGGGGCCAAAGCCGAAATCTGGGGTCGAAGCCATTTTTCTAGGGTCGAAGCCAAACTTTTTTTCTGGGAGCCGAAACTCATACATTTTCCAAATTAACTAGGGGCCAAAGGCCTTCATGCAAATATATCACATATAACAGATAACATATAACTAATGATATATCTAAACATTTTCATAGTAATAATAGCACCCTAACATGTGAACCCCAAGGTAAAAACCCCCCAAATTCATGCCCTAACTTGGAGTTCTATACATACAATCAAAACAATACTCATACATTGAACCTAAACAAAATCAAACCAACAAGCAACCACATACAAGTCCAAGAAAAAGGGAGAAAGGGTAAGGTTCATTGAGGAGTACTCATACAATCATGGGTGATAATGTGTGAGCTATACTCACCTCAAGGAAGCTCAAAGAGAAGAGGAAAGAAGTTGGGGAAGGTTGGGGGTGGAGATCCTTGACTCTCTCTTTTTTCTCCTAGCTCCAAGGCCACCTTCTCTCACTAGGAACCCCTTCTCTCTAGACGAAGAAGGAAGAAGAAAGAATGAGGAAAATTTGCCCTAATTTGTGTTTTTAAGACTAGGACGCGTGGTCTCGCTCAAGCGAGTTCTTCTTGCTTTGAGCGAGTGCGTAGAAAAATTTCTGAAATCGCATTCTCACTCAAGCGAGAAGCCTCTCGCTTTAGCGAGAAGCCTCTCGCTTTAGCGAGAATGATCCAGAGAGCATCCCCCTCTCTGGATGATTCTCGCTTGAGCGAGACCCTTCTCGCTCAAGCGAAAACCTTCCAGAGAGTACTCTTTTTTCTCCCATGTTTCTCACTTGAGTGAGAAAACCATATTCCCATGTTACACAATTATACTGATATTCTCGCTCAAGCGAGCCCTTCTCGCTTGAGCTAGAACATCATGACCTAAAATCCCGATTCTCACTTTTAAGTCTCTCTATTCCAAATTCCATTTGACGACTACCTTCCTAACTTGGTTCCTTTCATTTAAAACCTCTTCCCACCGTCTTTATACATTATAATTCTCTCTATCTCAGGGTGTGATTTCTTCTACGTTCGGTCTGCAGATGTGTTTGACTAAACACTTGGTTATTCTTCCAAAATCTCTTAAAACTCATTACTCTTAGTATATTTACCTAATTCTTGTCTAAATTCACATTCTAACCCCCAAATTCTCCTCCTACTTCTAACCTTCCTTTCTTGGCAGGATTCACAGCCTAAGGCTCCTACTATATTTTCTAGGCCCTACTTTTCGGGGTGTTACAATTGTGTAACACCCCGGCCTTGACCTGCGGCCCAACTTTTGGGGCCCAGGAATTCACTGAGTGTGTTAACTAAGCTTCATCCACCCTCCTAAGGTAGATTATTCCCCGAAAGGGAACCTTCCATGGTTCGAACCCAAGACCAAGGGAAGTATAAATTCCTTAGAACCACTACCAATTGAGCTCACATAAAATATTTCATTAACTATTGATCCCCCCCCCCAAAAAAAAATATTTTGTAAATTTTATAGTATTACCTCTTTAAAATTCTTTTACTACTTGTATTGAGTCCTCATTTCCTTTTCTATATATTTTTTATATTAATTATTTTTCCTTATTTAGAGGTCATAAAGTCTTATTCAAAATTAAAGAAGATTGTGTTTTATTTGAATGTGATTTTTATATCTGCATGATAAAAAATAAAAATCTTACAAAACTAAAAAGGAATTTTCTTTGATTTAATTTAATTTTTACTTTTAGGATTAGATAATAAAATTAAAAAAAGGTGTTTTATTATTTTAGTTTTTAAAAAATCATGCAACTTCCAAATATACCCTTATTGTAAGTTTTTTTTTCGATATTTTTTTGTAAGTCAAACTCTTGTATTCCTCACATTAACTAACCTAAAAATTATAAATGTTCAATAATAATGAGGGGTAAAGATGAAAAAAAAAGATAATTAATGTATCTAAAAATTTGTAAAATATCTAAGAAAAATGATTAAATAAAATCATCAAAAGAATCTGGTAAAAAGGACCCATTATAATATTTTATTCCGACCCCCCTAATAAAAAAAAATCCTGACTACGCCCCTGGCCGCAGGTCAAGGCTGGGTGTTACACATGCTACCCAAGATGGACAGTTTACTGTGAAAATAACCAATAAATTCACTATTGATTCATATGAACAGAACTTTCCACAATAAAACTCAATTACAAATCCCATTTGGAGATGATTGTGGAAGATAAACTTTATCCCCACGTGTAAAGAATTAACGCAGAGAGCCTCCATTGGTGTAATACCATTCAAATCAAATCTTAGGTACAAGGGGATGAATATTGATCTAAGATGTCATGTTTGTGGCGAGGCTAAAGAAACAATTGAGCATGCATTGATCATCTGTCCAATGGTCTTGAAAGCATGGTATGCATCTTCATCGTGAATCTGTATTGACCAAAATTCATCTTTCTCATTAATTGAGTGGATTTGAAATTGGTTAAAGCTTGGTCAAGAAGAATTTCTTAGCTCAATCACAAACAAGTGGGCTATTTAGTCATCTTAAAACAAAATGATGTTCAACAGAATGCAATTCAACTTGGATCAAATTATTTGAAATGCAAAATCCACTACAAAAAAAATGGCGATAAAATTGATTGTTAAATTATGTAGTGACCGATTTTGTGACCGAAATTTTTCATTGACTAAATAACGTGTCGCTAATATATAGTGACCAATTTTGTGAATGATTTCAATTACCGATTTTGTGACCAATTTCAGTGGTTGATTCAATGATTGGTTTTGTTACCATCTTTAGTGAGCGATTTTTTTGACTAATTTCAGTGACCAATTTTGTGATCAAATTTAGAGACTGTTTTAGCAACTAAATTTTTTGTTTCTATAAGTAAATTCAGTCACAAAATCAGTCACTTCTATTAAAAATAACTTTTAAATCCACTTGTATTGTTTTTTCATTAATTCTAGTTGATTTACCTGATAGATTAGAGTAGTAAGAAGAAAATGCATCAATATAATAACTGTAAAATACATTCATGGGTTTTAGAAATCTTAACATCTAAGGAAACACATCAAATGTGTAATAAAAATTTAAACATTCAGCAAAACATATCAAAGGTGTTCTAAAAGTCTAACATCCACAAACTAATTACACAAGTTTTTAATTTCAATCTAATCTGATTTTGTCTCTGACCCCTCCTTATCTAATCCCTCATCATCTGCCCCTTGTCATTTGTAGCCTAAACTCCAATCTTTTTTAATATTAGTTGAATGTCTCTTTGGTTATTCACCACTGTGTTTCTAAGCTCTCATGATCTTTCCGTTTCAATTGCCTCCATTTTCTTTCTTAACTCTTGAAGTTTGTCTTTATCTACGCATTCAGATGATGAAGAACTTCATGATATATAGGTCTCCCTATCACTACACAAGAGTATAGCAATTATGAAAAATTGCATATAACACCATGAATGTATTTTACAATTATCATTGGAAATTTATAGGTTACAAATTCCACAAGTTAAATTGCTTAAGCTAACTAGATTTAAAGGACACAAGTGAGGAACCTTTTACTTTGAGCAGAACTTCAGAAGCATTCTATGGTAATGATTAGGGGTGTTCATTGGTTCGGATTGACTCGACTGTGAGTACCCAATTTTATCCGGAATACTTTATTTCTTTATTTTCAAGATAAATCCTTTTTTCTAATATCTTCTAAAAAAAGTGGCAATAATGTTCTCTTTTCTTTTTATTTTTTATTATTTTATTTTTTCCTTCTTCCTTTATCCTTCTTCTTTTTTATCCCACTGTTGCCATTCAACGCCACGTTCTTCCCCCTTGTCGTCGCAGCCCACCCAGCTAGTCGTTCCATCTGCAACCACAGTCACCGACTGGCTTGTGGAGCACCCTCTGTGAGTAGCCAAGCAGGAAAAGGGAAGGGTTATGAACATGACACGCGAAGGGGGCGGTGAGTTTGATTTATTTTCTCAATCACTAAAATGGTTAGTTTTAGTTTTGCGTTTTATTGAACGTGAGCCATTGATCAGGACATGTTTTTAATCTACGTTTGATATGTAATGTAAGCAACTAGACACTCTCCAGTTTTTGTCCTACTGGAGAGTATATGTTACAAATCAGATTGTACCGTAAAAATGTATAAAATCACATCATATACTAACCAATCACTTAAAAGAAATAGGTGAAGGTTAATGTCATTGCTCTTGAAAAAAAAAAAAGATTTATGGCTTAAATGGTTTCTGCTCTAATTCACTTGTGGGTTGACCAACGACCCCTATGTTTTATCCGTTTAATTTATTCAAGCGGTGTTCACGGTTCGGTTTGGATCGGTTTTGAGGCAAAAAAACCATCTGATCCAATTATTGTGGTTTTATCATTTCATCATCTGATCGGTTTTGATATTTTTTTAAATCAGATAATCGATCCAATTTAAATTGGATTGGATTGGATCGGTTTTCGGTTTTTTAAAGCGGCAATAAATATTTGATAAAATTGATAAAATAATGAAGTAATAGTAAACATTTTCTCATTGGAACTTATATTTATTAAAATTAATATAAAATTATATAAAAAGAAGAGTTTAATTAGTATACACTGACAGTGTAAAAAAATTTACACGGTCATCTAATGATGTGTTGCCACATCATTTATTGAGCATGACACCTTATGTATTATTAAATTCATTAAATGATGTTGTAGCACACCATTGGATGATAGTGTAAAAATATCATTAAATCCTAAAAAGAATGACATGAGATATGAAAACTAATTTAAAACTAATTTTATATTGATATATTTATAGAAATATTTACATGATATTGGATAATAAAATTATAAAAAATATATTAGTATAAATATTTTTATAAATATATATGTATACAAGTATAAATATATGATTATTTTATAAGTAATAATATATGTATATATAAGTTCGGTTTGGATTGGATTTGATCCGTTTTCAACATAGGATCCGAAAATCAATCCAATAAAAAAAATTTGATTTTTGTAGTTTGCGATTTTTTGGATTTCGGTTTGATTTGATTTTCGATTTTTGTGATTTGCATTGGATTGGATTGGATCGGATATAAACACTCCTAATTTATTCCACTTACTTTTTTTCATTTTTATGGGTTGGGTCAATTGAATGACTGTAGCTCGACTATTTATACTGGGTTGTGTTGTGTAGCAGCCGACTATACCTGTGAACAATTTTAATTTTACCAACATATTTTATGAACTTATTCTGATTTTGTACTTTGGAAAATTTATTTTTAGTTATTTAAATAATAAAATTTACTCTCATTTGATTTTTGAAACATTATTAAGTTATTTATTGTCTTTTTTATTGAATTAATTTTATTGACATTTCATTTTATATTGAAGTTAGGGGTGTTCGCGGATTGGATTGGATTGGATTGGTTTTGAGGGAAAAATCATCCAATCTAATAATTTCGGTTTTCTTATTTAATCATCCAATCGGTTTTGATTTTTTTCCAAATCTAATCCAATCCAATCCAATTTTAATCGGTTTGGATTGTATTGGATTTCGGTTTCTCAAATAAACTAAAAAATGAAGTTATGAAAACAAAATTATGATAAAAACATGCAATTATCTTATCTTATTCTATAACATATAAATTACTTGATAGCTTCAAATCTCATTATTGAATGTTATTTGTTAAAAATAGTTACATAATAATAAATTTTTTACATCATCACAGAAAAATAATATCAATAATGATAATATATCAATATGTTCATAAAACTTTGGATCGGTTTGGATTGGTTCTCATAGGCAGATCCGAAATCCAATCTAATCCAATTAAAAATTTTGATTTTTTGCGGTTTGCAGTTTTTTGGATCGGTTGTTGCGGTTCTAATTGGATTTGAACATCCCTAATTGAAGTAGTGAAATTATATTTATTATTATGTTAAATATCAGACTAGTTTATCACATGTCGGTTGATGATGAGACCTTCAGCTAGCACGTATAGTCGATGGCCATAGTTAAATAATTTTTATAATATTCTACGGTTAATGTTATTTAACATCATCAATGATTAATGTTTAATTTGATGAAATTATTATTTAATTTTAGGTACACATTTCTTAGGATATATAAATTAACCTATTATGATATATATATATATATATTTTAAATTAGTGAAATGGCAAATAAATACTATTGTCCTTTAAATAAGTAACATTCTATTTTTAAAATCATATACTTATTTATTTATGTTAAAATTATACCATAAATTTTTTACTGCATCAATATATTTAGATCATGCACGGGTCTCTTAGTAGTTTCTCACATTGAGGTTTTTATTTTTAGAGTGAACTAGTAGGTGACTCGTGCGAAGGCACGGGTAAATTGATGATATGATTTATGTTGCCCGTGCTTCGCACGGGATAAAATATCAGCTATCATAAATACTTATATATTAAGAGAATATGTTTTAATATAATAATAAAAAAGAAAATTAATGTATGAGAAAAAAATGGTCAGAGTAAGACCGCCTCCCGTGATTCATTAAAAAAATTACTCTTATAATAAAATAAATTATATGAACGAATAATTAGTGAAAATGATTTAATATAATAATAAAAACAAACAAAAAGGAGAAAAATACCTACAATAGAAGCTAAATAAATGAAGATATGATTGTGATAAAAAAATGAAAAGAAAGTAAAAAGGATAATAAAAAAGATAATTAATGTGTGAGAAAAATAAAATTAATGGTAGGAACAGGATTGTCTCTCATGGAGAATACCCGCAAAACATAAAAAAATTCTGTTATAAGAAACATATTAATAAAAACGAATAATGAGAGAAAATATTTTAATATCATAATAAAAAGGAAAATGAATGTGTGAGAAAAAAATAAAATGGTAGAAACAGAACTGTCTCCCGTGGAGAATATCCGCAGTTCATAAAAAAATTCTTTTATAATGAAACGTATTAAGAGAAAATATTTTAATATCATAATAAATAATAAAATGGAAGTGAGATAAAATAATAAAAGATAAAAGAAAACGACAGGATTAAGACTGTCTCACGTGGAAGATACTCGTGATTCATAAAAAAACACTACAATAGAAACCAAATAAACGGAGATACAATTTTTGATAAATAAATAAAAAGAAAGGAAAAAGGATAATAAAAAAAGAAAATTAATGTGTGAGAAAAAATAAAATTAATGATAGGAATAGGACTGTCTCCCGTGGAGAATACCCGCAAAACATAAAATAAATTCTTTTATAAGAAACATATTAATAAAAACGAATAATGAGAGAAAATATTTTAATATTATAATAAAAAAGAAAATGAATGTGTGAGAAAAAATAAAATTAATGGTAGGAATAGGACTGTCTCCCGTGGAGAATACCCTCCTTTAAAAAAATGTTCTTTTGTAATGAAAAACATATTAAGAGAAAATATTTTAATATCATAATAAAAAATAAAATGAATAATGAGAAAAAATATTTTAATATGACAATAAAAAAGAAAATGAATGTGTCAGAACAAATAAAATGGTAGGAACAGGACTGTCTCCCGTGGAGAAAACCTGCAGTTTAAAAAAACGTTCTTTTATAATGAAACATATTAAGAGAAAATATTTGAATATCATAATAAAAAATAAAATGGAAGTGAGATAAAAAATAAAAGAAATAAGAAAACGACATGATTAAGACCGTCTTTCGTGGAGGATACCCGTGATTCATAAAAAAAAATACTACAATAGAAGCCAAATAAATGGAGATACAATTTTTGATAAAAAAAAAATAAAAAAGATGATGTGATATTTTTAGAAGGAAAAAAATTGATTGAGAATAGAAAAAAATAAGAAGAGAGTTTGGGCGGGAAATTTTTTTTCTAGCAAGTGACACGTGGCCACTATGTAATCAACTTGAATTGTATGAAATAGATAGAATAGAATAGATAGATTGGGCTATTGCCATCCCGCCAGTGACTACATGTCTTTTGTTTTGTTTGTTGATAACATGTTGTGTATCAAGATTGTTTGTATCTGTTGGGCTAATGCCTGCTAAGTCCAGTTCTCTTTTTTTTTTCTTTCTTTCTTTTATGTGCTTTCGAGACCTCTTTTTTTAGCTTGATGGTATTTTGTCTTTTTATTTCTGCTTAGGTGTTTGGTTCCAATGATGCAACCTGAGGCTACTCTTTTTTATGAAGTTTTCCCAATCAATCAGTTTATTTAATTTGTGTGTATGTTTAAAATGTTTTCAAGTTTAATCCTCTCAAAAATTAAAAAATATCAAAATGTTTTCACAATTCAAAGTTCCCTTTTAAATTAAAAATCAATCAATTTTCAATCACTCTTTTCTAGAATTGCGTGACTTCTCCATTACACTTGGGGATATGTAGGAATGGAAACTGAACATGTCACCAAATAAATAAAAATATTTTTTCCTTTAATCCAAAATTCAATTCCTTTTTATAATTTTGTTATTTATTCTAAAAATACAAAAATTAAAAAAAAATAATTTCATTTTCATAAAAAATGGGTAAAATGAATATTTTTAAAGTTAATAAATTATGCACAATTAATTAGAGGTATCGTCTTAGGACGAATGTTGTAGGGTGCTAACACCTTCCCTACACATAAATGACTCTCGAACCCAAATTTGGTTTCGAAGACCATTTTTTCTTCTAAAGGGTTTTTCCAAATGTTTTCCCTTAAAATAAACTTTGGTGGCGACTCCATTAAAAACCTATTTTTTTCTAATTTGTTCGCTGATCCGTCGTGACCCCAGTTCCGACACCGACAAACCAAACTATTATAATTGGTTTGGATGTTTTTACTCATTCGGGTTGGAGCCAAACCGAACCAATTAGAACCGATGGCTATTGATTTAGGAAATGGGTTGGGATATCTGAACCCGATATCTGAATAGAACCAAACACCTATGTATAATTTAAATAAAAAATATGTAGTCTCTATATGCATTTTGGACATCAACTAGAGTTCATTTTTGCTGCGTTCTCGTTCTCGTCCTCGACTTGAGCCAATAATCCATTGAATATGTGTTTAAGTCTTGATTTGAGCGTCATATTGGTAACATCATCTTGGTCTAGGAAAAAGAAGGGATAAATGAGTTTTTTATCCGATTGAACCGAACCGAACCAACTCGTTCTTGATTGGTTCGATTTGGTTCTGGTCAATGCTAAAAAAATGAGGAAATTCAAATCAAACCGAACACTTGTTTGGTTAGGATATGTTTTTCCAGCAAAACTAAATCAAACTGACCCATAAACACCCTAATCATGATTCAAAATAGAGAAAATTAAGTGTTTAGACTTAAATTCTCATAAGAATTGTTAAATTTTGTTATCATCAAAATCTAGTGAAAAGGTCTTAAGGTTTTGAATCCATGACACTCAACATAATTGAAATTAAGAAGGGAACTTAGAAGATTTATTGATGATAAGGATAAATGTATTACACATCCTATGTTTTGGCTATCCGTATGAGTTAGAATAGATATTCTTGATTTCTCATTTTATTTTATTTTATTTTTTTTATTTTTTTTGTCAATTGATTTCTCATTTTATGAATGAATTACATATGATATGTGTTTTGTATTACTCACGGCATGAAATAAACTTGGGCATTGCTTTTTACACCCCCTCCAATGCTAAATACACCATCCCAATTTGTTTTTTATTATAGTTTCTAAAACATTCTTACCGCCTCTTTCATCATATATACTTAAAACCTAAACCCTTACTCCCTCATTTTTCTTCTCCCA
This sequence comes from Sesbania bispinosa, assembly GCA_026901365.1. Classification (NCBI taxonomy): domain Eukaryota; kingdom Viridiplantae; phylum Streptophyta; class Magnoliopsida; order Fabales; family Fabaceae; genus Sesbania; species Sesbania bispinosa. Next base: position 62,107 of record QLOH01000746.1, on the reverse strand, counting down.
CACCACCCACCCACCCAAATCACCACTACCCATTACTTTATTTTGGTAAAAAAAGGAAAAATTACAATAAGTTTGGGAGGCCATAATCAATGAGTAGGGAAGTTCGTGAGATGGGTTTTGCTTATCCCTTATCCAACCTTAATTTTTTTACCAGGTCAATTGTATAGACTCGGACCTCTCCATGAACTTAAAAGACCCGATGATGTACGGTTCTAATTAAGACCAGGTCTAATTATGACAAGACCGTGTTGACCCAATATATAAGCTAAATAAAATCATGAAATTGTAATATAGCAAAGATCAAAAGAAAATAGTTTATACAATTAGTAAATATATTACATATAATAGAATTTCTCTTAATGCATTTGGTATTTTTTTCTTTCTTTAAAGTTTGAGACACTACTAAAACATGAGTACTAATATCGCTATATAACTCTACATATAGAATGTATTTTAATGATAGAGAAAATTTACACTCAAAAACTCTATCTAAAAGGGAAAAAAATGAGGTTAGGTCTTTAAAGAATAGAAAATTATAAATGATTATTATATTTATATACAAGGAGCATGTCGGGCAACCCAAAGGTTTACCTGAACCGGTCCTAAACCCATGCTGGGTTATAAAGTAAGACTCGGGACCCGATCTAACCTTATTTTTTTCTCGTAGAATAGGGTCAGATCCAACCCAAACAGCTCAGGACGGGAGGATGAGTCAGAGAGACAGACAGAGTCTTGAACTTCCCTAGCGATGAGAGTAAAAAGGATGGAATATTTTTCTCTCTTTGTATATAAGAAACTTATCCTAGTTGTTGACGATTAAATCAATGGTGGGCAGGCTAGCAAAGAGGTTGTGGTTTACCTTCTCTCTTGGGTGAATTGAAGCCCATAATATAAATTTGAATGGCTCAAGGCAAACATCTGAAACCTTGGTTTAGGTTTTTGTCAATTTTTGCCTTTCCCCTTATGTATATACTTCATCTATTTGTTTCATGTATAGTGTTACTTAGGAAGTTTATAGCTCATTTGATTTGCATTTTCATTTTATGTTTCCATTTTTTGTTACATAATGGAAATGCTGGAAACAAAAATTTGTTGTTTTTATTTCCAGCATTTCCAGTTTTTCTTTTGTAAAATTTCAAAAAACAGAAAACATGATGAAAACGAGAAATGAAAATGTAAACCAACCATGCCCTTAAAGCTCCATTTTCTTTGTTTCACACTCGGTACTCTCCCAAAGTAATACGATTTTAGAATCACACAATAGGTACAACAAGGAACTAGCAACACAATTTCTCAAATAAATAAATAAATAAATAAATAAAACAGAAGAAGAGAGCTTCATTCAGTAACTCGCGAAATCAAAACGTGCAATCAGTGTTTTTATTTCTCAAGTGCTACTATTTCTTATTTTGCTAAATATAATTGCTTTTTGACGTTGTTATGTTTACGTAGCTGAGTTTGTTTTTCAAGTTATTGTATATTTGGTACAATACTATATATGATTTTTTTTTTGTAAATATAGTTTCTGTGCATGCAATTTTGTGAAACTGTGAATGTGAAGTGTTTTGGCTTTGGTTATCATACTTAATTTTAATTTTTTTTCGAAAACTAGTTGAAATAGGGATTTTTATGTGATTTAGATGTCATTTTTGAATTTATTGCATTTTGTTAACTACTTCCATGAATAATCATAATAGAAAAGAAATTTATTGCTTAAAGGCATTGCATTTATATTTGTTGATAAAATTTATTTGTATTTTTTAAATTATTGATCAAAGATAACTAATTATGAAAAAAAAAATAGATAAAATACATTTGGAAATTGAAATCCATTGCGCTATATATCCAAAAATAATTTAAGTTAAATTTAGAGCTTAATTACTATTTATTGTCAATGTAAAATAGTTTTACACTGTAATATTGTCATATTGTTTAATGACACACCCCATATGTTATTAAACTTATAAAATGACGTGATAACATCATTGGATGACCATATATAGTTATTAAATTATTAAATTTATCCAAACAATGTTAATTTACAAAAATCACTTTTTTCATAACTATATCCAAACATAAATTACAGTGACACCAAAATGACTCTAATGAGAAAAAAAAAATTCATAATGATGCAGAGCCAATAAATGTCAATACTTAAGGCCAAGTAGCTAGCTCATTTGCAATCCGCAGCAAAGGATGCAGAGTATCTGGCATGAACTTTCTGGCAAACAGAAAGCAAATGGAAGTAGCATTGGAATTACCACTAAACCTTATTTGATTCAGAAACCCAATTGAGATAACAGACCTGCCAAATCTTCCAGGGTGTGGACCACTCTTGGACCAATCAACCCAAGTTATGCTCCTATTCAAGTTCTCTTTTGGGTAACATTTATTAACCAATGTAGGGATATAGTGCTCATCCATGTAACATGGGGGGTTGCAATGCTCACTGAAGATGGGATAGAATTTCTTGTCTGAGACAATCTCAATTGCTACCTTCCTATTGACCTCAAACCATTGAGACCCTTTACGCCAATCAGAAATAGATATTGTAGGTGCCATTTTGGGGTTGTATCTGCCATGTCCAACTTTTCTTGGCTCATCATATGAGGCTACAAAACTCTCATTGACACTAAGCAAGTAGTTGTATATTGTTGTGAAGTTGAATAAAGGAATGCAGCTATCAGAGAGTAACACAAATCTATCATTGTGGAAGTCAAGGAGCGCATTTGCTAATAGGCGCCTCTCTGCATCAACCATTGAGGGTCTTCCCCATTCTACTGGCTGTAATGAAAAAATAGTGTGACAAAAAGCAGATTTTTAAGGAGAATTTTCTGAGTAAGGGTAAAAATTTATGCATCAGCACACTATTTTCAAAACACTCTTATTATTGGGTAAAATTTACCCCTGACAAATATGATTACGTTTGGTTTAATGTTGACATACGATAAACTCATGTTTCAAATGCTATAAATAGTTGTGTTAAGATCTGAACTTGAGTTTAATTTATAACACCAAATCAAACATAGACGTAGATCATCCACTCCTTATTTAGTGAGATCTATGTAAATATTACCAAATTATAAAGAATATATTGTTAACATTTCTCATATTTCAAATAAGAAATCAACTTTGTTTTGTGTTAACTATAGGTGTTCCCTATCATCAGGGGTAATCCCTAAGAGTGTGTTTTGTGGGTTAAAGCTTTGTTTTTTATTGGCAAAGCAAGAGTTGGGATTTACCTTACTTGGAATGATTCTTCCATAGAAGACAGAATCCTCAGCTACTAACCAATTGTATGAAGGATGAGTATGGACATAGATTGTATAAAGCCCTGCATGCCCTTTGAAGAACATCTCCCACAAAGGGGCCAGAGGTATGGGTCCCTTTGTCAAGAACATGAAAGCTATCTTAGGTACATGCTCACCTGGGAATTTGTTTCTCTTTGGAACCATTAATGCTTTCCAGAACAATTCCTCATCATCCATAGTATGCATGAGAAGCTGCTGAATATTTGGTGCATATTCACTAGGATTTTGTTGAGCTGGTGTTGTGGGTAATGTTGGCAGAGGATTAATTTGCAATATTGGGGGTGGAGCTGGTGGTGATAAATATAACAGTCCTTGTTGGTTCAAAGATAAGCTGTTTAAGTATACACAGATTGTGACACCTAGTGAAAGGCCTATTAGGAAGAAAAGAAAATTAAGAAGATTGGAGAAGTGTGTGAAGATTAAAAGCTTAGCAACTAATGGAGAATGTTGCACTTCATTACCCATTTTTGAAAGGAATAGATGATCAGAAGATAGGAAAGATATTGGCTAATTTGCACAAATGAATAGCTTTTAACATCAGGTTCAAAAAACACCATATTATACGTGATTGCATACCATGATCAATTGCCTAATGGGAAAATCACACAGATTCAGGATCACTTGGAAACCAAGGTGCAGTAAGTATAGTTGAAAATGCGAAACTACTTGATTATAATAAATATAACCAATAAGTAATTTTGACCCCGTTCAAATTAGTTCCCTTAATTTATTGCATTGTGATGAATTTATATTCTCTATATGAATTTATTTATTGCAAATGTGTGTTTGTGTGAGAGACATTAGAAAAGTAAAAATGGGTTAGGGAACAATGCATAGAGCCCAACTCAGACTAGTAGTAGTGGGTTAGGAAGGCATTATTACGTGAAAACCAACATTCCACATTGGATTAAATGTATAGAAATTGTTAGTAGTGTTTGTTTTACACGGTAATCACTTTTGCGGCCTTCTAAATTCTAATGTACAGTAGTTTCTTGGATAAAACCGTGGGTTCTCAAAACTAATAGAGTCAAGAATCTCAAGATTGATGAAATTATAGTGCTGGTATTTGAGATATAGAGAGAGGAAAAAGAATACCCATAATAATAAAGTAATTAATGTTGGGCTCGGAGATTCATTTATCTTAAATTTTGGACCTAACCTTACTCAACCCCAAATGTCAGCTTGTAGAATGAGGATTGTTCAAGACTTATATACTTTTAATTGGTTTCTAACACACACCCTTCATGCCCAAGTCTGGACATATGGAGCGTGGACAACTTGACAACTTTACGGGTGGAGGCCCAATAACAACGGATCATCTAGGAAGCTCTCATACCATCTTAGATTTTGGACCTGACTCAACTCAACCCAAAAAACTAGCTTGTAGAGTGATGATTGTCCAAGATTTATATACTTTTAATTGGCCTTATCTCTAGGCAATGTGGGACTCTAACAGTTTACATTGTAAATTAAATAGTAATACAACAATCAGATCGGGAGAGATGTAAAGGGTAGAAAAAAATACAAACTCTGAAAAATATTTTACTATATTTAAAGATATTTACAATATTTTACAATATTTTAACCCAAAAAAAAGATATTTACAATATCATTTTCACACTCTCTTGTACAAGAAATACAAATATAGTGCTTTTCGATAAGACTCACTCCTATTCAAATACTACAACTTATAATACCAATAAATACTAGAGATGATATTCAATAATATATCGGTGTATTTTTTTCCCACACCCTTATTTTTTGAGATTTACTCTCATTCTATTTTTGTCTCTCACTTTTCTTCCTTGGTTGGTTACATCAATGGTTTCTGAAGATATCTATTTAGGCTCCTCTTTCAATTTCAGCTGCTCCATTATTTAATTTGTGGTTTCAATATGTCGACTATGTTGTGTGGCTGCTGCAATTATTTTTTTTTAAATGGTTGGACGGTACAATTAAAATATAATTTTAGTCCGTGAATTTTGTTTTTGATTTACATAAATTTTTTTTATTTACATTATTCTAAAATCTAAAATTTTAAAAAAACATTCTTGTTAATTGGTGATATGACAAGCAAAAAATTGCTATAGAGAAGTTAAGTAATAAATACTAATTTTTGTAAAAATTAACTTTTTTATTCAATCTATTTTCTTGATCAATAAATCTATTATCTATTATAAATAATTAAAGCTGAGTCGCGGTGTCTTACGCTGCCATGTCATATTCATAATAGCCACCTGTACTCATTTGTTACAGGTCATTAAAAATCTAAGGTGTCCTAATTGTATATGTTGCATCTCCTCATACTTGGAAGTATATCCTTCCTGTGTGCTCAACAAGTGTATTGTAATTTTTTCCCCCATTTATTTTCCAATTTTTTCTCTCAACAAGTGCCTTCCACATTATGATCCTGCTCAGTTCTTGGAAAATAGATGAGTATGCTTATGGTTATAGATCTAGAAAAGTAACCACATCTATGGTATGTGGCATTCAGTTGAAGCTGCTAAGTACAACATTGTCTTTACTCAAAATTAAATTGTAAAATAGAATTATTTCATTATGAATACAAAGGTTGATGAGAGCATCATCTCAATTATAGAAGAGAATGGAAGAAATAAATCTCCCGCACCACTATTGATATTCTTTGATGCTGCAGAAGTCCGGAAGCAAGCAGCAGCATCTACTCAGAGGTTTGAAGCAAGTAATCCTGTATAATCAAATGCTTGGATAGATGTTGAAGTGTAAATCTTTACTACTTGATTATTTTGAGATATGGTGCGAATAAACATGGGTAATTACCCAAGTTACATTGTTGGACCTTGATTATGTAGGAAATCCATTATAAATACTGGATGGTATTTTCATAGCCAGCAAAGATGACATAGACTGCTATACTCATCCATCTAAGGGTTAGTTAATCTTAGAATCTGAATTTGTGTGAGTAGTACAAAGAAAAAATACTTTATATTATTATTCGGTGACAACAGGTGGATCTACATGGATGCATGAACTGCACACTGTAAAGAAGAATGCTATCTGTGTTTCAAAGTTTTTACCTTATTTTGCTTTTGCAAAGGACTTATATTGTGACTGGTGATGATGGACACTATGTGGCTGTGATAATGGAAATTGAGAATATAGGAGCTAAGGTTATTCCAAATTTTGCTGCTAGACTTCACTTTTCAGGGCCAGTGGAGAAGTTCTTGATTGATCCAATTACAAAGAAAGCAATTGTGAAGTGTGAAGTATCCAATAAAGGTTGCTCTTCAAGGCCTTATTCCAGAGCTCGATGGAGGCATGGAGCCAATTGTTTTTTGCTGGTTGATATCCCAAAACAGGTAACAATAATCCCTTTTTCTTTAATGGCTATACATAATAGCTTATTTAATGACTTATGCAAATGTCTTAAAGTTTATATTAGCTTGTACTGTTTTAGTTCATTTTAGGTAATGAATCTACATTTGAATCATTACAATAAATTATGTAGTTTTCTAATTTTTAAAATCTAAATCCATTTTCTTTTTAAGAAAATTAGAAATCCGTTATTTTGTTAAATTTTAAGAAATCACATATGCTTGATTTGAATTACATTTGTTAACTTTTTGAACTGTGTAAGGTGATTCAACTAAAAAAGTTAAACTGGATGGATGATTTATAGCTAGATCCACACATGATTCACGTTCCCTAATAAGCAACTGCCCCAATAGAATTCTTATATATCACTGCCCAATTGTTCACTGTCTTCATGTTTTCAATTAATTTTGACTATGAATTACTTACATTTGACTAAATTTTTCTTGCATATTACACTCTCAAATTTATGTGCTTATGATTTAGATTTGTCAACCGACCCACGTATCTATTAGGAACAAAAGTCAGAATCACATGAAAAGCCAAAATCTCTTAAAACGTAACATGAAATTCTCTGCCAATCCCTGTATTGTAACTGAAGAAACAAAGAGCCTCATTATAAAATTTTAAGATGCAATTTTATGGTTGTGCTTATTTTCAGGTTATCAAACATAAAAAGCCAAAGAAAATAACTCAATATTGGATTCGGTATACATGCGGTGCAGTTGGGCTCTCATTATGCTCCATTTGGATTTACGGCATAGTAGTTTGATGGGAAGTTCTGATCTTGAAAATTGGATTCAGGAAGCAAATGACTCAACAATTGTCTTTTTTAAGGATCACGTAGAGGAACCGGTAAGTTTCTTCTTGATTATTTACTAGAGTTACATTCTTTTCTCTTTTTTCTTTTTTATCCCGATCCGTTAGAACATACTGTTAGACAAAATGAAGGGGACTTGAACCTAACATATATCCTTACAAGATAGGAAATGTGGCTCCCATTATTTAATTTTCTCATCCTCATTTTTCTCTTAAAAATCTATTGAGAATTGATAGTTAGGATTAACAAAGTGGCCTTCCTATAACACTCTTTTCCGTGAGCAATAGACAGACTTCTGTTTCTTCTATCTTCACTTCCCTTCCTCTTCACTCCCATCTTTAAATCTGTTGAAAGTTCACCATAATGATTGGGCTTTTCAATTTGACACAGGATGGAAGCATGAAATAAGCTTTGATATTGTCTACAATGACAAAATAAAAAAAGCATCACATTCCCTCACTGCCTTCTGAAATTGCAATTTGTGCCTAGAACACTAATTTATTTCAACTACTTTTCCTTCTTATTTAGTTCTAGCATTTCGTGTTTTAATAACCTTACATGTTTCATCATTAGTAGTACCATACATTGTACTTGCAGTTGAAGATAGATATTTTCATCCAATGGTTTCAAAAATGGATTTTTCCTTTTCAAGATTTTTATTACTTTTTAAAAAATTTGAAGAACCAAAATTAGCAATAAATTATATTCTACACCCCCAATTTATTTTTAATTCCCCTGCTTTATTATAAGATTATTCTTTAAAGATTTAGTACAGAGAGTCTTTGATTAATTTCCTTTCTTTCAACAAATCACTAAAGAAGACAAGAATTGACATATTTCTTTGCTTATTGGAAAATAGCAGATAATATAGAAACTGACAGAAATTTGAAAAAGGTATGAAGTATTAATTTTATATTTAACGGATTATCAAATCAAAGTTTATTCCTTTTTGGCTCTTGTTAGATTCTTAGAATTTGGAAAGGCTGAACTCAACCATAAAATTTTATATGCTATTTCAAATATAAATAATATGTAGTATTGTTGTTAATGAACATCTCAAAATTAATAATTATCCTATTTATAATTAGAACAATATTTTTAATCATGCCGCGCGCGGGTTCTAATCTAGTTATTTCATAAAAGTTAATCCTGTGCAAAGGAAATTAAGGAAATTTGTTGAGGGTGGTGGCCTAGGTGAAAGGTGCAAGGTACAAGAGCAATGACCATGTTGGTTTCAGCCGTTTACAGCATAAAAAATTTATAATAACAATAACAGATTCACAAATTTGAATCTTAGGTAATTATCCAATTAAAATCATGAAAGCAGCCAACAACTTAAAGAAGTGGGGATAAGAATTAATACACAGATGAAAATCTGTACTCTCTTTATCCTAGCAGCTATAGGTACAAAACAGAACTTAAAAGAAAAAAGAATGAGCTTCTTGTTGCATACAAACTGAGCATGCCCATTTTATGTTGGTGTCTATGAAAATAGAATCTGCTTCAGGTAAGCCAAGCTGAGAAACCCACTTTGTGAGCTCTATTAACATATTCTTTTAAGAATTTAAGTTGCTACAGAGAAGCTAAGCACCCCCAAAACAGAGGATAATAAGGACATATTAAAGAGCAAATAATAAGTTAAAAAATGGCGATACAAAGAGATGGACAGTTTTAGGTGAGAGTTCAGACTTTAGAGACATGTCCTGAATAAGAAAGCAACAAAGGTAATGTGTCGATGGAACCAATGGAAATGAATATTTAATGTAGCAGCTATTATTTTAAGCAAGTTACACGGATTTTTACTAAGAAATAAGAACTGTGATCTATGTTTTTAATCCTTACTAAACAGAAATTAAGATTCAAGATCATCCCATTTTTCCCATCCTGAGTCAAAACCATTGCTTTAGCCTTAAACTGAACTTGAAAATTCCAATATGGTTTGAACTTTGAAGAGCATTCACAACTAAGACAAATTATCCAACAATGTGTATGAATTTGTAGAATACTGTAATTTTAGGTGTTATGTGAACAACATTCTTCTGATATATGTGATTGAGGCTGGTCAGAAATTTTATGTTGTAAGATACCCTTACCACTATTTTTTTTGCAGGATTAGGCAAGTAAAATGTAATTGGTTAATTGCTAGTATGATCCGTCAAAACAACATCTAGCTCTAGCTGAACAGGGTTCTCAATGAAGGACTATTGCCATGGTATTTTGGGAGGACTATTACAAATTTTAACTAATTGAGCTAAGTACTCTAGCAATCCCAATCAAACTTCTGCAATAAATTAAACTTAGGTATGCCACGAACCAACTATGACCCTATTAATAGCTTGTAGTATAACAAGAATCAATTATTCGTGAAGTTTAAACTGATAGATGAAAGCACATAAATGGTTTCATATATATCACACAAAATCCCTTTAAACTTGAAGTATGGATACAAAGGCCCCCACTATTTATTGGGGAAATTTATATAAGCTGGGAGGTCTAAAACACAAAACCTTAAAAGAAGCAAACCACATAAGTGAACAGGACACTATATCCAACCCAAAATAAGGAGGTAGATTTATGGGTTTTTATTACTTATATATTGCTCTCCTTATCCATTCTTATTTAATATGGGATTTGTTAAAAAGCCAATTATTGTGGCTTGTATTTTCATTCGAAACATAATTGTTCGGAGTCAAACATTGAAGAAAAAAGGGAACATGACAAATGGTGGGTGCATAATTATTCGGTGCCAAACTGATCCTAATAAGATATATAAACATGATCAAAGCTCTAATACCTTGTCAGAAACCAATTGATCATCCAAGGACTTATAGTATGTTTGGTTTGACGTTCTAAGTACCATCAACGTGGATCCAATTGATAGCAAATAGTTGCTGCTTCGTGAGTTGATAGGAAACCAAACATCCATTTAAACTATTGGGTGAAAGGTTTTATATCTAATAATAGGACTTGGAAGCATATATCTTATCAACTAGTAATTGGTGAAAGCTGGTCAATGTACCGCACTCAGATAGCATTTGTTGTAATGCATTACGAAAATGGTTAAATTAATTTTAATGAAACTACTTGGGAATGTTGCAGTTAAAAGTAATGTATATATGCAACATCAGTATAAAAGATTGGTTAAAATTATATAAAAGATTGGTTAAACTTGAGACGATTGTAGAACAATTTAGAATGAGGGAAACGAACTAAAAGATTGGTTAAAATTATATATATAATAATATTCAAATGGATAAGGTTATGAGCAAGATACGAAGTGTGACTATTACATTTTGCTACCAAGTTTGATGTTGTTTGTTTGTCACCCTGCAAACCAAAGTGTGTTTTGTACCTAATATAATAATTTGTTTTATCTTATCAACTATTACATGCTTCTTTACCTTTTGGCTACCAATAAGACAGTAAGTGGAATAAAAAGGAAAGTGATGCCATGAAGAGTCAAAAATCTTATCTAGTCACACTCAACACACTAAAGACTAAAGAGACATACAATTTCATCCTGAAGAATCGAAAAAAAGCAAATTCGGAATTGCTTTAATATAAGACAATTTGACCATGAGAGAATGCATATGTGAGCAGTATATAGCAGATAGTGAGTAAAAGCTTAGCGATAAGGTTGGTGGCTATTGTTGGAGATATGAAGCAGGTTCAAAGTGGGTTATCTTTACACTTGCTGCAAGATTAAAAACCAAATAATTGAAACTTAATGCAAGTGAGAAATTGATTCATCTTCCACATTTGGAAAGAGAACACTATATATCATTCCCTTGTTGACACGGCAATATATTGCCTGAGGATTGGCCTCCATGAGGTGCAAATTTGGGTGCACTCTTCTTTCGGTGCACATATAATTGTATCCATAAAGGGGTTCCAACTTTTTAGGGTATGATTTGGTGGGATAGAATTGATTTTGATAAATTTATAGAATTAATGATAAGAAATATATAATGTAGAATTTACAAAGTACATATGACGAAAATGATTTAAAATTCACAAAATTAATTTTAACCATTCCCAACTTGAAACGAAACGGGTACTTAATTTTTCCTTGTGTAAACCATAGGTATTCCCTATTACCAGGAACAATCCTATTCGGACTTAGTCACAATTAAGGTTTCTCACTCCTCTGTGTTTAGTGGGAATCGAATCCAGGAGCTCTTCCCATAATCTCAACCTGCGTTGCCAACTGAGTCACAACTTTTTGGTAACAGGTACTTAGTTTTTATCTCCAAAAGGCAAGGACAAATTGAAATGGAAAACATATCAGACCATCAACGTTTGCATTTGTTGATTGAAACATCAAAAGGTTGGAAAAAGTAATCAAATACTATTTTCATAAGTTCAGAAAAATCATTGAATTGCATCAATGATTTTCAGTATGGTACATATTTTTGCATATGGATCATATCCGTGGGCTTCTGAACAATTCGCCTAAGAGTTCAACTTTCTATGATGTAGACTCCCAAACAGAGATTTTTTTTTTTTTCTTTTTTCTTTACTTGTTTTGGGATTTTCTTTTATTTATATGAATTGTCAATTATGAATCACAAATAATGATTTGACCCCCATTATTGCAATGCGATTTGGCTTAGCACTTGTGCTTGTTTTTTAACTCACTTTCTTATTAACCCCTTTCACCGTCAACGATTTGTCAAAAGAAAATTGGAAATGTGTGTTGAACAATAAAGTCCTAAGTTAACCAAGTTGATTAAAAATATGGTTGGCGGAGCAAAAAGGTTAACATGGCCTCACTTTGGGTAACATGAGTGAGGTTAAATCGCATTATAGATATATATATGTGTGAATACTTTAGGACATGTTTGGTTTACATTTTTATTTTTTATTTTTTATTTTTTGTTTTTTTTAATTTTATAAAGGAAAATTTGTTATTTCCAGTATTTCCAGATTTTTCTTTGTAAAATTTCAGAAAACAGAAAACAAAATGAAAATAAAAAATGAAAACAGAAAATAAAAATGTAAACCAAACTTCCCTTAATGGAATCCTCAAGTTCCAATTGCATTAATCAAACGCCTTTTATATGATGATTGCATCGTGAAGAAAATCCAATTGTAAAGAATTTGTTAGAGCTAAAAGCATGTGCGCGAGTACTGTGAGTTAACAATCTACCAGTGAAGTTGAATATATAATTGAATCTTGAGCAAGTGAAAAAATTGCAGTGCGGCACTGTATGCACGCCGCCAAAATTACTGCGCGACAATCAAAACAGGGGAAAGGGTTAATGAGCGATTTAATCTGATGGGTCCCGCTAACGAGTGCCTTAAGGGCACTGGTTAAGGATCTATATAAAGAAAGTTTTTGTTGGAAATCACAGCATTGATTGCATTTACAACATTCAATGCTACACACTCCAATAAAACATTTCTATTTTTGGATCCTTAACCAGTGCCCTTAGGGCACTCGTTAGCATTTTCCTAATCTGATAAGGGATGGCACTTGATTCATTTAATATGTTAATTTAATCTCAATCATGAATTTTGATCTAAGGGTTAGGATTTACTCCTCTCACCTCTCATAATAACATACTCAAAAGTTCTTTGTGTTTCAAAATTTCAATCTGATTTATTAAATCAAAAGTTTTTTTATAAGAGTTGATTGCAAGTCTACAAAGGATATTTTATAAAAGGATGTTAAAAATTTAGCATCTAAACAAATTTTTGCAAGATGGCAAGCAATTTAAGTGTTTTTTATTTTGAAATTGAATATCTCAAAGGCACCTCAAATTCTCTCCCTGATTATCTTAGACGTTAATATTTATAGGGAAAATAGTTTGATGCCTAAAAAGGCAACCAGCCTGGCCTCTTCAAGAGGCAGAGGAGTCCACCTAGCCCTACCAGGGTCATTTAAACAAGTTGGGTCATCCACCCAATCTGGGTCATCTACCCAGCAACCTAATCCTTTTGGGTCATCTACCCAGCAACCAAACCCATCCTCTCAAACAGCCAAACAAACGAAGGCAGACTATGCCTTTCCAATCCAAACACTCTTAGCCCTCCAAGATTGTGGCATAACCCATCTCCCCAAGAAAACCTGGGTTGATATAGCCTCAGAAGAAGATGAGGAAGAAAGCCAAACTAACCTTGCAATCCTCATAAACCGATTAGCCGAAAGTCAAGCAGTGATCAACGATCCTAAGCAAAAGAAAATAATATCACAAACTACTGCACCTACATACACCCAAATAGTACAAACCCAAAATCCAATCTCAACCCAAAAGGCCCAAAACCACTACATCTCAAAAGAGAAGTTTTCTTCAGTACTCCAAATGGAACCTGAATTTTGGGACAGTTCCCCACACAAAGTTCCCTCCAAAGTGTTTCCAGAAGGATTCTACTTCAAACCATCAGCTAAAAACAAAACCCGATAGTTTTATGAGTTCATTTTAGTAGACTCAGATTTTGTCACAATCAAACATTACAGGGATCCAAATGATTCCTCAAACATAACCTATTCAACTATCCAAATCTTGAAAGTCCTTACACCAGCCCAATATGGGAAAAACCCAAACAATATTACCAAAATTTTCCAAAACTTTGATCCCATTGGGTATAATTACTAGGACTATTTCGACGCCTGGACAAGAGTCTTTTGGAAACAAAACAAAAACAATTGCCATTCGTGGTTGATATATTTCAAAAGAAACACCCAATACAGCTTTCCGAATTGGTTCCTTCTGTTGAGTCTCAAAATATTATTAAATGGTTAATAATGTTTAAGTCTCACAACCCTGAGTTTTAATAGATAACAAATTTAGTTAAAATACCTATGAGAAATAACAGTTTTCTGCTAAAGGTAGTTTCTGTGTTTCAGAAGGTATCTGGTATAAGCAACCCTCTGAAAATATAGCAACCCTCTGATGTGGTGCAAACTTGCTGAAGTAGAGGAACCTGCTAAATGATCAAGACCTGCTTAAGCCAGAGAACTTTCTGAAAAAGAGAGACTTCATACTGAAGCTTGTACCTCTTTGGGAAAATGCTTCTCTGTTAATTCCCCTTGAAGATTCAAGTCATTGGTAGTCTTTCCCAATTTCTTGTGCTTCCTGTTTTTCTGGAAAGTCAAAAAACTTGTCTTTTGGCATATTTCAAATTTCTAGTCACCAAAAAGGCAAGTCTGCTGTGAAGTACACTGTGCTCAGAAAAAGTGGAGTCTGCGCTGCTGACACCTACTACTTGTTGCACCTGCTACTGCAAGTTATCAAGGGTTTGTGTCTCAACGGAAGCATTTGCATTTAATGCTATCTCTCAATGGAAATCAAATGAACTTCAACGGACTTCTTTCCAAAGCTATATATATGAAGTCTCATTCAGAAGAAGAGAAGAAGAAGAAGAAGAAGAAGAGAAGAAGAAGAAGAAGAAGAAAGAAGAAGAAGAAGAAGAAGAGAAGAAGAAGAAGAAGAAGAAGAAGAAGAAGAAGAAGAAGAAAGAAGAAGAGAACGAACATATTTGCTGAAAAGCTGCTCAAAAACTCTCTCTCGGATATTCATTCATTTGTTTCATTTGTACAACAAATTCTTATCCTGAGTTTAACTTAGTTATTTGTACATCTTACTCAGTCTAAGCTATAAACTTGTATAGTTTAAGAGTTTAAGCTTTTATCCTTCAAACAGTTTTCTATTTTAGCCAGAAGAGGCTGTGTCCAAACAATACTTGGGTTTTTATCCTGGAGAGGTTGCGTGTTCAAATAATACTTGGGTGTTTAGCCTGAAGAGGCTGGGGTCAATCAATACTTGTATCTGATCAGATAGTGGAAAATCCAGTGGTGTCTTTGCTCTGGGACTGGACGTAGCTCATTGTGTTAGTGGGTGAACTAGGATAAATTTCTTGGCTAAGTTCTCTCAACCCTTATCTCCTTACTTTCAGTTCTGACTAAGCAAGGAGGGTTTAGAAAAGTGATATTATAAATCTGCGCAGCAAAACAACTCTGGTTTTTCACGTAAAATTATTTCAAGAACTATTTTATTGGACCTGTTGAAGCACTTCAGCAAGTCTCTGAAAAACCCAGTCTCAGCAAGTTGCTCAAAACTTTTGTTAATCACTTTGCTTGTGAAAAGGTTTTCATAAAATCTGTAAAGGATTATAAAACACTATTCAACCCTCCCTTCTAGTGTTTCATGTGGTTCTAACAGTTGGTATCAGAGCTCAACCTCGGGTTCAGCATTTAACAAGTGCTGAGGGAAGAAGATCCAGATGGAAACCTCTACAAGCAACTCACACTACATTGCTGAAGGTGCCTCAGTCTCCAGGCCCCCTGCTTTCAGTGGCTCTTAGTACCATTACTAGAGAGATCGTATGAAGCTCTTTATAGAAAGCAGCAACATAGATCTATGGGATGTAGTCACTGATGGTGATTATGTTCCTATCAATAATGGTGTGCTCATTCCCAGGTCAGAATGGACTGGTGATCAGAAGGCTCGTGTACAACTCAATGCCAAAGCAAAACTCTATCTGGTATGCTCTCTAAGCAAATCAGAATATGAGAAGGTGCATGACTGCTCTTCTGCCAAAGAAATCTGGGATACATTGGCAGCAGCTCATGAGGGAACTGACAATGTAAAGCAATCCAAAATCAGCATGCTAGTTCATCAGTACGAGATGTTCAAAATGCATGAATCTGAATCTATTGATAAGATGTTTGGAAGATTTCAGACCATCACTAATGGATTAAAATCTCTTGGAAAGACCTATGATTCATGTGATAATAATCACAAAATCTTTAGAAGTCTACCAAAGATTTGGAGGCCCAAAGTTACTGCCATTAAAGAGGCAAATGACCTCAACACCTTAAGAATGGAGGAACTTCTGGGATCCCTCAAGGTCTATGAGTTGGAACTTGGCGAAGATGCTCCCAAAAAGAAGTCACTAGCCCTGAATGCCAAGTCCAAACTGCCTAGGTCTGGTGCACAAAAGGCCTTGAAAGCTGAAGAGTCCTCAGAAGGTTCTGAAGACTTAGAAGGCAGCTCTAATGATAATGATGACCTTGCTTTTCTGAGCAGGAAGATAAAGAGGATGCTTCAGAAGAAAGAAAAATTCAGAAAGCAATCCTCATCTGACAGCGGGATAGGTAAGTCAGGTAAAGAAACAATTTCTTTTGACAAAATAATTTTTTATGAATGCAGACAACCTGGCCACATGAAAACTGACTGCCCTAAGTTGAAGAAGCTCTCTTCCAAGAAGAAGAAATTCCCAAGGAAGAAGAAGAGCTTTATGGCCATATAGGAGGATCTAGATGACTCAACCTCTGAAGAGGATGATGAAGCTGCTGAAAAAGCTAATCTATGTTTGATGGCTAGCCTTCCTTCTTTAGATAGCTCAGAATCAGAGGTAATTCCTCAAACCCTCCAAGATATGTATGATGATTTGGTGGAAAGTTCTAAGGAACTTTTCCATGAGTATAAAGATTTATCAAGAGCTTACACTAAAGTTGCAAACAGAAATGAAGCTCTTGAAACTGAAAATCTGTTACTCAAGGAAAAACTCCTTAGTTCTGAGTCTTGTGATTCAGCAAGTTTAAAACCTGAAAATGAGATTCTCAAGAAACAAGTTGTTGAACTCACAAAAGACCTTGCAGCTTTTGTCAATGGAACTAAGAACCTAAATAGGTTGTTGGGTTTTCAAATAAATTCCAAAGACAAAAGTGGTCTTGGTTACTCAGAAACTTCCTCCTTGCCCGAAGTTGGAATTAAAGGTGCTGAAAAGGTTAAGAAAGGTAAGGGATGCCTTCATTGTGGTAAGCCTGGAACAATGTGTCACAGTGTAGACATAAAAGGAAAGGTAGACATGCTTCTAACAAGAAAGGACCCAAAAAGATGTGGGTACCTAAATCCTTAATTATTCCTGTTGCAGATGGGTTTAACAGGACAAAGGAGATACCACAGATGGTACCTGGATAGTGGTTGCTCGCGACACATGACAGGAGAAAGGTCTTTGTTCCAAGACCTTAGACCAAAAGATGGTGGAGTGGTCACCTTTGGAGGAGATCAGAAAGGCAGAATCACAGGTATTGGTTCAGTAGGTATATCTCCTCAATCTGTAATTCATAATGTCCTTTTTGTTGAAGGTCTTCAACACGACCTGCTGAGCATAAGCCAATTGTGTGACAGTGGTTTTGTTGTATCCTTCACAAAGGATGGTTTCATAGTCAGAGACTCCTCTGATCAAATCATTTTTATTGCCAAGAGACACAACAATGTGTATAAAATTGATCTTGAGGACCTTGCTTATCAAAATGTGACTTGTCTTATTTCTGTGAAAGATGAAAAACAGATTTGGCATCAGAAACTTGATCATGTCAACTTGAGATTGATCTCAAAGCTTACAAAACACAATCTTGTAAAAGGATTACCCAAACTTTCTTTCAAATCTGACATTTTATGTGAAAACTGTCTAAAGGGGAAACAAACTAGAAATTTTTTTAAAAGTATAAATGTTGTTTCCACCTCAAGACCTTTAGAACTCTTTCACATTGATTTGTTTGGTCCTACAAGAATAGAAAGTCTTGCTGGTAAAAAGTATGGTTTGGTTATTATTGATGACTATTCTAGATTCACATGGGTTATATTCCTCAGAAGCAAGGATGAGACCTTTGAGAACTTCACCAAATTCTGTAAAAGGGTGCAAAATGAGAAAGGATTTTGCATATTTGCCATTAGAAGTGATCATGGAGGAGAGTTTGAAAACTCAAGCTTCAGTATGTTCTGTAATGAGAATGGGATCTCTCACAATTTCTCAGTGGCCAGAACACCTCAACAGAATGGGGTTGTTGAAAGAAAGAACATAAGCTTGCAAGAAATGGGTAGAACCATGCTCATTTCAAACAATCTCCCAAGGTCATTCTGGGCAGAGGCTGTTCACACAGATTGCTATATCCAAAACAGAATTTTGGTAAGACCTATTCTCAAAAAGACTTCATATGAACTGTGGAGAGGAAGAAAGCCCAATATTTCTTACTTTCATGTCTTTGGCTGAGTGTTTCATACTTAACACCAAAGATGATCTTGGAAAATTTGATGCTAAATCTGACAAAGGATTCTTCATTGGTTATTCGAAAACCTCTAAGGCATATAAAGTTTACAACTCTAGAACCCTAATTGTTGAAGAAATTATTCATGTTAGATTTAATGATGCTAAAGAGACTGATAGGGAACTATCAGATCTAGAAGAGGATTTCGCAGGTATGGAGCTAAACCCAACTTCAGAAACTCTAGAGACCAAGAATGAAGCATCTGCTAAAGGACCCTCTGAAGTACCTGCTGAACAGACTTCCAGCAAACCTGCTGAAACTGATCCTCATCAGAGAGCTAATGTTGAGTCTCAAAATGAGCCTGTATTCCCTCAAAGGCATAAGTGGAGATACAGAACTCATCATCCTCGAGAGCAAATCATTGGTGATACTTCAGAAGGAGTAAGAACAAGATCAAGATTTAAGGAAGTCAACAATCTTGCCTTCCTTTCTGAAATTGAGCCAAAGAATATTGAGGAAGCTCTGCATGATGAAGGGTGGATCCTAGCCATGCAAGAAGAGCTTAATCAATTTACCAGGAGTGATGTCTGGACTCTAGTTCCTAAACCCCATGGGAAAACTATCATAGGAACCAAATGGGTGTTTAGAAACAAACTCTCTGAAGATGGTCAAGTTGTCAGAAACAAAGCCAAACTTGTTGCCCAATGTTATAATCAACAAGAAGGTATTGATTTTACTGAAAATTTTGCTCTGGTAGCTAGACTTGAAGCCATTAGAATTTTACTCTCATATGCAGCAAATAATGGCATCAAACTGTATCAAATGGATATAAAGAGTGCCTTCCTAAATGGTTTCATTGAGGAATAGGTATTTGTTAGACAACCTCCTGGTTTTGAAAACATAACCTTTCTAGATCATGTTTTCAAACTCAAAAAGGCTTTGTATGGTCTAAAACAAGCTCCCAGAGCTTGGTATGAAAGATTGAGCAATTTCCTTATTAAAAAAAGTTTTGAAAAAGGAAAGGTTGATACAACTCTTTTTAGAAAAATGTCTAACAAAGATATGATTCTAGTCCAAATATATGTTGATGATATTATTTTTGGATCAACAAACTCTTACCTATGCACAGATTTTTCTAAGCTTATGCAATCTGAATTTGAAATGAGTTTAATGGGAGAACTAAAATTTTTCTTGGGACTTCAAATTAAGCAAGATCTTAACTGTATATGGATCCATCAAAAAAAATATACTAAGGAAATGCTTAAGAAGTTTAATATGAATGATTGCAAGCCTATGTCAACTCCAATGCATCCCTCTACTATATTAAGCAAAGATGAAGGGGAAGAATGTGTTGATTCAACTTTGTATAGAGGAATGATTGGATCCTTATTGTATCTTACAGCAAGTAGACCTGACGTTATGTTCAGTGTATGCTTATGAGCAAGATTTCAATCTGATCCAAGAATGACTCATTACAAGGTTGTTAACAGAATCTTCAGATATTTAAAAGGTACTACTAATCAACAATAGGTTACTGTGATGCTGATTGCAGGTTAGTAGGTTACTGTAATGCTGATTTTGCTGGAGATAGAGTTGAAAGAAAATCAACAAGTGGAGGCTGCCACTTCATTGGAGAAAATATGATCAGTTAGGCAAGCAAAAGGCAAAGCACAATAGCTCTTTCAACTGCTGAAGCTGAATATATAGTTGTTGCATGTTGTTGTTCACAACTGCTTTGGGTAAAATATCAACTATAAGACTTTAATATTCCCGTTAAGTCTATTCCTGTCTTCTGTGATAACACCGGTGCAATCAACCTTTCTAAGAATCCAATTCAGCATTTAAGTGCAAAACATATTGAAATAAAACATCATTTTATTAGAGACTATGTTCAGAAAGGGATTATTGATATACAGTTCATTGACACAGAGCACCAATGGGCTGATATATTCACTAAACCTCTTACTGAAGATAGATTCAAATTTATCAGAGAAAATTTGCATATTCTAACACTTTCTGTAAAGTAAAATTACTGAATTGCATTTACTAAAAGTGTTGATAAGCATAAGTGTTTTCCTGAATCTATTCTTTTAGATTACGTATTCACTTCTTCAGAATGCTCTGTCAACCCTTTTGATTGATGACAAAATAAGGAGTATTAAGAAACTAACTATATCTGAAGTTAAGTGGTTTCAGAAGAACTCACTGATTAAGGGGGAGCAAGATTAAGCACTAAAGCAAGCAAGGTTTGAGCAAGGCATAAGCAAGACATGGTATCCAAGTATCTGAAAAAGGGGGAGAAAATTCCAAACTCATCTTTTATTATTTCCCTTCAGATATTTGATAAGTTCTTAAACAAATTTGTCGTCATTAAAAAGGGGGAGAATGTTGAGTCTCAAAATATTATTAAATGGTTAATAATGTTTAAGTCTCACAACCCTGAGTTTTAATAGATAACAAATTTAGTTAAAATACCTATGAGAAAGAACGGTTTTCTGCTAAAGGTAGTTTCTGTGTTTCAGAAGGTATCTGATATAAGCAACCCTCTGAAAATATAGCAACCCTCTGATGTGGTGCAAACTTGCTGAAGTAGAGGAACCTGCTGAATGATCAAGACATGCTGAAGCCAGAGAACTTTCAGAAAAAGAGAGACTTCGTAATGAAGCTTGTACCTTTTCGGGAAAATGCTTCTCTGTTAATTCCCCTTGAAGACTCAAGTCATTGGTAGTCTTTCCCAGTTTCCTGTGCTTCCTATTTTTCTGGAAAGTCAGAACACTTGTCTTTTGGCATATTTCAAATTTCTAGTCACCAAAAAGGCAAGTCTGCTGTGAAGTACATTGTGTTCAGAAAAAGTGGAGTGAGCGTTGCTGACACCTACTACCTGTTGCACCTGTTACTACAAGCTATCAAGGGTTTGTGTCTCAACGGAAGCATTTGCATTTAATGCTATCTCTCAACGGAAATCAAATGAACTTCAACGGACTTCTTTTCCAAAGCTATATATATGAAGTCTCATTCAGAAGAAGAAGAAGAAGTAGAGAACGAACATACTTGCTGAAACGCTGCTCAAAACTCTCTTTCAGATATTCATTCATTTTTTTCATTTGTACAATAAATTCTTATCCTGAGTTTAACTCAGTTATTTGTATATCTTACTCAGTCTAAGCTCTAAACTTGTATGGTTTAAGAGTTTAAGCTTTTGTCCTTCAAACAGTTTTCTGTTTTAGCCAGAAGAGGTTGTGTCCAAACAATACTTGGGTTTTTAGCCTGGAGAGGTTGCGTGTTTAAATAATATTTGGGTGTTTAGCATGAAGAGGTTGGGGTCAAACAATACTTGTATCTGATCAGATAGTGGAAAATCCAGTGGTGTGTTTGCTCTGGGACTGGACGTAGCTCACTGTATTTGTGGGTGAACCAGGATAAATTTCTTGGCTAAGTTCTCTCAACCCTTATCTCTTTACTTTCAGTTTTGACTAACCAATGAGGGTTTAGAAAAGTGATATTATAAATCTGCACAGCAAAACAACTCTGGTTTTTCACGTAAAATTATTTCAAGAACTATTTTATTGAACCTGCTGAAGCACTTCAGCAAGTCTCTGAAAAACCCAGTTTCAGCAAGTTGCTCAAAACTTTTGTTAATCACTTTGCTTGTGAAAAGGTTTTCATAAAATCTGTAAAGGATTATAAAACACTATTCAACCCCCTTTCTAGTGTTTCCTGTGGTTCTAACACCTCCAATGGTGGAATTTTTTCGGTCCAATTGAAGCAATCGTTCCTTCCCCAATAAACGAAGTATTAAAGCAATTCTACAAAATGTATGACCAACAGGAATCATGGATTCCCGTTGATCTCAGGTTCTTCTCATCCTTCTCTTTAGCCTGGATATTCTCATAGCAATACAGGTCTGGGAAACAGGAGAATAAAAATTATTTTCCCCTTCTCCAAAGGAATGCATATGTAAAATGGTGGGCATAGTTTGATGCTTCTAAGGTAAATCCAACTGAAGTCAAATTGTGGTTTCAAAATAATCCAAAGTATCTCAAAGCAGTAGACCTAGACGTGTCTTTGTTTTTTAACCAGAAAGCCAAGATAACAGCTGCACTAGCAGCCTCTCAATCAAAAAAAAAGTTTTGCAAAAAAGTTTCAAAATATTCTTAAACTACTTCAAAATGATGAAGCAGAATCCTCCAAGAGAATACCAAGTTCTGCCTCTTCTATAGCCTCTTCCGGCGACATCAACCAGAACAAAGATGACTGTTTTGGGATAGACCTGGGAGAAGATTGATAGCCATGGGCAGCTTTGTCATTTTAATCACCAGGGATAATTTCGTCATTGTCTTTGTAAATTGTTTTATAGCTACAATTTCAATCATAGTTACCTGAAGTGTAGAAACAGTGTTTTTAATGTCTTTATAAGAAGGCCTCAGCTCCATTTGTAAGGTACCCTTTAGAATCTAATAGTTAGAGAGAGAATTTAGAGAGAGAGCTTCTGAAATATACAGTATTCTTTGTAAGCTTTCTGGTTTATCAATAAAATCTCTTCTCTTCTCACTTCTTTTCTTTTACTACCAAATTGATTCCGACTTTCCCTATTTCAAATTGTCTTATTTGTTGTATTTCAGGAGTTTTTCTTAGAAGAGTTGGAGTTTCTCTATCCATTGTCCATTTATCTGGCAAGACTATGTCTTCCCATTTAATAACTTTTGGAACAGTAACGTTTGCCCTTGTCATGTCAGTGACAAACAAGGTTGTTTCCCCGTTAGTTTTAGGCTTAAGGAGTACCCGAGAGTTGCAGGTATTCATGACTTTATAATGGATTCTATACAATAAGGCAATTGGGATAGACCCTTCGTTCATATCCAAGCCATTAAGTTTAATGTTTAAATATAATGAGTCTAAAAGATTCCTATCTAATAAACTCAATGTTTTGTTGGGGTAACGGTTAAAGTATACTAGCCCATGGCCTAAACTTGTTTCAACGGTTCCTATTAAGGAATCTTGGAATTTGTTGTGCCTAGTATCTCTTAAGCACATCAAAATTGAGGCATTCAAACCTTCTCCTATCAAAAGTTTGACTGTTACTTGTACACATCCAATGTGTATATATTTATATTTTTTAGCATGTTATGCTACTGATTCTCTAGATAAAAGATGAAATTCTTCCCCAGCCTTTGGGCCTAGGGGAATATTGTTTTCAGAAGTTTTAATAAAGTAATCAGAATTATGTTTGATTTGAGATTCTTCAGGCATGTATAGCTCATCTTGAGGAATATTAGGGATTTTCCAATTATCGATTTCTTGATTGATATCCTCAAAGTACACTTCTTCATCGAATATGGTATGCTTTGGGCTTAACTGATTGGTTTCCTCTTTGGGAAATAAGTTTTGGTTTTATGGTGAAGAAGATGTAGAAGTTGAGGATTTTAAGGAGAGGTGAGAGAAAGATCGGAGGAGTCTAGACATAATTTCACTAATTCTAATATCTTTGCCTTCATTTGGTTCCATAAAAATATGCTTATTAAGTTAAGTTATTGCTTACTTTATGAATCCATGTTTATTTTTATTATAAAAACTCTTTTTTTACACCATTCTTAACCATAGCCATCAACTCTCTTTCTTTTACTCTTTGATGGTAACATCGACAAAGTAGACTTATTGCCTTCAAATAGGACTTACTGCTACAGTTCCATTAAAGAGTAAAGTACTAAAAATTTGCACTTCCAGTTAAGAACAGTATTTCTCTCGCCTCTCCTTAAAATCCTCACCTTCTACATCTTCACAACAAATCCAAAACTTATTTCCCAAAGAGGAAACCAATCAGTTAAGCCCAAAGTATACCATATTTGATGAAGAAGTGTGCTTTGAGGATATCAACCAAGAAATCGATAATTGGCAAATCCCTAAGATTCCTCAGGATGAGCTATACATGCCTGAAGAATCTCAAATCAAACATAATTCTGATTACGTTATTAAAACTTCTGAAAACAATATTTCCCTAGGTCCAGAGGCTGGGGAAGAATTTCATATTTCTTTTGTAAATCTCAAATAGGACTTACTGCTACAGTTCCATTAAAGAGTAAAGTACTAAAAATTTGTAATTCCAGTTAAGAACAGTATTGTTTTTTATTACTTAATTTACAAAACATTTATACAGATAACTATATCAGATTCATAAAGATAAACAGTTCCTTAACTCAATAAGTATATCCCTACTTCCCCATCAAGCTTTGATATATATATATATATATATCGAGTATCTATTTTCTATCCAATTGTGGGTAATTGGTGTGATGGGTATTTATCATTTCTGATACCTAGGAAGGGAAGTAGGTTAGATCATTTTTTGGGGATCTATGACCTGTCTCACCTGAGACCTAGTCTGATTTGTTTAATGAAAATGTCAAGTCAATATATTTTAAAAAGTTTTTTTAATTAAATAGGTCAATCTTAAACTTCCAAAAAAAGTCCATTAAATTCGATAAGATAACCTATTTAAATAATATTATGTTTTTAAGTCTATTAACATATAAGCCTATATTAACCCATTTAGAAATAGACTAATTAGTATACTAAAGACTTATGTCAATAAGTAGATCTATTAGTCTGCAAGTCTATATTGATATATTTAGAGATAGACCTATTGATTTATTTAAAAGTCCTAATATAAAATAAATTTTAAAATATGTTAATAGTTCATATCATTTTCAAGATGATACCTAAAAAAGTATTTATGATCAATAATATGCCAGACTTGAGAAAGAGCTAGAATTATAAAATATGTCAGTTTTAATTTGGACCTTGTAAAATCTGGTCTGACTTAGAGTGTTTTTTATAAGACATTTTCAGCTAAATGAAAACTGAAATCATTTCATCAGTGTTTAATAAGCTTTTAAAGTAGCTATTAGCTTGAGAAGCTACTTGAAGTAATTTAAAAAAAAAAAACTCCATTTTTCAGCTACTACCTAAAAATATATTATAAGTTTATCCCTGAACAACTCTCACTCATCATTATTTATTAATTAATGATGTCTTTATATGTCATACCATTTTCAGCTAGTTTTATCAAACACTTTCAGTTAAATCAGCTACCTTTTCAGCTTTCAGGTAGCTTTTAGCTTTCAGCTAGTTTTTCAGCTTTTATCTAGCTTTTCAGCTAGCTTTAAGAGTGTGTTGGGTAAGACATTTCAGCTAGATGAAAGCTGAAATTAGTAGCTGAAACCATTTCATCAGTGTTTGGTAAAAGGTAACTTTTTTACTTGAGGTAACTTTTTAAAAAAAATCTCTCATTTTCAGCTATTAGCTGAAAATTTATTACAAATTTATCTCTCAACTAGGGATGACAATTAGACCCAGACCCAATGAATACCCGTAAAAGTTACCCACCAAATTGGTTTGAGTCCGGGTCCAGGTAATTACTCGCACTTTTAATGGGTACGAGTGCGGGTACGAATACTAATATACTATGGTACCCTACCGTACCTATACTCGCACTTATAATAAATAAATAAATATATATATGTGTGTGTGTGTGTGTGTGTGTTTATATTTCTTTTGCTAAGCAAAGAAAAATACATTAAAATGGAGTATAAGGGGTACTCTAACCCATACATAAAGATAAATCCAAAAAGCTATATCGGGTACAAATATATATATATATATATGTTTATATTATTAATAAATATTTTTCCTAAAAAGATAATTAATGTTAATATTTATTTTAGTCACCAAAAAACAACATTAATATATATTACTAATTTAATTAATTTAAATGTTATAATTTTAAAAAAGTTATAATTTTGTGTTCCTAGACAATAAAATAGCAAAACTTGAACTAATTTCCATTTTCCCTCCCATTGTTCTTACGTCTTATCCACTTTCACATTACCAAGAGTTGTTTTATAGTTAAACTTAGATGATCTATGTATTATTTTTCATTTGCGCTAGAGTGTTTTTTCAATTAATTTTTATTTTTTAATCAATTTATTTTTTTTATAGTTAATAAAAGTGCGGGTAATTGGTACGGGTAAGGGTACTTAAGTACCTAGCGGGTAAGGGCACGAGTATTATAATCACTACTTACGCGGGTATGCATCCGGGTACGAGTATTTTTAAAAACGCGGGTATGTGGACGGTACTATAGGACCCTACCCATTGTCATCCCTACTCTCAATCACCCTCACTTGATGTTCCGGTATGTCATTTTACCATTTTTAGCTAGTTTTACCAAACACGTTCATTAATCAAATTAGCTAGTTTTCAACTTTCAGCTAACTTTCAATTTTCAGCTAGCTTTTATAGCTTACTTGCTAATTTTTCAGCTTTTAGATAGTTTTTCCAAACACACTCTTAATTTTATTCTTACCATTGATCACATGTGACTTTTTTTTTAATCAAAATTTCAGAAATGCACATAAGTATGAAATAAATCCCAAGCTTACTTCCTGTCTTTATCGGATTGGACAATAGTTTTTTGGGAAAATATGTTTTTCGTCCTATAGTTTCGGTCAACTTTGATCTTCGTCCCTGTACTTTAAATCTTTTGTTTTTTTGTCTCTGAACTTTCTAAACTTTCAATCCATGGTCCCTGGTCGTTAGTGAGATATGTTAACCTGATGAGATGGGCCACAAAAAGTTACATGTTAGCCTCAATAGTAGCCCCAAATAGCTTACTCATCTAATTAATCTTTTTTATTATTTTTTAATTATTAAAATAACCATAATTATGAAATTAGGTTTTTTATCAGGTAAAATTGCTCAGGTGAAAACCCTAATTTAGTAATTTGGGTTATTTTAATAATTAAAAATTAATAAAAAAAGTTAATTAGATGATCAGTCCGTTATTTGAGACTAACTATTGAGGCTGACATGTAATTTTTGTTAGCCAGCTCATCAGGTTAACAGATCGCACTGACGAGCAGGACCACAGTTTGGGGGTTTAGAAAATTTAGGGACAAAAAACACATAATTTAAAGTACATAAATAAAGACTAAAGTTGACCGAAATTATTTAGAAAAAAAAAAATATATATATATATATAATATTTTTCCCTAGTTTTTTATTCAACCACCAACCACCACCCAGATATTGTTCCACCAAATCGTTATGGAAAGAAACTCATTCTTGCTATAGCATTTTTTTTTTAAGAATTCTTGCTATATAGCATGATGACTGTATTTTTGTTTGTTATATTATAATTGGGAAATTGTCGCGTTTTAGTTGTCACATCATTCTTAATCCTAAATTCCTAATGTGGTTGGATTGAAACTGTTCATATCACCTCGCTGGTAGTTGGGTTTAGGGTTTTAGGACATTTTGCTCTATCATGTTAACTAATTACTTTAATGATACGGATACATCTTTCTTAAAATTAAGGATTATTGTATTTAATAATGCTATCCATCTTTCTAAAATTAAGGACTATTGTATTTTTTTTTAGGGAAAGGACGATTGTAATTAATAATGCTTATCATGTAAGATTCATTCTAATCTCATGTTTAAAAATACGATTTGGTTTATTATATATGTTGTTTTTGTTTTTGAATGGCTGTGTATTTTAATTAGCCTTGTTAATTGTAGTTTGACATGCTTAAAAAAAATTTTGATTTTAGAGACAAGACTAGCTAAAAGAGGGGGTTTTTATATAGAACACGTGCAATGCAATCACTACAAGGAACCAAAAGTCGTCGCTAGAAAAGGAAAATCGTCTCTATCATATAATTAGTGACGGCTTAGCGATGGCCACACGGACATCGTTAAAATGCTCGTTATTAATACAATAGCAACGAGCAAAATCAGTCGTCGCTACTTAGCGTATGCTCGTCCGAGGCAAAAGGCGTCGCAACGTGAAACGATCACAGGTCGTCGCTAATCCATCACACCATAGTGACGGCCTCAGTCGTTGCTAATAAATAAATCTTTTTAAAATTTTTTTTAACTAGTGACGGTCATGATTGTCGCTAATAATTATATTAAATTTTTTAATTAAATTTACGGTTTAATATTTAATTTTATTTTAATTTACGAATTTACGGTTTAGTTATTATAGAAATTCAATTTTTTATTTTATAAATTTTATATCATATTTGTTAACGATCTAAATAAATATAAAGAAAAACAATAAATACTATATAAAAACACCCATGTAGAAAATAAAAAATATATAAAAAGTATATATAAAAAAACTGTACGTAAACATAAGTCAATAAAAAGAAAAAAAAACCAAGGCTGATGGCGACGACGCTGCTGTGGTGGTGGGCCACGATCCTCATCCAGGGGCTGGTCATCCGGGTGGTCATCGTAATGCGGGTGCGCCTGAGCCTGACTCCCGCCGGTAGAAGCACCACTGCGGGCATTGTGAAGTCTATAAATCAGTTTAAGTATTTAAACATGATTATAAGACTTAGCATCCTTAAGTTTTAATGATTAACAAATAAGATTATAAGATTATATTAATGATTAACAAATAAGATTATATTATATTAACAGGTTCTACTGAGAAAGGTATTGGTTTGTTTATTATGTTTCAGGATGGAATATTCACTATCTGAAGAAGAAGAAGAGTAGAAGAACACATCAAAAGAAGAATCTGAATCAGGGGATCAGAATCAAAAGAACAAAGTGCAGAATCCGAAGAAGAGTAATCCACAACCAAGTTGAAGACTTGAAGGCTATCTGAAAAGAGTTGAAGAATAGAAGACTGCTTAAAGACTCGAAGAAGTGAAGACTCAAAGATACACCTATCTGAAGTGCAGCCATCATCTGAAGAAATGAAGACAACATGAAGCAGTCTGAAGATTGAACATATCAGAATCAAGAAATGACTTCTTGAAGACATTGCAAAGTGTAAAGCATATGAAGATCACTCACTCAGTAGATAAAGCTAGACATGCTTTTCTACCTCGATTAAAGTCTTGCATAAATAAGGAAATATTGCAAAGACTTTCCACAATGCCTGCAACAAAAGGATTTGTATAAGTAGACATACTGTATCCACACATGCTGCAAATCAGAAAATGATAGAAGACCGAACAGAAGCAAGCAAGAAAGATGATTGAATAAAGTACATACAATTCAACATCTTTATCTACAAGAAGAAGAAGAAGATGAAGAAGAAGAAAGAAGAAGAAGAAATACTAAGAATAAAGAAACTACAATCTTCTTATCAGAAGAAAGAAGTACTCTGAAGTTTCATCTTGGCGAAAGCAAAAGAAGTTGTCTAAAGCAAATAAGCTGTCTGAAGCAAAGAAGATGTCTGAAGCAAAGAAGCTTTCTGAAAGACTAGAAGCTATTTGAAGTGTCAATATTCGTCTGAAATATTGAAGCCGTCTGAGATCTGACGTGGCACACTCACTGAAGACAACGAAGACTTTTGCTCTCTGAAGTATGCTGAAGAAAATTCGTTCTCTACAAACACGCAACACTTTCAAAGCTTAAATTGGCAAAGTCACAGAGACCTTTCTTGGTACCTTTGAAGTTCATACACCACTGAGGAAAGGCAATCATGCTGAACAAATGACTATCAAACTGGGTACAGTTTGAAGCTTTGATATACCTTGGTGTTCCTATGATATGGGTGAGAATGTAGCCCATGGAAACTAATGGTTTGAGAACAAGGCTAGAGCATCATTTCACATCTTAGTTAGCCTACTCTCAGAGGATGTATTCCTCATAGAAAGACAGGGATTGTACTTAATTCAAACACTTGTATCACTGTCTATCCTTGTACTTAGTTTGTAATGTCTGTATCCTGAGTGTGTACTCAGTAATCTCTATGTACAAGTAGAATCTAAGTTTAGAGGTTCTAGCGAACATCTAACTTGGATTGAGTAGTGAAACTACTCAACACTTTATGTGTCTGAGAGCCTGGAGAGGCTTGGTGGAAGAAAGAATACTTGAGTTGGAGAGACTGTACTCGTGATGTCTGGAGAGACTGTACTCGTGATGTCTGGAGAGACTGTACTCGTGATGTCTGGAGTGACTGTACTCGTGATGTCTGGAGAGACTGCACTCGTTATGTCTGGAGAGACTGTACTCGTGATGTCTGGAGAGTCTGTACTCGTGATGTCTGGGGAGACTGTACTCGTGGTGTCTGGAGAGACTGTACTCATTGTGTCTGGAGAGACTGTACTCATATTCAAGTTTGTATCTGAGTTCAGATAGTGGAAAATCCAGTGGTTGTTTGCCTCTGGGACTGGATGTAGCTCACAGATTTGTGGGTGAACCAGGATAAACTTTGTGCCTAAGTCTTCTTTCCCTTAACTTATCTATTTACAGTTTTCTTATTTATGTTGGGGATTGAAAAGTTATTTTCATAACAAACTTAACAAAACGATTTCAATAAAATGATCTTTCATGAGAACAAAACATGAGATGTTTCTCACATCACTTGAAGCATTACAAAGAATGTCTTTTGAATTACTTCTGAAACAATTATCTGAAGTGAGTCTAGAAAGACCTCAGTTCAGAAATCTGGAACAGACTTCAGACAACCTATAGTCATCTGAAGTATTTCAGAAACAGTTTTGAAAAACATTCAATGTAATAATCTTCATAAGATATCTTGAGAAGTATCTGTTTATAATAATCTTAAGACTTAAAAGAAACTTTATTTTTTTCTTATCTTCCGCACGTTTTAATTATATCTGATCTTAAGATTCATTTTAAACATTATTCATCTTCATGATTTAAACAAAATATTTTCAAGATTGACACGAAAAGCTTAAAACACTATTCAACCCCCCTTCTAGTGTCTCCTATGGTTCTAACATGCATCCAACACTAACTGCAACTGTTGTCGGAGTAGTGCAAAGTCCTCCTCTAATCGTTCATACTGCGCCTTACAGTGATCAACCCTCTCTTCAGCTCGGTTGGCCTGCATCTTTGCTTCGATGACCTCCTGCCCCAGCGCCTCGTCAGACAAATGTCGAGACTCGTCGCTCCCGCTGGTATGGGGCTCGAGACTCCTGAGTGAGGCTAGTCACACTAGGACGAATGTTGCTTGAAAAGTCCCTAGTGCCATTACAACGGCTTCGAGTCTTGCCACCAACAACATCCTTCCAGATCTATAACTTGGTGGACCGATCAGTGATAGAGTTGTCCCACACCTGTGGCTCCACCTCCATCAGACGTTCCTGGTAATTTGTTTGTTGAGTAGATATGAACCTATAATTAGTTAGTTATTCTATTGCAAATATATCAAAGTATATAAAAAACACTGCTAAGCATAATTTTTTCCTTACATATGTGGACCGCGCTCGATCGTCTACCCGGCCACCATCATTTTTGTTTGGGTGACCACAAAAAACTCATCAGGATCTACAGCTCGCCCAAGCTCTCGAGCCTACACAGAAAAATTACATTAATTAATTATTTTAATTATAAATACAAAAATAATGTAGAAAAGTAGGTTTATACATACCATATCCAGAGCCACCTCAATGTGAGTCTTGCGGCCCGTAGTGTTGATTGTTTTGCCTCGACGAGAAGCTCGATTGATCTTGTTATGAGCGGACTTCCCCTTGAACTCATTAGAGGCCCAGTAGGCCAAAAGACCCTCCCAAGCCTCCTCACCACACCAAGTGGGCCTAGTCCCACTCGTCCGGGCCTTGTTCAACATATCTCAAAGGCGTCTGGCAATCCGTTACTCGTATACCATCTTAATTTGGGTCTCATCTTTAGGAGCCCAAGTAACGTTGCTTTGAAAATAAAAAAAAAAATTAGGGTAAGTCATTTGTGAAGGGAATCAAGCATGTGGTCAGGGTGCAGCGGAATAAATGGATTCCCTCCCTTGTTATGATCGTTAATGCAAAAACACGAATTAAGGCATAAAAGGCATGAAACATAATGACATACCTTATGAGGATTGTAAACGAGGCAATAGCAACCACATCTCTAAAGGTGTCCACGCCAACAGCCGAACTAGGAAACCCTCCTCAACTCTGCCAGTAGTGTTTAGAGAGTAAGAGTGACTACTCGTGTGTATAGGGTAATGCATCTCATGCTCTATTTATAGAGTGGTGGCTAGGGTTTTACCCTTCACTCACTTATCCCTAACACATATGGGCCTGGCCCATTAAGTTATAATTCTAATCAAATTAGAATTATTATCTTTTCCTAGCGGCTTGTTGTATGCGTGTGACCCAATAGGCTTTTAATATTTGGTTATGATATTAAAATAAACCCTTTTATATTTAATATCATAAATAGTGAGCGGTATCTAACAATACATCACTACCCAAATATTGAGATTATCAACAACTTTGACGAATCCTATTTTATGATAATTTATATGATCTGTCCCTTTGTCCAAATATCAAATTGAACACAAGGGCATGGAATGTGTCAACCTTGCATAGTTCAATTTATGTTTTCCTTGATCCCCAAGTAGACTGTACAGAAAATAAGCATCTCATGTTTATCCTCCTGAGCATGGCCATGCATTTTGTAGTCTCACTTTATCAAGAGGCCTACAGATATAACTCATGTTACATAGGAGGGACAAATCCTATCTAGGTCACTCACATCCCACCACATAATTTATTATATGTCCAAATACCAACTTTAAGATCACCTTGTTACAGGCAACGTTTGATGATATTTAAAACATATAATTCCTTATGTAGGAATCGTAGTGATTTCAGGTCAAAGGACTTCATATAACATTTATCAATTTAAGAAACGTTCATGACACTTATGTAACAATCCATGCAACGTTCTTAAGGTGGGTCTGTCCAGTACACTATTACTCTTAATATGTACATATGTGAGCACATGATATCCCATATCCATGATCCGTGAGATGTGATCATCAATGAACTCACATACTAGTCTAAATGCATCTTTGTCCTAAGATGATACTTGACCGGGGACTATTTTAAGAATAGTTCTTCATAAAATCTCACGATCAAGTCATCTACTTGATTTCTTATGAAGTTTGAGCTTACTATTCTAAGGATATTAATTGTATTCTTAAAAGAATGAATTGCCTTTATAAAATAATAAGATACATGTGATGGATGTTTCAAAAATATATAAGTTTCTAGTGCATATACTAACAATTTGGAAATGTCATAACTTATGAAAAATAATGTAAAATGAAGGCATTTTACCGTAAACTCCTCCCACCACTTGTCATTCACATCATGCGGGGTGACCTCCCACAAGTAGTGAGGACCCCGGAACTACGATCGAATCGCATGACCAATTCCTGCGACGGGGGGTTGTTAGGCACCCAACTGCAAAATAAAAATATTCAATATTAACTCTAAAAACTTATAAAGATTCAATATTAACAATTCAAAAGAAGTAAATATATATATAGAAACTCATCACTTTCCATAAGGTCGGATAATAACCCTACTGTGAGGGTCTAGCTCATGAGGGTTAGTAGAGCTAGCACCCCGGTACCGAACATGCTCAACATCAGGTTCCAAACATTTCATACATGAACAAAGAAAAAACCATAATCCATATTCGCCACACAGGCTCCAGTCGATACAATTAACCAACAAAGCATAACAAGTATCTAAGTACATAAAACATAATAAAATGCTAAGCTATCCATGCCATATAGCTCCTATTGATCATCTCCATCCTGAGGAGTATCCTGCATAAATGAAATATTGTTTCCACGGAATGGGGTGAGACCAACGTCCCAGTGGGCATGAACAAAGACACTCCAAGGGAACATACAGGCAATTATCATGTTTCTTAAACAACCATTATAATCAAACAACAACGTCACATCAATCAAACAAAACACAATAATAATAAATAAACTGATAAATGCATGTCTGTGAAGTGTTGTAACCCGACACCCGGGGTCTTTTCACTGTAACATGACTGTGATTGAGCGCTCGGCCATGAATCCAAGGACCGTCGTCCAGGGAAACCTGAGATTAAGTTTTATCTGAATATGATGTACACATAACTTGATTTATTATCATGATTGAGGGTCCCCCATCTTCCCCTTGGCCGAGAGGTCGATGAGTTCGCCTCGTCTTGCTTAAACATGATTGCCCGAAGGCCTGAGATGGTCTGAAGACCCTTGAATTAGCCCGGAGGCTCTGAAATGGCCGTAAGCCCTGTGATTATTAACTCATGATGCATAACTGTGATGGCCAAAGGCCCATGATCATATATAAACATGCGTAAAGATCACTATACATGCTCCTCTGAGTCTCCTATCCTATGGTTTCACATAAATCATATACCAAACAACCATCACATTTACACTAACTAACATACACATCATGATTCAATGAAAGAAAGGGAAAGAAGAGTAGGGTATCATGCTCTAAAATTCAAACAACAAAGAGACAGACAATCACACCCACCTGAGGGTCGAGAAAACGAAGAACGAACGGAAGATGGGAAGCGTTGGAGGTGAGTAGATTGATGGGGAACTTGATCTTGGATGGGTAGAAATCGTTCTTGATCTTCACTGGGGAATTCTCTCACTAAAACCTCTCTTTCTCTCTCTGGAAGAACGAAGAAGGGAAGAGAAATTGAGCGGGAAACTGCCTGCAGACGTGTTTTAAAAATGTTGTAACTGTTTTCTCGCTCAAGCGAGATTCTAGCTTGAGTGAGAAGATCATTCTAGCTCAAGCGAGACCACCATTTAGCTTGAGCGAGAATGCCCACGAAAATACACTCTCTCTGGAGTATTTTCGCTTAAGCGAGAACTGCTAGCTTGAGCGAAAATCATCCAGAGAGCAACACATTTTGTGTCCTGTATCTCGCTTGAGCGAGACTTGCAGAACCAAAATCCTAATGTTTTTGTTGCACAATTCGCTTGAGCGAGACCTACTCGCTTGAGCGAAAACCCTGATGCATGAAACCCTGATTTATGCCTCTTAAGCTTCTCCTTATCGATTCCTGACTTCATCCTATTCATGTTATGAATTTCCTATAAGTTAAAGTCTCTAACAGTGGGATGTTACAGGGTCAGCCTCGGCATCAACCACGGCCTGAGCATCGGTCTCGGGATCAGAGAGATGTGGAAGCTCATCCTCCACCTCAGTGGGGATCTCATGATATCTCGGTGTAGGGATGAACCTCATGCCCTTGAATGTTGGCTGGTGAGATGCAGCAGGTTGACCAAAAGGTGGAGGGGTGGAAGAAGAAGATTGCACGTACGGTGGAGGGGTTGAAGTAGAAGTCAGCTCCGGCAGCTGATGGGGGAGGTTAAGGTTGGTCCTCTCCCGACGTGCACGAGCTGCCTATGCAACAAGCTCACTCAAAGGGATGGACCTCCCTCTAATTGGTGGAACCATTTTTCCACCTTGACCACGCATACGAGGCATAATTACCTAATAATTATATACATAATTAAAACTTATTAATTTCTAATTATTTATATACATATTAAAACAATAATTAAAACTATTAAAACTAATTATTAAAACTAATTAACAATAATTAAAATCCCTTAGGGTTCCTTTAAACTATTTTTTAATCGGTCATTATAAGTAACTTCTAAAAAAATTAATAGGAGAGAGGGATTAGGACCATGTTTACCTCTTTAAATGGATCTGGTTTGCTGCAGTTGACTACACTACAATCAGTAAATTTAGACTATCCAATGAAGATCAAACAATTGAGATGTTGATGTGTGTTTTAAATCCTATAACATCGGAACCATCCAATCTTCATCAAATAGTCTGGATTTGCTAATTGCAGTGCAATCAACTGCAACAAAATCAAAATTCCTTTACACATATTCTTGCTTCGATCATTTGTCTTGTTTAATTAGGTGTGCTCAAGACATGGATTGACCCAACTTGTAATCTTGTTTCACTTTCATGGATTAAGGTCTTGAAAATCCAGCCTCAGTGTATTTTCTAGTCAAATTTGGGTCACACACTGGGTTAGTTTAACTTGACCCAATCAATGCCACACAATTTTCTGAGAACAAAAATATGATAAATTAAAGACTTATTGATTTAATCCATTTTGTATAATATGATAATTTTGTATGATATAATAATTTATTTCAACATGCTTTAGTTTTAGTTTCATGTAGTTTCATCATTGGGTTGAGTCTAAGTTAAAAAATTGATTTGATTAAAAATATCTAGTAATTGTATTCATACAATAGCATAATATACAACAGCCATACAACAGTGTCATGTCACCTACTTTTTTAATTTAAAAAACAAATTCAATTTGAATCAAGCGCCCTTGTGTCCTCTCCCAATTTTTCATTGCGTCTCCTTCCCCTCTTTTTTGTCTTCATTCCTCGTATTCCTATCTCTCTCTCTCTGTCTTTTTCTTAGTCCCTCTCTTCTCCACTGATGTGGAGTCAGGATTCCTACCTGGGAAGGGTGACAAAATGAATCATGGTTTTGCTCTCTTACTGCGATACCCAAACTTAAAGACACGGTCTGTTTCTCTCATTGTGGCACACACATTCCAGATTCTTCATTTTCAATTTTTAACCAAGCAAACCAAAGTTTATCTTATGAACATTCAGATTATAACCAAGTAAGATAAGGTTTATAATCTTTTCACATTCAGTTTATAACCACCTTAAATAAGTTCATAACTTCTTCACACCCAATTTTTAACCAAGTAAACCAAATTTTATAAAATATAAACATTCAATTTGTAATTAAGTTAAATAAGGCTTATAACTTGTTAACCATTTGACGGGTTTATAACTTTTTCACACTCAGTTCATAACCAACTAAAGTATGGACAAAGAGGGAGAGAAAAATGGATGAAAGGTTATGAACGGTTACAAGGGAAGAAAGAAAACTGTGTGGGGAAGAAAGAAAGAAAACTGTGAAACTTTATAACTTTTCTCCCACTTTTCCTTTGTTTTTTTACTTTCTTTATTTTATTTATTATTTTTTTTAAATTTTAATTCAGAATCAGCTTTCCATGAGACGTTTGATGTTCCTGCAGTTTTCAAACGTGACCATTTTTTACGTGACCAATTTTCTTTCATTTCTTTTTAAATATAATTCAGCAAGAGAGTTCAAATATATTTTTTTACACCATGCAAGCTTATTGGCTTCCCCGTTACATTTGTGATAAGCTGGATCTTTTGGCCCGAAATTTTCTTTGGAAGGATCATGTTGGGAAGGGTGTCAATATTGTGGGTTGGGACAAGATCACTCGGCCTAAACGGTTTGGGGGATTAGGTGTCAAGGTTGCTAGGCGTCAAAATGTGTCTCTTCTGGGCAAGCTCATTTGGCACTCCATGAATAGTGACAAATTGTGGGTGGAAGTCCTTAAACAAAGGTATTTGAAAGGTGATCATATTTTGGATGTAAAGGCTGGAGGGGGTTCGTATATCTGGCAGTCCATTCTCAAAGCTAGAGCTGACCTTGGCCATGGTTTTGCTTTTAAATTAGGAGATGGAAGCTCCAGTTTTTGGTGGGATAATTGGCTTGGCATTGGTCCTCTATGTGATCAGATCCCTTTTGTGAATACTCACGATATTAATGCCACTGTGAAGGATGTTTGGAAGCAGGGAACCTGGATGCTAGAGCAATTATGGACTAGAGTCCCCGATGCAGCTATGCAGATTTTGGAAACTGTTTCACCAACCTTGTGTGATGACATCCCGGACACAGTCATTTGGACAGCAGAGGTGTCTGGGGAATACACAGCTAAAAGTGGATACAAATGGCTCTCCCAGTCAGTCACTCAGCCTGACAACATATCCTGGAATTGGATATGGAAGACTCATGCACCCGAGAATATTAAGCTCATGATTTGGCTCATTTTCCATAATTCCTTACCTACCAGAAGCACGCTTCACCACAAGGGAATACCTCTAGATGCCTCTTGCCTTTTCTGCAATACAACTTTGGAGAGCATATCTCACTGTCTTCGTGAGTGTCCCAGCAACAGGGTGATTTGGGAGAGGGTGGGACTTGGTGACTTCTGCAGATCAGATAGATTTAACTCCAACTCTGACTGGATCATTGCAGGGATCTCAAATGTTGGTTCCTTGTTCCTTGCGACCCTTTGGACTATTTGGAAGAGCATAAATCATTTTGTTTTTAAGAATGCTGATATTTTTCAATCCATTAGAAACTTGGCTGATATTTTTCAATCTGCGTTCGGTGATGGGGGCATGAGAGATGCTCCTCGACCTGTCAGGATGATTAGCTGGACCCCTCCTAGCCAGCAACAAGTGGCTTTGAACACGGATGGAAGTGTGAATAATACTCGCGCGGGATTTGGAGGACTTATCCGTCACCATGATGGGAGCTGGGTGGTTGGTTTCTTTGGCAGTTTGGGAGTTGTTGAGATTTTAGAAGCTGAGCTCATTGCAGTTTTGGAGGGACTGAATATCTGTTGGAATAGGAATCTCAGAAATGTGTTATGTCTCACTGACTCATCTTTAGTTGTGCATGTGATCTCCAATGGAGTGCCTATTTTCCATAAATATGCCACAATTGTTAAGACAATTCAGAACCTGATGGCAAGAGACTGGATTGTGTGTGTGCAACACATTTTGAGAGAGGGAAACCAGTGCGCAGATTTCCTTACCAAACTTGGTGCTAGCAGTGGCAATCCTCTTAGCCAGATTTTGGATCCTCCCGTAGGCCTGCAGCCTCAGCTTCAAGCTGATGCTCAGGGTGTCATGTTCCCTCGGCTGTAATTTTGTTTTCTTTTTCCCTTGTTTGCCCCATTTACCAAAAAAAAATACGTTTGTTATACAGTGTTGTACAGATAATTGTTGTACAAATATAATAACTCAAAAATATCATGTTAGGTTCGAGTCAATTTAAACATAATCCAACATGGCTCATAAATACGTATTTATGGCCAAGTTTCTTATTAATATCCTAGTTTTCAAAATTCTTAAATCCAAATATATTTCCCAAAGACGTAATTTATTTTTTTGGAAAATCCTTCGTATTCCCTCATGTCATCAACAAGATAGATGAGTCTATTTCCGAATATGTCACTTTTGAATCGCAAAAATAAAACTACAAGCTAGGCACTTTGAAAACCATATAATAATAAAATTAAGTTGTACATGTATATATTCTATAAGAAATTAGATAAGGATGTGACCAATCAACCCAAGAATCTGAGTGTGACCGTCTAGAATTTAGCAAGGTTGATTCCCTTGTAACAGCAGAACATGCGCTCAGAGGAGCCCAAATTTTCTCCTCAGATCAATGCCATACAACACAATCCACCACAAAGATAGTAAAACACTCTTTTGACAATTTTTTAAATATTCCTTTTTAAACAAATTCTTAAGTTGATATTTAAATTACTAAAGTGATAATAATAATAAAGGACAAGATTAATAACTGTTTTTGAGAAACTAATGTAAAATAAAAATATTTAAATAACTAATGTGCTAATGAATGTTACATTATATCTCTAATGCAAGGTGCTTAATGGGATCTTAAAAAAAAAGCACTCTTAAAAGTAATTTTCTCATGGTTGGAGGATGTTAACATGGAATGTTTAGGTCTTAATTTTAAGAATTAGATGCTTCCACAAGCATGCATTACTTATAAGGGTTTTTTAAATTGCTCGATTGAAATGTAGAGTTGATTCGATTTTAAAAATTGCTTAAAAAAAAGAGATTATGTGTATGTATAGGACCCACATGAGAGTAATTAAAATAAACTATATATAAGCAAATTGAGTAGGTTTTTCCATTGAAGATGCTCTTGGAAGGCTAACTTGAGAATTTATTCATTTCTTTATTATGAGATAAAATTTTATGTTAACTTCTCCATAACACCTGATCATCAAGTAAATTCATTTAATAATAGAGGTGACAAAAGGGTTAATCCCATCAGGCCAACATGAACTCAACCGTTAAATTATAAGGTTTGATTTTTAAATTTTGAGCTCACATTAATTTCCGGGCTTTTTTAGCCCAGTCCTCTAAAATATCGGGTTTAGTAAGGTCGGTATTTTACCGGGTTTAGGCGCCAATTTTTTAGCCTGAATTTACTTTGCTCGATATATCCCGCAACCCGAACCGGGTCAGTAGTCCGTTTTTCCACCTCAATTCAATGATAAAAGAATTAAGTTTAATTGTAGTTTTGATCTCCTTTAATTTGAACTATTTACAATTTGGTCCCCATACTTTTGTTTCAAACAAATCAAGCCTACTCTCAAATTCAAGTAAACTTGATCCCTCCATCAATTATGTTCTACATACAACCTTCCAATTCTCACTTCCTGCTCAAAATTTTCACAAAAAAAATTAATTAAATTATTTTAAATCTTCTTAAACTCAAAACACATCAACATCGGTGAAGTCAAACATTAAGGTCAATGGCGCTAATATTATAAATTTTTCCAATCAATCACCCCATCCCAAATGAAATTTTGTTATTATATATATAATTAATGGGTGGGGATCAAGTTACTCCAAGATTAACACTTTATAAAGTCACTTCACTTATTAACTTTTTTGAAAATATTGATTTTGATCAATCCAACCATATTGAAAGTTGTTATTTGTAACGCCTCAACCTTAACCTACGACCAACTTCTGGGCTCAAGAATTCACTAAGCGCGCCACCTCATGAGCTTCACCTAAGGTGGTTTATTTCCCAAAGGAACCTCATGGTTCGAACCTAAGACTTAGGGACTTAGTCTTATATTCCTTAAGACAACTATCAATTAAGTGGAGTAATTTATTAAGAGTTACTGCTGGAGTAACTTGATCCTTATCCATAATTATAATATAACAATAATAAAATTTAAATTAAATGTATAGCGAATTAAGATAAACACTCATAATTTATATATATATATATATATAACTTAAAAATTTTATGAATTATTTTAATTATTATTTTTATAATTTTTTAATTTTTTATCTATTTATTTTAATCTTTAATAAAATATTTTATCACTAAAAATTAATAAAAATTTAAAATTTATAAAAAAACTAAAATTATAATTACAAGATATTATATTTTTTTCAAGAAAATAAAAATAAAATTTATATGATAAATTTATGTAAATGTATTTTTATATCATTTTGTATTCATTATTCACTTTAATCAAATATTTATAATTTAATAAGTTAACTTATCAGCTTCCAATTAATTTATTTAGTTGAATTTACTAAATATAGCCTATGTCTCATTCTAACTAAACTTTTACTATACAATTTTAGCCATTAATATAATATTATATATATATATATTTACACACATTAAACTATATTCATATATATAATTTAAAAAAAAAATCGAGGGGTCATGCCCCTCTATCCTAACTGTGTTTCGCCCCTACTCATAATAAAAATATCAAATTTAACCTAAAATTAAAAATTTCCAAAGTTTTGCTTTCTTTAATCTAACTAATGTCCAACCCATACGATACATGGATATTATTATTTAAATAGATTGTTTATACTGAATATTATAATATATTTAATTTAATTAATATAAATATGTAGACTTTAGAAAATAATAATGATTAGTGATTTTTTTCATATTAAAATTTTTACTTGTTTATATAGAAAGAATTAAAAAATTAAAACATAGAAAATTTATTTGAAACAACAAATTTTCTAAAATTAATAATTATAAATGTAAAATATATCATATCATATCATTTATATTTTTTGAAATATTCTTTTATACACTATATTTTTCTTCAAATTATAACGTTTAAAAATATAATCACATATAAGAATCATAAGTCCTTGTCGAGACTCCACCCTAGATATAGCAACATATAATTGACATGAGAGAAAACGGTTTTTGGTAAATAAATATCAACGTGTGACAATGTCTAGCTTTGACTTTTATCAATGGCCACAACAAAACAAAGAAAAATGAAAATTGTCTTCGTTGAAACTTTAATGCAGTGAGATGATCAAATAAAATTAAATTCATTCAAGGTGTCCCCAAATGTGTTTCGCATTTCTTTTTTTTTTTGGAAAAAATGAAAATATAGTTTATATACATTTAAATGTAAATAAATATAATATATCCCCTCCGTTCTTTTTTATAAAGCACACTATATTGAATCACAAAGACCAGTAAAAGTAATTAAAGCTAGTTAATATTATTTTATTTGAGTTTTAAAAAATAGTTTAACTTTCTACTTTTGCCTTTATTTAATATTATTAACTAACTCCACTATCATTTGATAGTTGGAAAGACATTAAAGTTAATAACGGCAAATAAGGAAAATTATAATAAATGTTTTCTTCACATTAGTAACTTACAAAAAGAAACACAAAAAATTCTAAAAGGTGCCTTATAAAAAGAAATTGAGAGAGTATGTATTTAGGTAATTTCAATTTCTATTGTATTCATTTCAACATATGTAGTGTTATTTTGTCATTTGTGTTTACTTAAATTCCTATTATTTGTATATATTTTTTATTGCAAAATGTAATGTATTTATGTATTTAATAGTTTAATTTTAAAATATATAAGATTTTTTCACGCCTAATTTTTTTCTTTTTATCTCTTTTTTTTTCTTATCACATCAATTGTCATTTATTTCACACTCTCTCTTGATTTATTTCTTTTTATCTCTTTCTTTTTTCTATTATCAACACCCAAAAGTTAACTATCAAAGTTTTAATACTTTTAAAAAAGAATAATAATTTTTTCACATTTTTTTTGTTTTACACTTCCTTTAACACCTTAATTTTTTTTCTTTTTTTTCTCTTCATTTCATATCACATTTTTCACATTCTTTCTATTTTTTTCCTCCCTAAATTTTCCATATTTATCTACCTACTATCTATGTATTTTATAGGTTAGGCTAGATTTAAAACTTTTATTTACTACTTATATGAATTAAAAAAAATTAACACCCCAATAAATAATGACAAAATTTAGCCAATTGTAATCGTATCTACACAACCTACAAATGCTTTATATTACTAACATCTCTCACATTTATTTTGCCAAAATCACAGGAGAAATTAGGCAACCAAAAAGAGCATATACCCAATGGCTTAACTTTGGCCTTCACGTTAGGATAAGCATATTAAGCAAGGCCTATGTAGCAACAAAATTCCAAAATTGAACTCCAATTAATCCAATGGATTTTTTTACAATATCCAATGGAGGTATATTTAAATATTTGCATAAAAAATTTATAGGGTAGTAGACTTATGTAGATTATTGACTTGGACGTCCCTCGTCTTGTTGCCTACATTTACAACACGAGAACTACTAAAATCGTGTCATTGCTTTCATATCTTGATAGTAGGCGAGAAAATAAAGAGGCATAATAAATTGATTAGGGACAAAATTGGAATGAAGAAAGGTTAATTGAGACGTGAAGGAGGAATGTGCTATCCAAAGCCAAAAGAGGGTTAGGCTTACACAGGCATGGGGCTTTCAAGTGCCAACTAATCCGTGACACGCACTCAGCTCGTGCCACCCTTATGCCTTTCTTATCCTTCTAACCTGTGTGCCAACTCTTTTACCTTTCCTTTTCCATCCCTTCAATTTCAAACTAACACCTCGACTGTGACTTATTTCCTGACTTCAAACAAAATTCATTAAAAAAAAAAGTTAAACAAATATTCACAACAATTCTATTATATTAAAAAATTATGGTTCAGTTAACAACGTGGGTTGAAATTATGAAAAGAGTTTTTGAATTCCATTTTCACTAATCACACTTTTAAAAAAATGAGAAACTTTAATTGTGATTAATTTCTGAACAAATTAAATTACCCCGGAAATACATATAGTTAAAAAAATAACAATTCTATTAATTTCTTCTTTTGTATATGAACGATTCACTTTAATTTCTTTTGCTACTGTATTGCACAAAACATTATTCTTTCCCCACGTATTCCTTTTTCTGAATATTTATCCATTTCTTTGAATTCTATATATATAATCATGATTCCTGTCTCTGTGTGTGTTTTTTTTTCTCTCCTGGCCTTTCTAAACT
Source organism: Sesbania bispinosa (assembly GCA_026901365.1). Lineage (NCBI taxonomy): Eukaryota > Viridiplantae > Streptophyta > Magnoliopsida > Fabales > Fabaceae > Sesbania > Sesbania bispinosa. Next base: position 17,748 of record QLOH01000746.1, on the reverse strand, counting down.
AAAATATAGTCTAGGTGCAGTTATTCGTTTTGTTGAAAGTCTGACAAATTAAATTTTGCTACTATAATTATATTAGATTATATATATTAGAGAGATAAAGTCAAACAAAAACAAAACTTTCTTTTTTTTTTTGGTTTCTTTTCATCGCTCACATTTTAGTAATTAAATATTGTTTACAAACCTTGAAGCAAATTAAGTAACTCTATTATAAAGATCAAGGTTGCGCTTATTTGTGTAAATAATACTATTAAGAAGGAAAGTTATATGTAGTTATTTTTTACAGCAATAAAAAATTTCAAGTGGAGTTGAAAATTTGATTATATTATATTAAGCCATACATAAAGGGTTTTGACCAAATTAAGCAACACAATTATTATTTTGAGAAGAACATTATATATATATATATATATTTATTAATTAAAATGTATGTAGATGTGCAAATTAAATTTCGGTTTGCAACACTCTAATGAATTGTAATCTAGCTAAAAGGCTTAATTGTACTTTTGATCCCTGTAGCTTGGATTTTGTGTAATTTTGGTTTCTCAATTTTTTTTTGAGCAAATTATATTTTTCTACTTTTAAATTAAGCAAATTTATTTGATCCATCCGTCAATCACTACAAGAAAATTGATTTACACGGGAAAATCATCGCTATTTCAAAATTAGTTATGGCCCACCAGCCGTCGCTAAAAGCCTCGTTGTTAATGCAGTAACGACGATGTTTTACGACTGACGATATGTAGCGTTGACCTGGTCGTCGCAAGTAGCCGACGCTAATAATTTTCTAAAAAAAAAATCTTTTCTTCCTAGACTTATCAATTGTGAGAATGAACCCACAACTTGTATGATACCAGGAAGGAGCATGACCGTTACATTAAGTTTGTTTCTTAAAATATATAGTGCAAAATATTATATAAAATAGTGAAATAATAACAAGAAATTAGCGTCGGTCAGGCCAACACTAACTTTTCGAAGACTAACACTAAATAAAAAAATAAAAAAATTGCCTTTAGCGTCGACCATTTTAAAAAAAGTTTTTTTTACCATTAGCGTCGGCCAAACCGACGCTATTTAATAAAGTTAGCGTCGGCCTGACCGACGCTGCATAAAAAATATAAAAGAAAAAATTCGATGGTGATGCCTTTTAGTGTCGGCCTTCCGTCGGTCTGGTCGATGCTACTAGCGACGGTGTCATGGCTGACGCTACCCATTCGCATCTAAATCGCTAATTCATTGTAGTGGATTATCTTCTACTTGAACCCTCAAATTCTTATTTTCAATTCAAATATTTAGGAGTTTATGATAGATTTAAGATATGACATAATTTTAAACGTTCAAAAGTAAAAAATTTAACAGAAATTTTAACAAACATTGAAAGATTTTGTAAGATCTGAAATTAGGGTTTAAAGAGAACACAAATTTAGGATTTTCGATATTATGTTAACTTTGATATTTTGATCGGTGAGTTTTTATATTCAAAAGATTTAAAACGATTTAATCAATTCAATTTATGAAGATATTGAATAGAAAGTGGGGATTTAGGGTTTTCGACATAAAACAATTGAGAGAGGGACCAAATTTACTTAATTTAAAAATATTGGGACTTAATTTGCTTGAAAAATACTTGAGAGGCCAAAATTGCAAAAAACCTAAACTAAAGGGACCAAAAGTGCAATTAAGTCTAATCTAAATAAACTATAATGTCATAATGAATACAATAGGTACAAAATTAAAATCTTTAGCATAACTTACTATATGTTTGACACTACAAGAAAAACAGGTTTTAGCGATGGCCAAAAGTTATCGCTACAGGGAAAATCGTCGTTATTTCATAATTAGGATGATTGACAACATTTAATGGTCGTCGCTACCAGATTTATCAATTGTGAGGATCGAACCCACAACCTGCATGATACCAAGAAGGAGCATTACCGTTACGCTATATTTGTTTCTTGAAACATATAGTGCAAAATATTATATATATATATATATATATAGTGAAAATAACAAGAAATTAGCGATGACCAGACCGTCACTAACTTTACGAAGACCGACGTTAAAATTATTTTTGCCTTTAGCGTCAGCCTTTAACGTTGGTCTGACTGACGCTAAATAAAAAATTAAAAAAATATTTTACCATTAGCGAAGCTACATAAAAAATGTGAAAAAAAAATTAAAAAAAATCAACTTAACGACGACTTTACAACGCTAAATACTCGTCACTAAAACACTAAAAAACACGATTTTAGTGTAGTGTGGTTTGGTGTTGAGAATGAGAAGTAATCAAATTCAAGTTTAGATATCTCAAAGCAACTATTCGTAGCGTTGAAAACATGAATTTATTACCTTTAACGTTAAATCAAACATACATTTAAAATATCTTTTAGTAGATTTTTTTTTTTTGTAATTAGAAATTCATTTAGTCACAATTTACTTCAATTACTACCAATGTAGTTTATGAAATTAAAAAAGAAACAAGTAGCAATAATTTTAGTTTGTTTCCATTTTTCAAGATAAAGGTTGAATATATATATATATTTGGTGTACAAGAAAAGCAATGATTTTGAACCTTAAACATTACCCAAACCTCTAACCACTATATCGACCCTAATGAGTTATATATATATATATATATATATATATATATATATATATGCCGAAAATAAAAATTGTATAATCTTTATTCTAAAACTCTTTCATTACTCGAATAGCTAGCCTACTGCCTACCGAATTAAAAATTTGAAACGTACACAGATTTTAATTCTCCAATTAAGCCTAAGTAGTAAGTACATGCTATTTCTCTCTCTCTCTCTCTCTCTCTGCCATGTAATCTAAAATCTTGACAAAGATTATTCCAAGTCGTTTGCGTATGCGATGTGGAGTGATGTATGCTGGAACCACGTAACACCATCTTAATTCATTCAATTTTGTCTTCTAGTGTTCCAATTCCAACCTCATGTTTTCAACCATGATGACGGAAACAAATAACACTTTCTGATTATTACATAAATCTTCATTTGATTATCGTCATTCGTCATTTTCAAACACTTAGAAAGATGACAAACTATAAACAAAAACCAATATTGTCCAATTTTTTATTTTTCCTTTCGTAGGTTCTGCCCTTCTGTCTTGTTTATCAATTTTCCCCTATCCCCCAACAAATTTATGTTCATCATTTTTACTTTTCAACCGGTGTTGTTTCTTGTATATATGATCACGGTTCAAATTCCAACCATCATCGTTTCTAATTTTTAATAAGTATTTTTATAGTTATAGGACAATATTTAACTATTAGAATTTGTATTTTTAATTTTTTAAAGATTTTTTGACCCCCTATAACCATTATCATGTATTTTTTTATTGTATTCCCATATTTTTTTACATTCTCATTTGCAATACACATGTGACTTATTTAAAATCTATTTTATGTCTTCGAACTAATTTAGGACGGAGTACACGACTTGCTCCTATGTAGTTTTGGCCTATTCAATAAAAAAAATGACAAGTAGGTACCAAAACCCTCTCTAGCTGGAGGGTACCAAATTGCGACCCTTTTAATAATGGTTAATAGATATCATTGAAGACCCACTCTTTAATAATGATTGAGTTAATGACGGGTCAATAACCATCATTAAAAATATTTTTTTTATTTATCGTTAAAAGTCCAATTTACAATAATGTAAATTTAATTTAATATATATAAAATTGTATAAAGAAATTATTTTGGGGACTAGATCATCTAAAATGTTGGAGTGTATGCATTGTAAAGTAGTGAATATCATAGACAAAATACTACTCCTCTCCATTTCAATTTATTTGTCACTTTAATAATTTTTTTTTCATTTTCACAATATTTCTTTAGCTTCAATGTAACATTAATTTTTCTTTTCCTTTTTTACCCTCAAATAACTTTTATGGATAAAAGAGTTTTGATAGTGCCTTCAGATTTGAAAGTATTATAGTCCACCCTACATTTAATGCATTTAGAAGAATGAATAAGGATAATTTAATAACGGTTTTTCTAATATGTGTAATATTGCACAGAATAATAAATCAAAAGTGGAAATGTTTTATTGAAAAATGCAACTATCACAATATTTAATACATTTGTAATACCAAATGTTACATTTTTCTATAAACTCTTTCCACTTTTGATTTATTATCTTGACCATATTGCACATGTTATAGAAAAACCGATTTAATAAAATTGTTATACCTAAAAAGTTATTTATTATTTTTTTAATCTATGTGAAAAAATCTTAAATGAAAGATAAATTAAAATGGAGGGAGTAATGATTTAAACTTTTATAATTAAGCACGAAATGTATGAAGCCTAGGGTCAATGGACTAAATGGAGTACAACACCAACATGTATTGGTCCGAGTGGAAGGGGCTCGGGTCCCTTAAGCATGTGATCTTGGGTTTGATCCTTGGATCCATGTGTATGGAAAAAATACTGTTGGGAGGGGTCCCCGCTTTGCGCCTGACAGTACCCCGAGAGATTAGTATTTTACCTACCGGGTGGGAGGATACTCTGGAAAAAAAAATGGAGCACAACGGGACTGGAAATCACATTAATTTCACAAATCACAAATTTGAGTCCTCACTTATATCCTAAAGGTAAATGTAATTTTTTTTCTGAGTAAAAAATAAAATATCGTCCCATCCTAAAATTTTAGACATAAAAAATGCAAAATACTATATATAGCAATTCATATGTTTACAAGATTTAACTCCTTTAATTTTTCTCATCAATGATTATTCATTAAAACTTTATTGCAAGTTATATATTAGGCACAAATTAGTCATAAAAAAATCAATATTTGTAAATATAAAAAATTAAATTGAGTAGATGAAAAAATAAAGGACAAAATATCATCAAAAAATAGACAAAACAAACAAGAGAAAGGTTGAAGAGAGAAAAATGATAAAAAAAATTAATCTGATACATTTTTTTGGTGAAGTATCGCTTACAAAGGGAGGGCAAAAGAGAAAAGAAAGACCAAAAGCAAGAAACCAAACTAAATCCTGGGAAAATTTATTCCCCATGCATCTACCAACAGGATAGGGGAGAGGTTCCTGAGGAGGGCTAAAAAACTTAGCAAAATGGATATATGCAAGGGCACCTTTCTTACTAAATAGTCAGCACATTGGTTCCCTTAGTGATGGAGATGGTGGAACGTAACCTTCCATTCTTTTCATACCCAATTTCTGATTTCGGAAATGGTTGTAGAATACTTATGAAAACATGACACATGTTCGTTAATTAGAGATAAAGCCAATTTGAAATCTGAAAAACACTTAAGTACTCTAAAAAACATGATACATTTAATGTAATAAGAAACAATTATAAAAATAAGAAAAAAATCTTCAATTATGAGAAATATACAAGAATTGTTATTTCCCTAAGACAAAATATGTTATCCATATAAGACAATCCCGATTGAGAAATGTGAGACAATCCTTAAATTTGCCATTTTTTCTGCATATTTGGTGGGTGTGAAAAGTGATTAATATAATAAAAAATAGGTTCTAAATAAAAAATGATATTTAATTACATTGTAAATAATTTTATATAATTATAAAATATATAGATATTATTGTCTTTGTCGGTCAGCGTTATCCATATGATTAATTCTATGAGTTCAATATCTCAACTCATGGCGTGAAGCCTTTGAGTGAAGTGTGACTCTAAAAATCCTTAAGAGTGTGTTTGTATTATGGGTTTTAGAATGAAAGATAGGGGAAGATATTTTTTTTACTTTTAAATTAAGAGAGGAAGTTTATGATAATTAATCTATTGCTTTATTTTTTTATTTTAAAAAATTATTAAAGTAGAGGATGTTAATAAGAAAAAATTTGTCCTCCCTCCTCTCCTCTCTAAAACTCTACATTAAGAGTGGAAACAAGCCAATCTAGCTTTGGGATGCTTGAGTCTGGCCTAGTTCATAATTATGAAGCTTGAGTCTGACATGTTACTTGTCACAAACCTTCTTTTAAGGTTTGACCTGACCTATTAAAAAGCCTGACCTAGCCTACAAGTCTGTCTAAAAGTCCGTCTATTACTTGCTTTTATTCTTTTTCCCTCGGTCACAATGGCTTCTCTCGCTTAATTGCTCCATTCTTTGGTCAAGGGTTACGATGCGACTACCATGGCGACACATTCTCCTTCTCGCAATGTAGTCACCACGACCTATTTTCTCTCTCGCACAATGACCATGATGACAGTGAGGAGCTCGCGGTAGTGCAACAATGAGGACACCATTCTCTTCTCTTATCAGCAAAGGTAAACACTGAACATTGTTGTCACAACTAAGGGCGTCGTCATTGCGGGTTGAGTGTTTCCATTGTAGCCAAAGGAATTTTGACTCGAAATCGAATAAGAAAAAGGAAAAAATGAGAGGGAGGGAAGGAAAACGAGAAAGGAAGAATGGCCTCAAATTGAAGGAGGGAGACCAAGAAGGAGATAACAACGAGAATGAGATTTCAAACTCAGACTCAATTGTTCAAGCTCCTTGTTCCCCATTACCACGACTTTCTGCTGCCTCAGATCTATTGTTGTGAGCTCGATTCATTGATAGTGGGAGGTGACGACTCTACCTGTACTGCAAGGAATCGGACCAGTGGTGTTACTAGAGTTCAGTGAAAAGAATTAGGGATTGAATGTATTTTTATCTTATTATGTTTTATTTTTACAGAGATGCAATTTATTAATTGTTATTTAATTTATAAATTATAAATTTGTAATTTATTAATTCTTGTTTTAATAATTGGTAAATAAAAATAGTTTGATTAGAAAATTGTTATTTTAGGGTTTAGGTTATTTTTATTTAAATTTTAATTATTTATATCATCATTATATTATATTTATATATTATATATAATATGCTTTTATTTATATATAATATAAATATGCTTTTATTTATAATATAATATGTTTTTATTACAGATCGGTCTATCAAATTATTAAGCTTTTTCTAAGGATTAAAACCTGACATTTTTAAATAAACATTTTTTTTTAAAAGCCTTAATCCAATTTTTTTAATGAACATGTCAAGCTGTAGGCTCTTGACCTGATGCCAGTCCTATTCAGTATTCTCGCCCTCTCTCCTTACAAATATATAATGAGAAAATAAAATTGCATCTTTACTAACAATTCTAGAAGTGAATGCTTGATCCAACAAGTGAGCAAGCTCATGGATTTAAACCCCTTAGTTAGATGCGATGTTGGATTTAAACCCCAAATCTGGTGCGGTGCGGTGGACAAGTTTTGTTTTTCCTATCCTTGCCTCCACAAATATATATTTTAACAAATAAATATTATTAGTGCATTTGATATGATAATATTCATAGCTAAAATAATATTATATATATAGAATTACCTGGTCTCACGTAGCAATATTAATTCCAATACATATGAAAATATTTTGATGAATAGTGTGTTTGACTTGCCATTTCAGCTAGGTGAAAGTTGAAAATAGTAGCTGAAATTATTTCAGTAGTGTTTGGGAATGTAGCTTTTTGGTAGCTACAAGCTTTTCTTAAAAAGCTACTTGGGGTAGTTTTTTTAAAAAACTCCAATTTTTAGCTACTAGCTTAAAATTAATTACAACTTTAACCCTCAACCACCCCTACTTATCATTATTTAATAATTAATGTTGTCCTTAAATGTCATTTTACCATTTTCAACTAGTTTTACCAAACACATTCAATAGTTTTTCAGCTTTTAGCTAGATAGCTTTAGAGTGTGTTTGGTAAAACTAGCTTAAAGCTTAAAGCTAGCTGAAAGCTTAAAGCTAGTTGAAAGCTTAAAGCTAGCTGAAAACTGAAAAGCTATTGAATGTGTTTAGTAAAATTAGATGAAAATGGTAAAATGACATTCAAGTACAACATTAATTATTAAATAATGATAAGTGGGGGTGGTTGAGGGCTAACCTCGTAATTAATTTTTAGCTAGTAGCTAAAAATTGGAGCTTTTTAAAAAAGCTACCTCAAGTAGCTTTTTAAGAAAAACTTGTAGCTACCCAAAAAAGCTACCTTCCAAAATACTGCTGAAATGATTTCAGCTACTATTTTAAGTTTTCAATAAGCTTTTCAGCTTTCAACTAGTTTTAATTTAAACTTTCAGCTAGCTTTTCAGCTAATTTTACTAAACATACTAGACACGACAACATGACCATAAGAACACCAATACTAGTTTTTTTTTTGGCTACACACCAATACTAGTTTGATATTATTTCTCTTACATATTTTTATAATTTTTTTAATAATAAAACAAAATATGATATATATATATATATGCGCACATTTTTATTTTAAAATTTTCAAATAAATATATAGAGAAATATAAATATATTTATTTAGTACATATAAAAGCGTTGCTGCTGAATTGAGAAAAAAAAGTTAATTATAGAGTGATTTATGTATGTATATAAATATGTTACATCAATATTTACAATATATAGATATATATATATATATATAATAAAACAATGTCATATCATAATGCATCATTATATGATCATGAATAATTATTTTATATTAACGATGATAGGTTTTTATGATAATTAAAACATGTACAGCATTAAAACTTTTTTAAATCAATTTAAATTTACGGCGATTCCTAATTCGATTTGCACAAATATTAATTTATCATGACGTTGATCTTAATGAACGCGACCCTTTTAAAGACAGATAAATTGTAGATCCAAACTGGCAAAACTGACTATATTAAATAAAAGTTGTTTATATCATTTTTTTTTTATTTATGGACAAACGATTCATTAGTACTGCCAAAAAGCTGTTTTACGTGACATTTAAATATATGAAAGGTGTCTGCATTCATTATTATATTATATAAGGTTTATAAACTCATGCATGGAAAAGTGAATTTTTAAATTACATATGGTCAAGTACAAATAAAATTTAGTTTTCTTGAGTGAGATTTTAAGTTTGAATCTTTGGGAATAAAAAAATAAATATTGGTAGAGTTTCATCATTTAGATTTACTTAATTTAATTTAGATTAATCAAAATTTAACGTCAAATATTAGGAGTCTTAAATTAAAAAAATTAAATAAATAAAAATACAGGACATTAAGTTAAAAAAAGGTTTTTATATTACTACAAAAAATTATAATAGCACAAACCTTTATAAAAAATAATTTTTTTAACTCATGTAATGTTATAAAATAAGAAATTATAAGAAAAAAATATTAAAATATAATATTTAATAAAAAATGATTTTTATACACTGTTTTATTAGTATAAAATGTTTTACATTGACATCCGATAATATATAATCATATTATTTAATAAATATAATATTTTATGTATTTTTAAATTCATTTAATAATGTGATAAAATATTATTAAATATAAAATATTTTATATTAAAAATATATAACTATTAAATTAAATTCATTTAATATTATTAATTTATTATATATTATGATTTCAAATAAGGGCTTTTAGCCTCTTTAGTCAATAAAAAAAGTTATTTTAAATAAAATTTTTACTATTAATTTATTATCCTATGTAATATTATATAAATTTTTAAAAAAACCATAAACTAGACTTAAGCTGGTGTAATGACTAATGACATTGTAAGTTTGTAACTCAATTTTTTTTTAAAAAGAAAATGAACCAGGGTGGAGCCAAATTCCACGTTACCCTACTATGACATCATCATCCTACGTGGCATATATAGCCCCACGTGGCAACCACAGAGGTATATAAATTATGAACATGGTCATGGCCTTCGCTCACTCGTTCTCAGGATGTCTTAATCTTATCGGCGTGTAAGTGTAAACCAAATTCTTTTCCTTTCCGCTCGAACGAAAAATAACGTTACTACTCTTACAATCTTCACAGACTCACCCAAGCCAAGAGAGAGAAACAAACAACACCTTCCTCTCTCTCTCTCTCCCTCACGCGCACACCATTTTTGGACACACAAACAAACTCACAATATCTCACAGAAGGAAAAAAAAAGAAAAGAAAAAAGACTGCAGACCTAGAGAGAGAAATTTTACCCGCAAAAATTAAGCTCCAAAGAAAATTCTAGAAGGATAAGAAGAAAATTAGCATGGCGACGCCGTTAACGGGGTTGCAGCACTTGGACGGAGGCGGAGGAGTGGCGGTGTTTTCGAATCGTGTGAGCAATGTCGATTCTTCCTCCAATGGCAGTGGCGGCGGCGGCTTCAACAGCTCCTTATTGGAATCGCCAATTCTGATTTTCTCCTTCTTCCACAAAGCGATTAGGAACGAGCTCGATGCCCTCAACCGATTGGCCATGGCCTTCGCCACCGGAAACCGCTCCGACATCCGCCCCCTCTCCGAACGTTACCATTTCCTCAGATCGATGTACAGACACCACTCCAATGCCGAAGATGAGGTGCAAGTTTCGGAACCGTGTTCCTCAATTTTTTTTTCTCTCTGAAATTTGTGTATTTCTGTTTTTGGAGTTTGTTCCCTGTTGAATTGCATAATCGAATTTAATTGGTGTAGGAAAATGATGATTTCCCAGCCCTATGTTTGTTCCTCAATCATATTTTGCTTGATAACTTTAGCAATTTAGTGTGGTGGAGAACTTAGTTTAGAAGTTCCATTGCAAAAATATTTTGAAATTTCAAACATTCTTTCGTTATTCTCTTTACTTTCCATTCAAGTATAGAGTCCTTTTGTTAATATTGTCACTTTCTTTTTTTTCTTTTCCCTACATTTTGCTTTTAATAACATGAGCTGGATATTTATAGCATCCAAATATGATTCCCTTCCTTTGCTAGGTTTTCCCCCCTATGATGAAGAATGGTAATTAATAGCACTTGTAGTATCCATGCAGCTGTAGTCAAAATTGAGATTCTACCTAGGATCAAGAAGGGGAGTGAAAATCGTAAATTGTGGAACGGATAATAAGATCCTAGAAAATTCATATGCATATAAAATAGCATAAATAAGAAAAATTGCCTTTAAATCACCACAAACACTTTCAGCATCAAAACAGCACCAACCAAGACCAAAAAAAAAAAAAAATACAGCACCTCCTTCAACCTTCTTCACCTCCTTCACACACAACAGGAAGAAGAGGAAGCAGAACCAACCCAAAACTCAGTTGAAACAAGAGGTTTGAACAAGCACCCAAAACCAGTACACCCAGAAAAAGCAGCCACAAAAGAAGAAAGTGATGCTCAAACAAGAAGAAATAGCACAGAGAACTGAGAGAAGAATTAGTGGCCAGTCACCAGCAAGCGGTTTCAAAGAGCACAAGTGTGTTTGGAGTAGAATAGGGCTTGCACACGATGGGAAAAAGAAGGCTTCGAACACAAAAGAGGATATCACTTATCAGGGCTTTTGATATAAGATGTGTTATCTGTTTTCCTTTTTTTTTTTTTGGGGGGGGGGGGGGGTTGGGATATAGGTTTCAAGCGAACTCGCTCACAAAGTTTGCACAATCTTGCCATTTTTAAGTAAGATTGGCGATCCTACCCAATCCCACCAAATCACGTTCCAGTGTATAATCCGGATTGTTAGGGCAGTGAAAAATTGTAAGATCATGCAATCTTACAATCTGGATCGCGATTTTGACTGCCATGGTTAAAATATAAGTTTTCTGTTGATTATTGTCACTGAATAGGTAAAATTAAATTGATTGTATTCTGATTCATGACTGAATTGAGCCTTTCTATGAAGGTTATTAAATGTAGTTAGCAAACAGCTAGTGACACTTAAATTCATTCCATTTCTAGTTAATGTGAAACGATTGGTCTATCTCAGTACACACAATGTTTGCCAGTATTAACAAACAAACAAAACGTCTGGCTGTATATGAAACTGTCAGACTTGCAATGCAATTTTTGAAATAAATTATTTCAATAGGAAGCTGTGAATTTTGTCAATTGTAGATTTAAATTATAAGGCTTCCCTTAGTATTTGATTTTTCTTTTGCACAATATACCATACGTTTCTTGCTAGAGTCCAATGACTGTTTTTTTATGATGTTAATTAAGGCTATATGCCTTTCATGTGGATCCTTCCTACTTTCTCAAATCATTGTTTTATTAATCTGGCTTTATCATTCCTGCTTTTCTGGTATGTTCAATCACCCTGTTTTTCTGCTACAGTCAGTTCTGAGGGAAATCTGTTCTGGCATGTAGGTAATTTTTCCAGCTCTAGATAAACGTGTGAAGAATGTAGCACAGACATATTCTCTGGAGCACAAGGGTGAAAGTGATCTTTTTGATCATCTATTTGAGCTGTTGAACTCTTCTATCCCTAATGATGAAAGTTTCCCAAAGGAGTTAGCATCCTGTACGGGAGCTCTGCAGACATCAGTTAGTCAACACATGGCTAAGGAGGAGCAGCAGGTATAAGTTTATTTCGTAACTGTTCCCTTGATTTTCATCCACTTGGACTCTTACAATGAGATTAATACAAATTTTGAGATAATAGAAAGATGAATTTTGTTTCATTTTCCTCCTTACAAGCTAAAAGTACTACTATTTACTATTTGGTTATTGCAGGCTAGGTGCTAATTTTTTTGTGGCATAACTGTAAAATTATATGTTCTGCTGTTGGTGTATACTTTGCTTACTTGATGGTGGGTTAATTATTCTTGTAGTGATTATTTCCCTTTAACTCAAGTGATCTTCAATAAGTGGTTCAGCAATAGTAACCAATAGTATAACATTTATTAGCATTACACTGATCAGATGCTGTCTTTAAATTCAACAATGGTAGGATTATTGATTTTCTTGTACAACGTCATCTCCTAGTATTATACAAAGTATACATACTATAATAACTTCCAATCTTTTGTCCAAAAAAGAAAAATAGCTTGTCATATTGCAGAATTTGGACAAAAGCTCACTATTTTGTTGTGTTTGTCAGTGTGAGAGTACCATTTAGGGGAAAAGTAAAGCATGCATATTTGCACATGCTAATATTAATTTTTTTTAAAAAAATATGCATGTGGGCTTATTAACTAGAAAATTCGAACAATTAATATATGTGGCATGCTTACATATATGTTCATGCCTGATTGTCTCACTTGAGGGAGTTCACGCAATAAAGGTATCCATTTATAAAGCAATGTCCTAAATGATTCATTGTGGTAATCATACCGTTAATTTTAAATGGCTAACTTTTTTTTTTCTTTTATTGTGGTGTGTGTCTTATTTCTTTTGTTTGTTGGATGATATCAGGTATTTCCGCTGCTTATTGAGAAGTTCTCTCTTGAGGAACAGGCATCTTTAGTTTGGCAGTTTCTTTGCAGTATTCCTGTGAATATGATGGCAGAATTTCTTCCATGGCTTTCAACATCCATATCCCCTGATGAATCTCAGGATCTGCGGAAATGCTTAAGCAAGATAGTGCCAGGAGAAAAACTTCTTCAAAAGGTGCAGTTTTGAATGCTTGCTTAGAGCATTGTTCTTTTCTTTTTCCTCTTTAATGCTACCTATTGGTTGAAACTACATTTGATTTGTCATGGTAATGTATCTGATCATATTCTTCTTATTGAAGGTTATTTTCGCCTGGATGGAAGGGAGAAGTAGTGCTAACACAGTTGAAAATTGTGTAGATCATTCTCAGGTTCGGTGTAGTCCCAGTCCTTTAACCCATCAGATTGGGAAAACAAAATGTGCATGCGAGTCCACAGCTACTGGGAAAAGGAAATATTCTGAATCTATGGTAGATGTTTCTGATACCATGGGAACACATCCTATAGATGAAATATTACTCTGGCATAATGCTATAAAAAAAGAGTTAAATGAAATAGCAGCAGAGACCAGAAAGATACAACACTCTGGAGATTTTGCTAATCTGTCTGCTTTTAATGAAAGGTTGCAATTCATTGCTGAAGTTTTCATATATCACAGGTATCATCTTAACTTTGTTTCACAGTTCTGTCTGGTGGATTGGAAGCATCTCATGTTTCTTTAATTCAAAATTTTCTTATTTTGATTTCTTTTAGGGCTTATCTCTTCTGTTTGTTTTCAAGTTAATTTGCTTGTCTCTTTTCCTCTGTTCAGTTTTACCCTATCTTGGATCCCTATGCTGTGTAATTTTTGTTCTCATTTCTCATTTAGGAAAATAATTTGTGGACAGCCAAAGAAGAAACATTAAATATCAATTGGATGCACTGTGTTAGAAGTAGAGTAGTATGATGGGCTTATCTTATGGGTGTATCATGTGTTGTATATTATTATGTTAATGCTTGTATTTATGACTCTTTTTGTATATAAATATAGTATTCTCCGCTGTGTAACACACAGATTTCATCACATGTCTCTCATATGTCATCTCTCTCTCAACATTGTATCTAGAGCTTTACAAGAGGCAACACTAATCCATACTTTCCTGGTGGACCCACTGTCCATCAGTGCCAATTCCCCACCCCTCGAAACTGTGTCTCTCCGGTTTCCAGCCTCTTCACTATGGTGTTCTTCTGGCCAGTATTGCCTCTTTTTCTGGCTGCCACAGCCACTGTTCCACCACCCTGCCGCCAGTCACTGATTTCGACACGTGACCCCACCACTGAAACTGTCACACCCAGATCAGTCCATCCCTGGTAGACCCACTCCAACGGCCATCGGATGCGCGCTACTGTGCCCTATCTTTCCCAGACGCTGAGTTCCACGTGCCGCTGCTTTCAGTTGCGTGTGGCGGCGCATGAGTGAGGTTTTCCAGCCAATATCAACATTGTTGAAGTCGCCCCGCCTTGTATTTATGACTCTTTTTGAATATAAGTATAATATTCTCTGTTGCATAACACACACACAGATTTCATCACATGTCTCTCATTTCTTTCTCTCAAGTCTTTTGTAGCTCCTCACATGGTCCAACTAATATGTTGCCAATGGTGAATACATCATGAAGAATTCTTCTGTTGCTTCTCACTTTCTCCTACTTATATAAAATATGAAAATGGTAGGATTGGAAATACTAAATGAAAAAGGAGAGAAAAATAATCCATCCTAAAAGAGTAAATAAGTACAAATGGTTGTCAAGCTTTCTTGGAATGTGGATGTAGTATTTTGCTTACTAGAGTAGCTTCTCATTATCTTTTTATTATAATGTCCCGTAGTATATTGATTGAAAAATTATTCTCATAAAAGTTGACAATATGGTAGTTTCTTAAATTGTATCTTCTGTATTTTATTCTTTATGTAGTGTTAGAAGTGTCTGACAACTACAAGAAATGGTTAAGAAATAAGCTGTCATAGAATGTGCGGATGTAATAATATATTGCTACAGGATCTTCTCATGATCTTTAATTATAATGTCCTATACTATATAAAGGGACAAAATGATTGTAAAAAAAAAGTGAGCTACTTTCTTAAATGCTACCCTCTGTGCTTCATTCTTTATGTAGTGTTAGAAGTGTGCAACAAGGAATGATTAATTGATCATTTCTATGAATGCAGTTTTGCTGAGGACAAGGTTATTTTTCCAGCAGTTGATGGAAAGTTTTCTTTCTTTCAAGAGCATGCTGAAGAAGAAAGCCAATTTAATGACTTCCGGTCTTTGATTGAAAGTATTCAAAATGAAGGAGAAACATCTAGTTCAGAAGCTGAATATTTTTCCAAGTTGTGCTCACATGCTGATCATATAATGGAAACCATAGAGAGGCATTTCCATAATGAAGAAGTTCAGGTGATTCTTCATTGCTCATCAAATAATTTTTCTGAGGGTTGCTAAAGGGAGATGTGAATGTCTTGAGCAATGCAATGTTAATATTACAATAAGATGAATAATAAATTGGTTGGTGGGATTGAGTATGTATCATATGTTTAGAAGTTACACCGTAGCTTGTTATAGGTTGATAAATATGAGCATTTCTTGTATTAACTAATTAATCATATTATTATGCTGGTGGAGAAATATGACATAGGAAATTCTTTCTTCTTAATCCAGAGTTGAATATTTATGGCAAGAGTTTGACAAGAATGTTGCAACATCCAGCTACCTTATAACCTATTTTTAATATGTGCCTAATTACTCACATCTATAGGTTCTTCCACTTGCACGGAAGCACTTTAGCTTCAAAAGGCAACGTGAACTTGTGTATCAAAGCTTGTGCGTGATGCCTTTGAAATTGATTGAGCGTGTCCTACCATGGTTGATTAGATCAATAGCTGAAGATGAATCAGAGATGTTTCTGAAAAACATGCAACTGGCAGGTTCTCTGTCTATTTTCAATTTGCTTCTCTCTGAAAGAAATAATATTTTTAAGAAATGTATTTTTGTGTCTTCTATATCTGACAATTTGTCAATCTGTTCCAGCTCCAGCAACAGATTCTGCTTTAGTCACACTCTTCTCTGGTTGGGCTTGCAAGGCTCGTAAAGATGGTCTATGTTCGTCTCCAAGTGCATCAGGTTGCTGTCCTGGTAAACATATTGTCCGGTCCACTTGTGTCTGTGCTTCGGCATTGTCTGGTAGAGATTGCTCAGTATTAACTGAATCAGATGGAACCCAAAGATCAGTCAAGAGAAACATAAAGGAGTTGCATGAAAATGGAGACATCCCTAAAACATCAGAAAATGAAAATATCCAGAAACAATGTTGTAGTGCCCGATCTTGTTGTGTTCCAGGTTTAGGAGTCAGTAGTAACAATTTAGGGCTGAGTTCACTTTCTACAGCCAAGTCCTTGCGCTCCTTGTCTTTCACCTCTTCTGCTCCATCTCTTAATTCTAGTCTATTCATATGGGAAACAGATAGCAGCTCATGTGATGTTGGCTCTGCAGAAAGACCAATTGATACCATATTTAAATTTCATATAGCTATACGCAAAGACTTGGAGTATTTAGATGTTGAATCTGGGAAGCTTTGTGATGGTGATGAAACAATTATTCGGCAATTTAGTGGAAGATTTCGTCTTTTGTGGGGTTTATATAGAGCTCATAGTAATGCTGAAGATGATATAGTATTTCCTGCATTGGAATCCAAAGAGGCACTTCATAATGTGAGCCATTCTTATATGCTGGACCATAAGCAGGAAGAAAAATTATTTGAAGACATTTCTTGTGTTCTTTCTGAGCTTTCTGTGCTTCATGAAGCCTTGCAGAGGACCCATGCATCAGAGGAGTTAAGTGAAAGTAATTTTGGAATTTCTGATGCCAATGATAATGATAATATCAGAAAGTATAATGAGCTTGCAACTAAGCTTCAAGGGATGTGCAAATCTATAAGAGTGACCCTTGATCAGCATATTTTCAGGGAAGAACTTGAGCTCTGGCCATTGTTCGGGAAACATTTCACTGTGGAAGAACAAGACAAGATAGTGGGCCGGATAATCGGAACTACAGGTGCTGAAGTTCTCCAATCAATGTTACCATGGGTAACTTCTGCACTTACACAAGATGAACAGAACAAAATGATGGACACATGGAAACAGGCAACTAAGAACACTATGTTCAATGAATGGCTAAATGAATGCTTGAAAGAGAGTCCAGCAACTCTATCACGGACAGAAACATCAGAACATAGCACTTCTCAAAGAGGTTCCCAATTTGCTTTGAATTTCTTCCTTGTTTTATGTTAATTGCAGGACAGATAATTAAAAGTATGGTGTGTTATGGTTTTTTATAGGTGCTGACTATCAAGAAAGCTTGAACCTGAATGATCAGATGTTTAAGCCGGGTTGGAAAGACATATTCCGGATGAATCAGAATGAACTTGAGTCAGAAATCCGGAAGGTTTATCGAGACTCAACTCTTGATCCAAGGAGAAAGGCATATCTTGTGCAGAA